>CM076582.1:1045882102-1046313336 GCA_034641835.2 Pinus albicaulis | reverse complement strand
AGTCTCATCACTTTTCTTATGCCATTACTCTAATTTACTCGTAAAATGTAGGAATGAAGGAGCAAACGTCTATACAAAGCTTTCACTAAACACTATGGGTAAGAAGGAGAAGAGCTCGAATTCTGAAAACAGAGAAATGGCTTCGCTGTATGCAGACACCGCTTGTAATAAGGATGCCGGTATATCCACTGGGGAAGGAATGCATAATCTGTTAGAGGAAGAAGATCCTGTGGTGATGAAAGTTGTGGCTACAGCAGGTTCTAGTAATACATCTGAAGCAACCCTCAAAGAACTGGCTTGTTCATTTCTCCATAGGATAGCGTGTGTTTTGTGACCTTCCCAAGCATACCGACATGGTGAAATGGGTGTTGGACAAAGATGATGAGCTTCTGCATGTATACCCGTATCCTACCAAGAGCTAATCTGTGGTCATTCACCATTAAGACCGAGATTAATGGCAAGCGGCGAACCTCAAAGCGATTTCCACAACAAACAATTCATGGAAGATTTTGCCGCAGAACGTGCAAATTTGCGTTAATGCATATAGGAGTGGACCAAAGAAGGGTCCATCGAAGAAAACAAAACAAGGATATAATAATTAGCTCCATTTTATCTCTCCTTAATGTTTTTCCATCAAGCATTGTTATGTAGACTTTTGGAAAGCTCGATGATAAATAATATCTGTACCTAATGGCTTCCTTGAATGCGGCTTAATTCTACACTAAGATTGGGCCAAACTTATCCGAGTACTCCGACCACCGTTTATTTTTCACTATCACCCAAACGAAATGTTTTCATTGCTTATCCTCCTTTTTATTTATCTGCCTATGTCATGGACGCTATATGTTTTGTTTCTAAATTCCCTTTGATGGGTTGGCAATGGACGATTCAAGATCCTTTGCCTATTCATGTGTATCACAAGGAACTGTGGGAATCTAAGTTTGTCCCCCATTTTTACAAAATTTGCCATGGTATAATGCTGCCATTGTACAGAACATTGCATAATAAGGATGCCCCAAGGTTATCCCCAGAAACAGAGGTTGATATTCTCCCTGTCGCGAGATGGTTTGGAGAAGAATTGTTCACTTATATTAGGGTTTTTGGAAGTTATGCTTCTCCCCATGTTTTACCCCTATATGTTCCATATAGACTTGTAGCTCGAGAAATTGCTTATCAGACCTGTGGCCAGGGAGGTATAACAAAGGATTTAAAAGAGAAGAAAAAAGGCATTTGGCCACAATTTCCCGTAAAATGTGGAACATTTTCACTGTTCGATATTGGTCATGCATTCCAAGAGATAGGCAACATTACATGCCTACAGCTGTTCAAATTTTCGAGAAGGTTATTCGACCCAGATGATATTGTTAATAATTTTACCAATGCAATCAGAGTAAGGGAATTTTCCGAGGAACAGGATCTTTTTGATGATATGTTCCAAGCAAGAAATTCATTTAAAGAAGTTTTGAATTCAGCTCAAACGCAGTTATCTCCAGAGGAATTCCAGGAATTCAAACTTTACAGAGAAAGAAGACTGACTCCTATTCCTTTGGAAAATCTACGCTTAGAGCCCGCAAGAGAGCAAACTCCTAGTGTTAGTATTAATGACAGTTCAAGTACAGATAAATCTAAATAAAAATCTAACAAAGAGACTTCTGAACATTCCAATAAGTCTAATGAAAAGGAAGATAAAATGGAAGAATCCATGAAAGATTCTGCACAATCAAAAGAACTTACTCAAGAACAAATTTTGACTTCTCAACAGACAAATCCTCCTGCAACGAATGTACAGCAACAACTAGTCATCATTGAATTAGACAAAGAATGGGAAACCTTCAACCAATTGATTAATGTAGAAGGACAGAATGTACAGACCCCTGTCCAGACAACCAAAATTTTGAACACAGGAACAAGCAGCACAGTCACAGTGACAGAGCACATACCAATCACACCCTCCTCTGAAATTGTACTTAATGTAGAGGACATTCCTCCTCTACATGTATTCTACAGCCCAAAATACAAAGCAGTAGTGAAGAGACAGAGAAAAAACATAAAGTTAGAAAGTGCAATTGCTACTGAAGCAGAACAAGTAGATGTTTTGTGGAAAGATCCTGCCACAGAACCTACTCATAATCTCGCTAAGTTATCTCAAATGACAGGAGCTTATGCTTCTGCAACAATTGACAAAGAATTTGAGATACAACTTTTGTTGAATGAAAAAGAAGAACAGATAAAAGTTCTACAACAGCAATTGCAACAGGTACAAGCCAATAAGGAAGCACAATTGAAACTTGAAGAGTTACAACAACAACTTCAAGAAATGAAAATAGGACATCAAAAAAGCTTGGCTGATAAAGACAAACAAATACAGATTATCCAAGATCAGTATAAAGATGATCCTAAGCTTCCAGAATTCATTTCAGAAACTATCTCTTTAAACAATCAACTACTGCAACAAGAGGAAGTTTTATGCCAAAAAATCTTGCAATGGAATTCTTTTTGCCAAGAGAGTGATAAAATCACAAATCATGTCGTAGATTTACGAAATGATTATGATTTGATTAATGAAAATATCAATGATTATTTAGTATGGAAAAAAACAGAAGAAGACAGAAAATCTGGTGCACCCATTATTAATGAAAATCATAAAGAAATACTTTTCAATAACTGGGATGCACAAATCAGAAGGGTAGAGAAGGCAGCAGAGGAGGCGGCTACAGCGGAAAACAGTCTTACTGATTGTGTAAATGATAATTTACACAAAGCTAATTTGATTTCAGAAACTGTTCCAGGATATCTCCCACAGGCACATCAACTGCAAACAGAATGGAGGCAAAAGGCAGAAGAAAGAGCAAAATCAATCCAAGGGCTGACAAGATTAAATTGGGACTCATACTGGATGTACTTGGTGAAGCCACACAGTCAGCACAGTGCGCTTAATTGTATCATCAATGCAATAGAGAAGATTGCACCTACGCTTGCCGACTCTGTCTTTTCAGGATAGTTGAATTCTGAAGTCGGTCAACCGCATCTTCTCAAAACTATGCTAGACGCCTGCAAGTTTAAATATAAAGTTCATAGATAGTTAGATTTAGTTTTAATTTTACTGTATTTTAGCCTAGGAAAAGGACGGTCATTGAACCGAATCCTTAATTTTTGTAATAAGACTATTTTTAGATTTAGCTAAGTAGTATTTAAACCCTTCTCATGCATTTAGAGAAGGGTCCTGGATCTTAATATTTTTTGACTTGGATATTGCATTTCTGTACTCCATTGTCTTATATATTTTTAAAAAGGATCACATCTGGTGATTTTCATGTAGAATTATCTTTGAAGTGTTACATTTCTGTACCTTGGAATTTGATTTTGCATCAGAGTTACTAGATTAGGTAATATTTCTTTTGTCTTGATGTCGCTCTAAAGATTCTTACATCATTTATATATATTTGTTTTCACAACGCGTCCTTTTATATAGCATTTCTGATTATAATTGAAACGTTATCTTTCATAGGTATATATAGATGGTATACAATGATGAATGCAATATGCTAATACAACTCTGTTTAATTTCTTAAACAGAGTTATCTTTATTTGTTTCTGCATATTTCAATTTAAATAATAATACATTTTCATGGTTATTGTTAAATTGGAACAATCTTAAGTTGTATTCACATATAATTACCCAGGTTAGTGTTAGAATTTCTTTATCAGCATTTAGTTTAATTAGATAGTTTTATTTCAGTCAATTTAGTCCCATTTCCACTCATCCAAATCAACCCATCACCAACCCATTTAGTTATAAGGAAACTGGTCCTTTAAATCTAGTCGGAGCCACCATACCAAACGGAAAAGGAGTTGTCCTAAGGTCCCGACCGGGTGGTTTTCCCCAATGTTTGAAGCAGAGATTTTCTAGGCTTCAACATTTTTGGCGCTAGAAGGAGGGCATGAGATATGAATGGCAAGTAAATCTTTACCCACAAGCCATTCTGAGAGAAAAACACCCTCATCAACTTCTTCAATTTCTTCTGAAATACAAAATCCTATAGAAGAAATTGCGAAGAATATTCATACACCCACTACCAAAATCTCAAAACATTCAGACAATCAACATCCTGAGTCTCCTGAAGTTCAAGATTTAATTCATAAATTGAAAGGATTCTCATTATCTCTAGAAGAATCTGAAATATCTGAAGGTAGTGTAACTTCAAAATTTGTTTCTTCCAAACCTCTTACTAGGCTTCAAAGTGAAAAACTTGGTATTTCTCCGAAAGAATTCCCTTTACCTAGTAGAATCAAGACAAGAAAAACTCAATCAGAATCAGTAAGTGATATAAGTTCAATGTCTAATATTCAAATACCTGTTTCCGAAATCCCATCTCAACAAAGTACAATTGTTTCCACATCATCTCCTCAATCATCATCTGCTCAATCCTCATCAATCTCAACATCATCTATTCCAACAACTTCTATTCAAACACCACCAGTTTCTACTACTCCTCTAATAGTTGTTCCAATAATGGCTAGACCATGGGCTACTCCAGGGGCAGTCAACATGGCTGCACCTTTTACATGATTTACCAGACAACCCTGGAAAATGGCTTCCAAAATTTAGTCCAGATCTTAACATTCAAGCTGAAGAACATATCAATAACTTTATGCTCGCTATTAATTTGAATGGAGTCATACATGAAGATGTTGTAGTTAGACTATTCCCTTATACTCTTCAAGGAGTAGCTGGATCATGGTACTTTTCATTACCATCAGGATCCATAACAGGTTGGGCCATTTTTGCAGTTCATTTTTTAACCAAATTTGGAGACGATCGATCAATAGCAACTTTACTCAATGACCTCTCAAATTTGAAGATAGAACGGAAGGAACCCATTAAAGAATTCAATGCTAGATTCAACAAACTGTTGAAAAAAATCCACACAGATTCACAGCCCAGTGAACAAGTCAGAATTGAATGGTACATAACGACCTTACCTTCAAACATAGCAATTTTTGTAGACAGAGCTGCAAAACCTACGTTAGCTGAGAATATGAAAGAAGCTATTGCAGTAGAAAAACAAATTATATCTCTAGAAAAGAAAAATGCTATTGAGGAAAGAAAATCGAAGAAAGTCAGCTTCAAAGATGATTCAAAGAAAAAGGCCAAAGACCCATACGACATGGAGGGTTTACAGAAAGTTCTTAAAACCATGTCAAATGAAATGGTTGAAATTAAAAAACAAGTAGCTGAAAATTCTACCAAGAAACCATTCCGAACCTCCTAATGCAATCTCTAATGTAGAATTAGAAGAAGAGGAAGAAGAAGAAGATACATCTCTAGTATCAGATGAGGAAGATGAGAATGAAGAAATAGCTGAATTGAATGGAATGTGGGATTTTATTCTCCCTAATTCTGATAGTGAAGAAGCTATGCCTGTAAGTACTAGGAGTAAATCTATATCGGAACTAGTGAAAACAGTTCCTAAAAAGAAAATTACAACTCCAGGTACCAAAGACAAATCCCCTGTAAAGAAAAATTCTCCGTTACCTACTCAAAATCAGCCATCTTCTTCTAATCCTCCCACATCAACAACAAAGACTTTAGTAGTGTCAGATCCTATGGAATACAACATTGTTGAAGACATGAAAAAGATCAAAGCCAACATTTCATTACATGAACTCAGCAAACTAAAACAACAACAAAAATTGCTATTGAAAGAATTAAACGCTACACCAATTGCTCCTTTACCAAGTGGTGTAGTTTCAAAAGCAGCTAGAGGAGTTGGTAAGCCACCAGATAAGGTAGATGCTATTGATACAGTGCTCATTGGAGAAAAGTCAAATTCTCAAACTCCTCCTTTTCTTTTGACTTATGAGATGTACAATAAAAATCTGCACAATTGTTTGATTGATTTTGGATCCTCCTCCAATATAATGCCTACTTCTGTCTGTGCCGAATTGAATATCAAACCACAGAAATCAGCAGTTCATATCGTTCAATTGGATCGCTCTAAAGTTCAAGTTGTAGGAGAAATCAATTCAGTTACTATCAGATTAGCTTCTGATCCTAGGATTTTCCAAAGAATTGATAGTTTGATTGCTGATATTCCTGAATTCTATGGATTAATATTGAGCAGGGACTGGTCCGCGAAAATTAATGGTTATATCTCAACTGATTATTCGCATATGTGGCTTCCCTACAAAGGGAAACCAAATCAAATAAAAATTGAACGAGAAAAACATATGACGCACACGGTCACTGAATTCGAACAACCTAATGAGCCTGTGGCATTCAACAACAATATTCTTGGAGGTTATTCTATTGAATCATTTCTGGGAAACTTCGAAGCACCTCAATCACCTTTTTCTGTAAATAGTTTTGTTTCTCAAATAGAAAATTTTTCACAATCTGATCCTTCCAGAATTGTAAATATTTCTGATGTAATTGTAGATAAGCCAATAGATAAGTCTTTATTTTGGTCGTTATATGTTGATGGATCAAAGTCTAGTGATGGAGCTAGAGCTGGATGCATCTTAATTGATCCAGATGGTGAGAAAACTATTTTGTCATGTAGGTTAGAATTTGAGTGTACTAACAATACCGCAGAATATGAAGCCTTGGTTCAAGGACTTTATAAAGCCATAGGGTTAGACGTTAAATACTTGAAAGTATTTGGTGATTCCGAAATTGTCATAAAACAAGTTAGGAATACTATTCATTGCCTTTCAGGACATCTTAAACACTATCAAACCCTAGTACAAGATCTCACCACTCATTTTTTAGCATTCAATATTTCTCTTATTCCTAGGAATCAGAATACATCAGCTGACTTGTTAGCTAATGTTGCATCTAAACTCCTACCTGCTGAAGATTGCAGTCCTGATAGATTTTCTGTAGAATTAATTTTTCGTCCATCTCTCCCAAACAATGTTACAAACTGAAGAGTATTCTATCATGATCAAGATATTTTAAATTTCATGACTTCATAGAAATCTTATGATGAGAAAATTATTGATGAGAATGATCATGATTTACAAATTGCTTCAAAAAGTAATGAAAATCCCATTCCGAAATATGTTGTTAAATTAGAGGATTTATATGACATTAAAGATAGATTCAAGAAAGTCACTAATGCTAAACTTCAAAGTTCCACTTTGAAGTTTGAATTAGTAAATCTTGGTTCTGATTCTAAGCCTCAAAACGTTAACTTAGGACTCAATTTAACACCAGAAGAACGGGATGCATTCATTAAACTTCTGAACAAATATAAAAACGTTTTTGCTTGGAATTATGATGATTTAAAAACGTATGATACTTCGTTTATTCAACACACAATTCCAATGCTTCCTGATATTAAACCTGTTCGACAGAAGTTGAGAAAGATTCATCCAAATCTCGAAAGTCAAATCAAGTCAGAACTTAATAAACTTTTAAAATCCAAAATCATTTTTCCGGTCAGGCACTCATATTGGGTTTCCAATATGGTACCTGTAAGGAAGAAGAATGGTGATATAAGAATCTGTATTGATTTCAGAAATTTAAACAAGGCATGTTTAAAAGACAATTTCCCATTGCCAACCATGGAGCAGATACTTCAAAAGGTAGCTGGTTCTGAACTTATGTCCTTTCTTGATGGATTTTCAGGCTATAATCAAGTTTTAGTTCATCCAGATGACAGATTGAAAACAACTTTCAGAACAAAATGGGGAACTTATGCTTATCAGAAAATGCCTTTTGGTCTAATAAACGCAGGAGCAACTTTTCAAAGAGCCATGGACATAGCATTTAAAGGTCTGATCAATAAATCATTTGTTGTTTATCTTGATGACATAACAGTGTTTTCAAAAAAGAGAGCCAATCATCTACATGATTTAAAGCAAATTTTTGAAAGATGTAAACGGTTTGGTATTTCCTTAAATCCAAAGAAATATTTCTTTGCTTTGGATGAAGGAAAACTCTTAGGATTTGTTGTGTCAAAATATGGTATATATATTGATCCAAATAGAGTGAAGGAAATTTTTGATATTTCTTTACCTCATAACAAAAAATCCATGCAATCATTTCTTGGACAGATCAATTTTGTTAAAAGATTTATTCCTGATTTTTATTTTATTGTTTTACCTATGCAAAATATGATCAAGAAAAATTCAATATTCAAATGGACGCATAAAGAAAAAGAAGCTTTTGAGGCAATCAAACAAGCGATCATTAATGCACCAGCATTGAATACCCCAGATTTTTCTAAATATTTTACTTTGTATACTCTGGCCACTGAAACATCCTATGCAGCCGTTTTAACACAACTCAATGATCAAGAAATCGAAGCACCAATTTCTTTCTTTAGCTCAAATCTGCAAGGAGCTGAGCTCAATTATTCCGATGTTGAAAAACAAGCCTTTGCTGTGTTTAAATCAATCAAACATTTCAGACTTTTTCTCTTGAAAACACATACAAAAATCATTGTCCCATTCTCTGCAGTGAGGCAATTATTAATTCAAAAAGAAGTAGGAGAAAAGAGAGCTAACTGGGTAACAACCTTGCAAGAATATGATATTGATATTAAACCAGCTAAGATTGTTAGAGGACAAGGTTTTTGCAGATTATTGGCAGGAGCTCATAACATACCAGAAAATCAAGATTCAAATCAAGATATTCAAGTAAGTCAGATAAGTGTTACAGATTCCGAATCCCAGTATGCTGACCTTATCTATTACTTGAAAAATGGGTATGCTCCTTCTAATCTCAGCTATAAGAGTAAACGCGCTTTAAGGTTAAAGGCTATTAAATATGAGATCATTGATAATGTGTTATTTAGGAAGAATTATGATTCAATTTTATTAAGATGTCTTGAAAAGACTGAAGCTGAAAAGGTTTTGCAGGAGTTGCATGATGGACCAACAGGAGGTCATTTTGGAGGTGATACCACAGCTCACAAAATAATTCGTGCTGGTTATTACTGGCCTACCCTTTTTAAAGATACGCATTATTACGTAAGGAAGTGCAGAATTTGTCAAACTGCAAGTGGAAGACAAAGGAAACTAGCTTTTCCTTTGCAACCAGTGACTATTGAGCAACCATTCGAACAATGGGGGCTTGACATTGGTGAGATAGTACCTCATTCTTCCAAACAGAGCAATACCTTATCATGTGCTTAGTTTCAGTTACATCATTGCTCTGCCCTTATCCTCCTTATGAAGTTGTGAGCTCCTTCACCTTAGGTCCCACCTATTAGGGTTTCCATCTTCATTTGAATCTCTTCAACATCATGTGAATCTTTTACCTCCAAAACTGCACTATCTTCTCAAGCAAGCTACTCCTCCTTAGACTGCGCAGTTGACTTGGTCAACTTGACCTTATCCTCATACCTTTGCCCCCTTTTCACACTAGGAGCTGCAAAATAAGTTGCTCCATGGTTCCATTTTTACATTAGGAAGGGTTCTATTCATGTTAAGAGGCCACCAACTATACAAGATGAGCAAAAATTAATGTTTCAATTTATTCATGAAAATTTTGGAACATTACAGTCCTCCCCTCCCAAATGTTGCTTGTCCTCAAGCAACTGAAAGGATAGAATTGAGTGAATCTCCTTACCTCCTTCGGTAGCATCAGCATATGATGGAGTCCTCCAAGGAATATGATGCCATCTCATCCATGAAACTCCATAGTGCCTCTCCCAAGCTTATAGACTAGCATTTGGTGAAACACCCCAAATGACTAAGATCATGAGAAGGAAAGTGCTCAAAGAGACAACCATGTGTGGTCTAGAGGCCTTCTCAAGGCATGGAGTGCAAGATGCATGGGAAATATTATTTCCCCAAAGTGAAAACACCACCCCCAAGCTATCATCCATATAAAACGAGTCACCCTCCAACATGGTAACTCATGAAGAATCCCCTCCACCTTTGGCTCCTGAAGTGTAGGTGGGCTGAATGACTGAACATGATAGCCAAGAAGGCCTATCCCACGCTGTCCTCCTATCCACTTATGAATAGTGCAGAGTATGTGCTGTTCATGGTCTGCGAAGGTATTGCCCTCAAGTGGCAAAATGTAGAGAAATCCACCAAATATTTCTCCTCCAACATTGAAGAACAAGTTGCCCCAAAACATTTCTTTGATGATGAATAGGACATGGTCATCATAGAATGTCCAATTTAGATGTTTGCTGTAGGATTTTAATGTTGTTGTATGATACAAACAAATTCTCAAAAGGACACAACGTAATCTCATCCATTGCTTCTTCAGAAAATGGCATGGCAAGTAGTATGTTGCTAAATGACTAGTGGTGAGAATTCTCACATTCACTAGTAAAAAGTAAATGGCTGAATGGGTCAGCTGAACATACAAGACATATTTTATCACTTGCCCATGATTATAAAATGAATTATCATCAAACTTATGGTCCACCTTAAAAGGGAACAAATACTTAGCTGTGGTGGCCATAGTTTTTCTCATGTTCCCCTTAGAACATGCAATGCAGAAAATGTGGGAATCCTTCCCCTTTAAGGACACTCCCAACTCATGTGTCATTCTTCCAATCATGCTCTGAATGTAAATCAGATCCACATCAGCAAAGGAAGTCATGATCAACAACAAAATGAGGAAAATTCTGAAGGTTTCATGTGATGCCAGAAAGTACCAACAGTTTCCCCAATAGTGGCAACACAGTTTTCCAAGTTGCCGCTTCAGCAATTTACATGGAAAAATGCTTTGTGACTCATGGCTAATAATGTAAATTAGCTGAAAATGTATGCAATGGAAAAACATTTTCCAAATTCCATGTGAAAGATGGCTGCCTCCATCATATAGTTTGGCCCAATTTTGTCCATGGAGCAATCTGATAAGCTTTCCCTCTTGTAGAGCCATGCACTGCAAAATAATGGTAAGAGTATACAAATCAGCCAATGTAAAAATAGATTTCTTACCATATGCCGGGAGTAAAATGATGTATGGATCCATGAATGAACCCTCCATAGTTTTTTGGCATGCTCCCATGAAGAGGAATGAACTAGGTGCTGCAAGAATATCCTTCTTCTCATGCTTGGGGTTCCAAGTCAAGAAGAATGTAGCATAGTAATAGATGACTCCATATACTACCTCATCCATCTCACCTCCTCTTTTCTCATCAAGTGAAACAAATATGAAATGTTCCTGGGACCTGTGGGTTATGGATCCACCACACTTCCACTGGGCACACTTCATCCATCGATAACTGCTCCAAAGAGATAACGTTGTTCGCCTATACACATAGGCTCTCATCCATATCAAGCTCCATTCTTTGACATGTAGTTTTCCAAAGGTATTCTCCACAATTATGCCATATATGAGGGGTCTCCTCCATGATGAAAACACCTCTCGCACCATGATAGTGCCATACTTCACCCTTGCAACACTATTCCAAGTGGGAGAGCAATTTTTCCCTTGCTCTCTCCCAATTCCCCGAAGAAACAAAGATCTTTGCTATCTCATTATACCTCCATCATACACATTAGGTAGTGAAAACATGATGATCATGCCATCATAATGTATCCACACTCCTTGCTGCCCCATGATGAAAGTACCCTGCCAAGTTCCTTCCTCCCTCATACCCTTGGAAATAGGATATGTCTCATGATGGAAAAAATCTCTCCTGAGTATCTAGTGCAGCTTTGCTTCTTGCTGCCCTATGTCATAGATCTGCAAGTGGATCACAAGCCTCTTGCTCTCCATCCATCTTCCGTCATCCAAGTTTTGCTGCCCTTGATTATCCTCTCCCTTGGCATCTTCCCAATGAAGACCACCAATCTCCCCAAGCAATTATTCCTTCTTACACCTCATGGGGGGTTGATATGTAACCCATTGGAGGTTTCTCAAGAGAGACATCTCACCAAATAACCCCTTGAATCCAATAGAACCCAAGAGTGCTAGAAACAAAACATCATTAGTGGATGGCACCTCATGCATGATGCTCCTCAAATCCTTGCACCATAACTCCTCATGCTGCATGCAACTCAATAAGGGTGCAAATGAATGAGTGTTGATCCTTCCTTGGTTCAAACCCATATTGTACAACGCTGTATAAACTTGCCTCTCCTCATCAGCAAAGCATTTTGATCCTGGGCCATGTGAAGACAAATTTCCAAAGCCTCTCATGCAATATTTTGAAGTGTTATAGCATGGAAATTTTTGCATACCTTTGGAAACCCTTGAGACATCTTGTAGGGCTGCAAGAGTCTCTTCCTGCAATGCGTTGGCTAGTCCAACTACTGATATGGTTGGCTACCCCTTTATGAACATGACAGCGCTAGTAGAAGCCTCCTCAAGTGGGGAAGAGAGCTCCTCCTCCTCTGGCCATCTACCCACTTCTTCTTGTGGCCCTCCTTTCTCTACACTCCCTCCCTAAGAACTGGAAGTGCACCCATCTTCTCCTTCCTCCTGAAACCATCTAGAGGTTTCACTGCAACTTTCTCCACCTTGAAACCCTCTTGGAGTTTCATTGTGCCTTTCTTCTCCCATTGGTTGAACCTCCTTGGAGAGGCTCTTCTTTGATATGAAAATGGATGAGAGTAACCCCATCCTCTTCATCTTCATTCTCCTCTTCTTCTTACTTTCTGGGTGGATCTGGAATCCACAGGCTGAGCCAAGATCGAAGCTCTGATACCACTGTAATATTCCTTTTTCAGAAATATCAAAAGTCTGTGCCAGAGATGGACTGTTGAGGAATTTAATGGTTATGTCTCCTTCCAAAGATGGGAGAGAACCAGAGGCTACCTCGCCTTTTGTAGTCTCTGTCTACATATATGTGACTTTTCCTATTCAGAAATTGCTGCAGCAAGCTCCTTAGGGACGCTGTATAAGGAAGCCCATGTGAAAATAAAGAAATCTAGTGCTGGGATGCCTTAGAATATAGCTGATAAAAACTCCCTGCAGAATATAAGCTCAAAGAAATAATCTTAAGCAGGTTATTCAGATCTCCCACAATGAACTAGCTGATAATTGCAGCAACATGCAAGCATAAAACATCTGTCCTCAGAAAGTAACACTGTATAAGTGAGACATGGGACTGATATCCCTTATATAACCCAATATATGACTCACTTGTAGAATTAGAGGTAAAAAAAATGAATCTAGCTCATATAGATAGAACTCTCAAAACAATATGCCTCAATCTAGCTCAAAATCCCATAGTCTAGCTTATGCAGAAAAGACTGAAACGAGAACATCATTATTTTTGCTAGGGTTTCTATAGTAAATAATGTGACATATCATATCAGAAATACATGAGCATCAAATGGTGAGAAAAATGAGAATTCCTTCCTCTTTATACAAAATGAAGATCACCCAGCAAGGGTTACATGAAGGTACAATGTATAGAAATGAAAATCTACAAATGTAGAGTTGGAAAACGCAGTTACTGCAACACTGAGTATGGATATATCTAAAAATTCTCAAATACAAAGGAGGAAAGAAATACAAAGCCTTCCAGGAGAAGGGATGGCCCTTTCTCCAAAGGATGGGCTCACTAGAAAGGGATCAAACCCTGCTATTGCTGCTATCTCAAAAATAACGCAGATCTCCTTGTGAACTGTGCTGTAGAGGATGGGAACTAAGCTGGCCACTTGCCAAGATGTGAAATAAACTTCGGATGTTCTTGTACAGATCCTCTAATGCAAAGGAAGCTCTCTCCACTGGAAAATATGCTCAAGAACTGATGATGTGAACCTTTCCACTGTACTGCCTGGCAACACAACGTCCTCTGCTACAAGAATAACGCTGTAGAAGAAAGGAATGCTTGGCCTTCAACCCAATGTGGAGAATTGCTGAACAATCCCCTTCAAGAGATTACTCAATGAAGGAGAGGGAACTCCTAAGCAGGAATCCCTCCAAACTCTGCTAAATAGTAGGAGTTTGCAGAAATGTCTAAGCAGACAAGGAATTCGAAAATCATAAGCTAACCCTCTCTTATGCCCTCCTTCTCCTTATGAATGTTGTGAGCTCCTTCACCTTGGGTCCCACCTATTAGGGTTTCAACATCATGTGAATCTTTTCCCTCCGAAACTGCGTTGTCTTCTCAAGCAAGCTACTCTTCCTTAGGCTGTGTAGTTGACTTGGTCAACTTGACCTTATCCTCATACCTTGCCCCATTTTCACACTAGGAGGTGAAAAATAAGCTCTTCCATTGTTCCCTTTTTACATTAGGAAGGGTTATATTCATGTTAAGAGGCCACCAACTATACAAGATGAGAAAAAATTAATGTTCCAATTTATTCATGAAAATTTTGGAACATTGCAGTCCTCCCCTCCCAAATGTTGCTTGTCCTCAAGCAACTGCAAGGATAGAACTGAGTGAATCTCCTTACCTCCTTCAGTAGCATCAGCATATGATGGATTCCTCCAAGGAATATGATGCCATCTCATCCATGAAACTCCATAGTGCCTCTCCCAAGCTTATAGACTAGCATTTGGTGAAACACCCCAAACGACTAAGATCATGAGAAGGAAAGTGCTCAAAGAGACAACCATGTGTGGTCTAGAGGCCTTCTAAAGGCATGGAGTGCAAGATGCATGGGAAATATTATTCCCCCAAAGTGAAACCTCCACCCCCAAGCTATCATCCATATAAAATGAGTCACCCTCCAACATGGTAACTCATGAAGAATCCCCTCCACCTTTGGCTCCTGAAGTGTAGGTGGGCTGAATGACTGAACATGATAGGAAAGAAGGCCTATCCCACACTGTCCTCCTCTCCACTTATGAATAGTGTAGAGTATGTGCTGTTCATGGGCTGCAAAGGTATTGCCCTCAAGTGGAAAAATGTAGAGCAATCCACCAAATATTTCTCCTCCAACATTGAAGAACAAGCTGCCCAAAAACATTTCTTCCATGATGAATAGGACATGGTTGTCATAGAATGTCCAATTGAGATGTTTGTTGCAGGATTTTAATGCTGCTATATGATACAAAAAAAGTCTCAAAAGGACACAACATAATCCCATCCATTTCTTCTTCATAAAATGGCATGGCAAGTAGTATGTTGCTAAATGACTAGTGGTGAGAATTCTCACATTCACTAGTAAAAAGTAAATGGCTGAATGGGTCATCTGAACATACAAGTCATATTTTATCACTTGTCCATGATTATACAATGAATGATCATCAAAATTATGGTCCACCTCAAAAGGGAAAAAATACTTAGCTGTGGTGGCCATAGTTTTTCTCATGTTCCCCTTAGAACATGCAATGCAGAAAATGTGGGAATACTTCCCCTTTAAGGACACTCCCAACTCATGTGTCATTATTCCAATCATTCTCCCAATGTAAATCAGATCCACATCAGCAAAGGAAGTCATGATCAGAAAAAAAATGAGGAAAATGCTGAAGGTTTCATGTGATGCCAGAAAGTACCAACAGTTTCCCCAATAGTGGCAACACAGTTTTCCAAGTTGCTGCTTCAGAAATTTACATGGCAAAATGCTTTGTGACTCATGGATGATAATGTAAATTAGTTGAACATGTATACAATGGAAAAACATTTTCCAAATTCCATGTGAAAGATAGCTGCCTCCATCATATATTTTGGCCCTATTTTGTGCATGGATCATTCTGATAAGCTTGCCCTCTTGTAGAGCCATGCATTGCAAAATAATGGTAAGAGTATACAAATCAGCCAATGTAAAAACATATTTCTTACCATATTCCAGGAGTAAAATGATGTATGGATCCATGAATGAACCCTCCATAGTTGTTTGGCATGCTCCCATGAAGAGGAACGAACTAGGTGCTGCAAGAAGATCCTTCTTCTCATGCTTGGGGATCCAAGTCAAGAAGAATGTAGCATAGTAATAGATGACTCCATCTACTACCTCATCCATATCACCTCCTCTTTTCTCATCAAGTGCAACAAATTGAAATGTCCCTGGGACCTGTGGGTTATGGATCCACCACACTTCCGCTGGGCACACTTCATCCATCGATTACTGCTCCAAAGAGATAACGTTGTTGGCCTATACACATAGGCTCTCATCCATATCAAGCTCCATTATTTGACATGTAGTTTGCCAAAGGTATTCTCCATAATGATTCCATATATGAGGGGTCTCCTCCATGATGAAAACACCTCTCACACCATGATAGTGCGATACTTCACCCTTGCAACACTATGCCAAGTGGGAGAGCAATTTTTCCCTTGCTCTCTCCCAATTCCCCGAAGCAACAAAGATATTTGTTGCCTCATCATACCTCCATCATACACATTAGGTAGTGAAAACATGATGATAATTCCATCATAATGTATCCACACTCCTTGCTGCCCCATGATGAAAGTACCCTGCCAAGTTCCTTCCTCCCTCATACCCTTGGAAATAGGATATGTCTCATGATGGCCAAACTCTCTCCTGAGTAGCCAGCGCAACTTTGCTTCTTGTTGCCATGTGTCATAGATCTGCAAGTGACTCACAAGCCTCTTGTTCTCCATCCATCTTCCCTCATCCAAGTTTGGCTACCCTTGATTATCCTCTCCCTTGGCATCTTCCCAATGAATACCACCAATCTCCCCAAGCAAGTATTCCTTCTTACACCTCATGGGGGGTTGAGATGTAACCCATTGGAGGTTTCTAAAGAGAGACATCTCACCAACTAACCCCTTGCATCCAACAGAACCCAAGAGTGCTAGAAACAAAACATCATTAGGGGATTGCACCTCATGCATGATGCTCCCGAAATCCTTGCACCATAACTCCTCATGCTACATGCAACTCAATAAGGGTGCAAAGGAATGAGTGCTGATCCCTCCTTGGATCAAACCCATATTGTACAACACTATATAAGCTTGCCTCTCCTCATCAGCAAAGCATTTCGATCCTGGGCCCTGTGAAGACAAATTTCCAAAGCCTCTCATGCAATATTCTGAAGTGTTGCATGGAATTTTTCGCATACCTTTGGAAACCCTTGAGACATCTTGTAGGGCTGCAAGAGTCTCTTCCTGCAATGAGTTGGCTGGTCCAACTGCTAATATGGTTGGCTGCCCCTTTATGAACATGAAATCGCTGTTAGAAGCCTCCTCAAGTGGGGCAGAGAGCTCCTCCTCCTCTGGCCATATACCCACTTCTTCTTGTGGCCCTCCATTCTATGCACTCCCTCCCTAAGAACTGGAAGTGCACCCATATTCTCCTTCCTCCTGAAACCCTCTAGAGGTTTCACTACAGCTTTCTCCACCTTGAAACCCTCTTAGAGTTTCATTGTGCCTTTCTTCTCCCATTGGTTGAACCTCCTTGGAGAGGCTCTTCTTTGATATAAAAATGGATGAGAGTAACCCCATCCTCTTCATCTTCGTTTTCCTCTTCTTCTTACTTTCTGGGTGGATCTGGAATCCACAGGCTGAGCCAAGATCGTAGCTCCGATACCACTGTAATATTCCTTTTTCAAAAATATCACAAGTCTATGCCAGAGATGGATTGCTGAAGCATTTACTGGTTATGTCTCCTTCCAAATAAGGGAGAGAACCAGAGGCTACCTCGCCTTTTGCAGTCTCTGTCTACAGATATGTGACTTTTCTTATTCAGGAATTGCTGCAGCAAGCTCCTTAGGGACGCTGTATAAGGAAGCCCATGTCAAAATAAGGCAATCTAGTTCTGGGATGCCTTAGAATATAGCTGACAAAAAATCCTTGCAGAATATAAGCTAAAAGAAATAATCTTAAGCAGGTTATTCAGATCTCCCACAATGAACTAGCTGAGAATTGTAGCAACATGCAAGCATAAAATAGCTGTCCTCAGAAAGTAACGTTGTATAAGTGAGAAATGGGACTGATATCCCTTATATGACCCAATATATGACTCAATTGAAGAATTAGAGGTAAAAAAAATGAATGTAGCTCATATAGACAGAACTCTCAAAACAATATGCCTCAATCTAGCTCAAAACCCCATAGTCTAGCTTATGCAGAAAAGAATGAAACAAGAACAACGTTATTTTTTCTAGGGTTTCTGCAGTAAATAATGTGACATATCAGATCAGAAATACATGAGCATCCAATGGTGAGAAAAATGAGAATTCCTTCCTCTTTATACAAAATGAAGATCACCCGGCAAGGGTTACATGAAGGTACAATATATAGAAATGCAGATTTGCAAATGTAGAGCTGGAAGACGCAGTTACTGCAACACTGAGTGTGGATATATCTGAAAATTCTCAAATACAGAGGAATAATGAAATACAAAGCCTTCCAGGAGAAGGGATGGCCCTTTCTCCAAAGGATGGGCTCACTAGCAAGGGATCAAACCCTGCTACTGCTGCTATCTAAAAAATAACACAGATCTCCCAGTGAAATGCACTGTAGAGGATGGGAACTAAGCTGACCACTTTCCAAGATGTGAAATAAACTCCGGATGTTCTTGTACAGATCCTCCAATGCAAAGGAAGCTCTCTCCACTGTAAAATATGCTCAAGAACTAATGATGTGAACCTCTCCACTGCACTGCCCAGCAACACAACATCCTTTGCTCCAAGAATAACGCTGTAGAAGAAAGGAATGCTTGGCCTTCAACCCAATGTGGAGAATTGCTGAACAATCCCCTTCAAGAGATCACTCAATGAAGGAGAGGGATCTCCTAAGCAGGAATCCCTCCAAACTCTACTAAACAGCAGGAGTTTGCAGAAATGTCTAAGCATACAAGGAATTCGAAAATCATAAGCTAACCCTCTCTTCTGCCCTCCTTTTCCTTATGAAGGTTGTGAGCTCCTTCACCTTGTGTCCCACCTATTAGGGTTTCAACATCATGTGAATCTTTTCCCTCCAAAACTGTGCTTCTTCTCAAGCAAGCTACTCCTCCTTAGGCTGCGTAGTTGACTTGGTCAACTTGACCTTATCCTCATACCTTTGCCCCCTTTTTCACACTAGGAGGTGCAAAATAAGCTGCTCCATGGTTCCCTTTTTACATTAGGAAGGGTTCTATTCATGTTAAGAGGCCACCAACTATACAAGATGAGCAAAAATTAATGTTCCAATTTATTCATGAAAATTTTGGAACATTACAAAATCATTGTTTGATAATTATTCCATGTCATATTTGACTAAATCACCTAGGAATAATTAAATAAATCACTATTTATTTATTTTTTCTTAACCCAATTATTGGAATAATTGTTAAATCACTATTTAATAATTATTTCATTTTCACACATTTCTTAATATTTGTGTAATAATTAATAAATGTTTTATTTGTTAATTATTTCTACATAAAGATATTTGACAATTTTGAATATCTTTTCCCTCTCCAAAAATATAATAAAGTATTCCTAACGGTTAGATCTATATTTTGGTCAATAATGTTTTATTATTCTCCATTTTCTATATCAACCCAATATTTTGTTAAAAGTAAGAGGGTTTTTCATTCATTCTTCACCATGATAATTATCATCATCACCATTATCATCTCCATACTTTTGAGCTCCCACTAGACTTCTACACATTTTTTGGGTTTCCACATATTGAGAGAGGAAGATCAAATACTGAAGTGTCAATGACATCAAAGGACCCATCCCACGGAGGGGGATTTATGACCTTTTTGTAAAGCTCCTTTACCAGGTGCTATTAATAAATGATTTATTTATATAAATGCATTTCCATAATTGGGTTATTACATTGGATTTATTTTGTTGTTTATTATTTTAGATCACATACATCTATTTTTCTCTATATTATTCTCACATTCTTATTCTAGATCTGAAGTTGTTGGGCGCATCCCAACTTGGCCTAGATTTTGGTAAATACTTCGCATTTTTCATTTTGTGGAGCAGAGTGTGCAGTGGAGCACAGTTTAAGGAAGTAAATATACCGTGCGGTGTCATAAGGGATTCGAGACGGGTCGAAGCCCCTCCTTTTGTAAAAGTGCATGATTGTATAAATAGTCAATGGGTTTTTGGGCCATAGTTGCTTGTTTTAGGGAGTCCATGGTATTTGGACCATGGAATTTTTGAAAATGTAATCCTATGATGTAATAGTATATAAAGGGTTGAAATGCTATGTTTAGAAGAGACACATATGACATAGAGAGTTATGGGTGAATCATTGTGATCTATATTTTGTAGCGAAGGGAAGGCTCTATAGATGAGTGCGTAGAGGCCTAGAGGAGAGTCTACAGCTTAGTGTGTAGGTCGAGAACATGTTGTATTCAAAGATTCATTATAATAAGAAACAATTTTGTGAACGATATTCTGGTCTTCTTGTGTGATTGATGCACACATTTTCTTATTATATGTTGTAAATTAGTAGTTATTTCCATTGCATTTTACTTTAGCATAGTAATGGGTTATGGTTTTATATGGTATGCTCCTGTGATTAGTTGAATGTGGAGAAGTGATTTATGAGTTGGAAGTAGAAGAAACATAAAAATACCACATATCCTAGTCCCTTAAGGCTACAGAAAACTGGTTCAACATCCACCCATAGTCACTGCGGGTGAGACTGTGAGTTGCTTGTAGGTCATTTCCAAAAGGGCTAGTGATCAAGGGTTTTGTTGTTTCGCAGTATAGATCGAACCTGGGTCATCCCAAACCAAGCCAAAAAACGGTTTCATTGTTGGGACCAAGATCTATTTGAGGGATATGTAGATGTGGTACCCGTTGAAGAAGGAGATTCAAGATTGGTTAGACCTGAAAGAGTGAGAATTTGCAGATCAAGAAAATATAAACCCTCGTCTGACATCCAAAGCATGGTTTCATAAGTATATTTTTAAAGATCAATACAAGATTTTCTTCGGTCCTTTTCCGGTTGAGCTGTACCAGTGGATATCAAGGTTGACTGAAAGGAAAAATTGTTTGAAGGGTGGAGAACCTATGGTGTGGACTCCTGAACGGATACAACGACTTAAGAGCACTGACAATAGGATTTCAAGGGTTGTTGATTTTCGGATTGATAACATTTTGGGAGGATTCATTACTGAGTCCGCAGTAGACTCAGCTGTGTTCTACAACGAAGAGGAACAAAGATTATTCAAAGGAACGTGAGGTAAGTACTTAAAATATTTTAAACCTTGGATTAATATGCTTCTATGTGCAAAATGAGTTTTATAGGTGCAATCAGAGTGCTAGTTCACTTGTATTTGGAAAAGGAGAAAATAAATATGAGCAAGAGATCGATGCAACACAAAGTGGAAAGAGATATATACTAGATATGAGAAAGATATCTCATGGAAAACACCTAAAGAAATTTGTAGAAAGTGATTATAGTCCTCTTTTGAGTGAATCTAAAAGTGAAAGAGAAGAAATCCACCGTGATAAACCCCAGGTAACTTCATAGTATTCTCCCTCCCAGCCTGAGAGTTCACAGAAGCCAAAATCCATTAATAGCCAGGGTGTTTGTGGTTTTAGTGCTCCTCCTACCCCTCCTACACCCCTTCCCCCTCCTCCTCCCCCTCACCCCCAAGAATAGGTATGAATGACGATACTAAGCTACCTATTTTCAAAGGAATTTAATTGGAGGATCCAGGATAGTTTTAGTTTTTATGCGAAGTTGTATGGACAACGAAGAAGATTAATGAAGAAGAATATAAAGAAAGCATAGCTCGTTATGAAGCTGCGAGATAAAGCATTGAAATTGTATACAAAGTATTCTAATAACCAGAAAATAACATTTACATATATTAAAGAAGCACTGGTAAGAGAGTTCAAGAAGCTGAAGTTTGAGTCTCTTGAAAGAGATCAAGTAGAAACCTACTGAGTTTGTTGGGGAGTTTGATCAGATATTTAAGTTGTTATTGGATTAGGTGAGCTTCGACATAGCTCTGAAGCAACATCAAGAATGGTTTATAGTTGCGGTGATACCGCATATTAGATTTCCATTGATGCAACAAAAAATAGGAACTCAAGCCGAAGCTCTAGAGATTGTGATGAAATTGGAAACTACACCTGTAGGAGATACTAATGCAGGCATGAAACAAATTCAGATACAAGACATCAAGAAAATCAAGAAAGTTAGAGAAGAAGTGTGGTGTACGAAGTGCAGATCAGAGGGCCATTCTAATGAAAAATTATCTATATTCAGGGATTACACGGCTGGTGGTGCACCTAATCTCTTGAATGGAGGATCTAGACTGTGATGTGAAATATGTAAGTCTAGAGGCCAACATCATTCAAAAGAATGTTACTTTTACATAAATATGTACGAACTCCGAGGAACCTATATTGCAAGTTCTGTAAATTAGTAGGACACGATGAGAATAATTATTGGGCTTACGACCTAATGATGGAGCATGGTGTTGACGCTTATAGAATGCAAGAAGAAGAGCATGGAAATGAGGACAATGGACAACGTGGTGGTTGAGGAGGTTACCAAGGAAGAGTTCGAGGTGGTGGAGTTGGTTGAGGATGTGGATAGATCATTTTCTATAATTGCTGCTAGCAGGGACATTTTTCAAGAGACTTTCAGAACCCCACAACGACATGTATTTACTGTAAATATTTAGACCATGTAATTGAAGAATTTCCCGTACTTATGGAAAAGATGCAAGAAAAGAGGAATCAACAGTCGACACAGTATATTCAAATGATGATTGCTGAAATGAGGACCGATGAACCTTGAGTTAATATTATCACTAGAAGTGGAGATGCGACCGGTAGTGATAAGGTGGATGAAAAGAAGGGATCTGAACGAGAATGGGTCAGAAATACTATTGAGAAGGATCCTGCTTTTGATATTTAGAAATAGAAAGAAGTATTTATGGAAGGAAAGCGAAGTTTTATGGATGTTGGAGCTTCGAACTCTTGTGCAAAACCAAATCCCAATCATAAAAGTAACTATGACGTGTCATCAACTTCGATGCAGAACCGAGCTCTGACACAAGACCGAGCTCTAACACAGGATTGAGCTCTGATGCAAGACCGCGAGTCAACAAATCAAGTAAGTATTTTAAAGTCTTTTCTATAGACTTTTATGAAATTGTTAAGGGATCAATAGGATGTAGAATGTCTACAGGAGTTGATAGCTTCCTAGGCATCCAAAGAAAAATCGTGAAGAGAGATGTGTGCAATCAATAATTTGCATCGACAAAAGAGAACTCGAAGAGAAATGAGGCTTAGTGTGTAGATAGGAGAATATGATATGGATCAAGTTATTCTGGATCTAGGATATGATGCTAATGTATTGACAAAGCATACATGGGAATTAATGGGTAAGCAAAAGCTACAGTGGTCACCTATTCAGTTAAGGATGGAAAATTAGCAAAATATCTTCCCTATGGGAAGACTACCAAGTGTCGCAGTGGATATTGAAGGAGTTCACACTAATGCTGATTTTGAAGTAATAGAGATTGTCGATGATAGTAACCCTTATCCTGCATTGCTTGGAATTGACTAGGAATTTGAGAATATGACCATAATTAACCTGAAGAAGAGACATATGATATTTTAAGGAAACAATATGAAAGTAATTGTTCCCTTGGATCCATCAAAAGGAGTAATATACATAGAACCATTCAAAGAATAATACTGTGTAGCTGACATAGAAAATATATATCAAATGATAGTGAAGGAATAATATTAGGTTAACCATACTGCAGAAGGAAAGTGGATTTGGAGCATGATAGTTCTTGTACCTCAGACTTAGAAGAAGAGTTGGAGAACTAGAATAATAGGCTGCATGAAGTATCCACAAGATGTTGTTTAAGAATTACCAAATCATTTCGTTGTATGATATGTGAGGTATATTACCAGAATTATTATGATGGATTAGGTTATGTGAATGCTTTTCTTAATTATTATGAAGAAAAATTTCCAGAAAATAAAAGGTTGTTAGCCTTGGATATAGCCATGAAAGCTACCGCTGCTAGATGGTGGAATGCACACAATAAGAATATAGGAGATTGGCAAGAATTTTGAAGACTGATGTGGATAAGGTTTGGAAAGATAGAAACAGAAATGGAGATCAAATGTGATGGTAAAACTAATCCTAGGAAGAATATCCAGCTATGCACTATAGCATGGAAGAAGATTCCACAAAAATAATGGGCACATGGATTCATTCATACATTAGAGACAATCCCTAAGAATTGGTATCTAGAAACAGAGCTTCGAAATGTTACCAAGATTTGGGAAGAAATGGTTTCTGGATTCATATTAACATTCATCTTTGAGGACAATTTCCCATACATAGATTTGGACCTTCAGACAATCAAGAAGAATATTTAAGAATGTCACCTCACTGGCATGGCAGCAACCTGATTGGTTTTCGTAGATAGAAAATGCACTGGAGTGCTATAACCTTACTCCAGATGAAGAAGAATATCATCACAACATCGACAAAACAGAGTTAGAAGGATATCGTGAAGTGACTGGACTTGAGATAGAGATACTCGATATAACGAAGCCATTAAAGACAAAGAAGGTAAACATAGGATTAGAGAAGGAACCCAAGTTTGTAAGAATAGGAGACTACTGGGATGAAGAGATAGTCAGTAAAAATACAGAGTTACTTCATGAATATCAAGAACTATTTCCCACCAAGTTTTCAGAGATGAAGGGTATAATAGGAGATCTAGGAGTCATGAAGATTCCTCTTAATCCCGATGCAAAGCGAATCAAACAAATAAATTACAGGCTGAACCCGATGTATAAGCAGAAAGTGAAAGTAGAACTTGATAAGATGATAGAAGCAGGAATTATTGAACCTGTAGAAGAATCAGAATGGGCGAGTCCTATGTTGGTGTAAGAGAAGAATGTTCAAGGAGAAATTAGGATTTGTTTTGATCTAAGAAATTTTAATGATGCATGTTTACATGATCCCTTACCTACGCGTTTCATAGATGAAGTGCTAGAAAATATAGGAGGACAGGAAGCTTACTCATTTACAGATGGATTCTCAGGTTATCATCAGATTAGGATTGCACCTGAAGATCGACATAAGACTACATTTGCTACATAATGGGGCTTATATCAAGACACAATAATTCATTTTTGGATTAAAAAATGCCTGATATATTTTCTAGGGGTTTTGGATTGCAACTTTTAAGGAATACATCCACAAGTTTTTGGAGGTATACTTTGATGATTGGACAATATTTGGATTGTTAAGGAAATTGGAAACATGATGGAAGTTTAAGACTTATGCTCGAAACATGTAGAAAATATAGAGGATATCTTTTGAACCTAAAGAAGTGCATATTTTTTGTACCTTTCGACATATTTTTGGGACATATTGTACGCTGAGAAGGACAAATGGTGGAACACTGCTAAGTAAGATATCATTGTGAAAACTTGCCTCAACCTAAGATGGTAAGACATCTTCACACTACGTTGGGACATACTAGGTATTGCATGAAGTTCATCAAGGGGTATGTGCAGATCACTGCACCTATAGAGAAATTGTTGAAGAAGGATGTAACTTTTCATTGGAACGAAGAATGTTAGAAGAGCCTCGACATATTGAAATAAAAGATGGTAGTTGCACATATAATAGTGTTCACTGATTGGAATAAGGAATTTGATGTCCATGTGGATTCTTCTTATATAGTTTTTGGAGTGGTACTAACACAACCTGGTGCGAGAGAGATTAATTATCCTATAGTTTTTTCAAGTAGGAAGTTATCTAAGGAAAAAAATAATTACACCACTATAGAAAGGGAAGGACTCGCCATGGTGTATGCTTTGTAGAATTTTAGACATTATTTTCTGGGGTCACACCTTAGGATGTTTACAGATCACTTTGCACTAAAGTATTTGGTTAATAAACCTGTCTTAGGAGGAAATATATTCATATGGTTACTGTTATTCCAGGAGTATGAATTTGAGATCATTGTTAAACCAGGAAGACTGAATGCAGTACCTTACCATCTGTCAAGACTGGAAGAGGCGAATAACCAACCAACATAGAAGATAATCTCCCTGATGCACAATTATTTTCAATCAGAGTGGCAGATGACCTTTCTGCAGATATAATTTAGTTTTTGACCACAAGAATGGCTTCTTCAGAGTACACTACACAGAAAATGAAATAATTGGTGGTTAAGGAAGCTGAATGCCTCTTGTCCATACACTTTTCCATATCTTTTTCACTCACCTAAACCTCCAAAATTGTCAATATCATGTGCAAAAGGGTATCTAACATGGTTTTTAATTATGTTTGTGTGTTTTCTATTTGATTTAGATTTTGTTCATACAGCTGCGGAAACTTGTCACTTTCCGCAGCCGCTGCAACTTTCCGCGGCTATTTTGTGGAAATCAATGTTACAGGTGTCAACGAAGGAAACGAGCCACATGGGCAGGCTAGGAATGACAAGGACATGGTTCGTGTCCTATTGGTTCAAGTAAATTCGTCAAGAAAAGCCGCGGTCAAAGCCATCCACGTGGAAGTCAACTGTGGAGTTCTATGTCGGCTGGACTCTGTTTCGTGGCATAGAAACATCCATACGGCCGTTTCCAAGCTTGCGGAGGTTAATTGACATCTGTGCAAAGTTATGGAGTTGAATTTAAGCGCCCACCTTCCATAGATCCATTTTCCAACATGGCCATACTCCTATATCCGTGGCCTTAGTGGTCTACGTGCTGGCTGCTATCATAAACTTCAGGAGACAGTTACAGTTTATTGCTTTATATAGAGCGTTTGCATACGCACGTAGAGTTAGTTGATAGTTGTTAGTTGATCATAGTTGTTGAGTTGATGTGCGTACTTTGTTATGTAGTGATTACGCTGCCTTGAGCCGTAATACTACCAGTCTGTAATGAATTGCTTTTTAATGTGAAAAACTCTGTTTTCAACTTAATTTGTGTTGAGGATCGTTACCAAAGCTGCGTAGAGGGCCCCTGCTCAGCCGAGGTTCTGTGTATTAATGTATATATTTTTCATTTCATTTTTTTAAACAGTCATTGTATCATAACCCATTACATGTTCATATTCAATAGTTGCTTCATTTTTGTTCATTAATTTCCATTGCATTCTTGTCTTTCATGTTTTCATAATTGTTAATTCATTGATCAGTTTTCTTGTGCAGGTTTTAGGTAGACAGCCCGGGGCATTTTCATAGTATTTTAGCTAATGATATGAAACTGACATTATTCTGCTGCTAGTTTTCTTTCCACAGCTTTTGTTTAACTTCAGTCTTGTTTTGTATGTTTCAGTTTTGTTTATCTGATTCAGTAGTTAAATTTAAATATATTAAGCTACTCATAGTGTATTCGGTTACCTCCGAAAGCCACAGCTGGACTGATGGTGAGGGGCTGCATGATGAAATGTGTAGTTTAGTATTAGTTTCCTTTCTGCAAAATTAGATATATTAAGCTGCTCATAGCGTCTTCAGTTACCTCCGAAAGCCACAGCTGGACTGATGGTGAGGGGATGCATGATGAAATGTGTAGTTTAGTATTAGTTCCTTTTCTGCAAATTTAGATATATTAAATCATGTATGACATCTTCAGTTGCCTCCGAAAGCCACAGCTGGACTGATGGCGATGGATTGAATTATGTGTGTATGGTTTAGTATTAGTTTACTTTCTGCAAATTAAATAATCAGTTACACAAGTTGTTTATGATTACTTCCGCAAGTCATAGATGGTCTAATGATGAAGGGTCAGAAAATGAATTGATGTAATCTGATTTAGATTTATTTCATTGCAATTTTGAATTTCCATAAGCGTAGTTTCTTTTGTGTTCGGTTGGCAGCAAGAATAGTTTAGTTTTCATGTTCACTAGTTTCCTGTTTTGATTCATTAGATTAGCAGCACCTTTTCATTTCAGCAGTACACTTTTACTTTCTTTCAAGTCTTGTCATTGTAATTTCAATTCGCTTTTAAAGTTTCAAGATTGGTAAATCATTATAGGGGATATCACTTCCTTGAACAAATATAACCAAACTTGTTTTTCATTTTAGAATTTCCATTTCACCTTAGAAAGACCAAAAACGAAAAAAGTTAAGAAATAGGTTATCTTGCACATATAGTGCGCCGCACTTCATCAGCTTACGATTTCCGGATTGACAAATTAAATGCAGCAATTTAGGACACACTAAATTGACCAAACATTTTGGCGCCGTTGCCGGGGAAGTGTAACTAGGTAGCCAATTTCTTAAAAAAGAAAAAACATAAAAATCATAAAAGAAGGGAAAACTTGATAACTTCTTGAAGTATGCTCTCCTCTTGCACCTAGTGTGATCTGGAGGATCAGAAAAGAGAGTTATTGGTTTATTAATTTCTTAAGTATGCTCTCTTCTTGCACCTAGCGTGATTTGGAAGATCAGAAAGAGAATTATTAGCCCAATTTTTTTTTTTTTAAAAACTAAAAAAATGACATGCATAGAGCAAGAGATTCTAGGGGAAGGTTTATAGCTAAAGCCAAGAGTTCGATTTTCACAACTCCATCTTCTTCAAGGCATAGACCAGATTCACCACCATCTACCCCTAGCCTTAAGATTTTTGGAAGTCAAGGAACAGCTGAATTAGAGGATTCTCCTATACCATCTACTAAAACCCACTTAGAAAACAAAGAGACTTTCTCTCATCCTTCCTTGGTAGAAGAACTAGAGGACTATAAGGACTCTAAAGAAACTATCATGGCAGAGGAAGTAATAAATAGAGGTGGAGGTAGAGGAGGAGGAGATAATGAAGATAACAATGGTGAAGGAAATAACGGTAGAAATAGGGACAATTTTCTTGGATTCCCTATAGTTTATGAGGAAACTCATGCAACAATGAAAAATATCTCACCATCTGTTCTTCCTAACTTTTATGGATTACGAAGTGAGGATCCTGAAACATTTCTGTTTGAGTTTGAAGTAGTGTGCCGAACTTATGACTATATGGAAGATTCTCAAAAGCTCAAACTGTTTCCTTCAACTTTGAAGGGATCTGCTTTGAAATGGTTCATGGGATTAGCCACTCAATCTATCAGGACTTGGAATGATATGAAACAAACATTTTTGGATAGATACTTGGATTATTGTATGCCCACCAATCACAAGGATGAGGTATTCAAAATGATGCAAAAAGAAGATGAAAATTTAGAAGACTTAATTGAAAGATTTCAATACAACTTGAAAAGAGCAAAGATGAGCAACTTAGATAATGAAACCTTGAAAGCCCTCCTATTGAAAGCCATTAGAGATGAATGGATAGACATTTTAAACATGATGGGTAAAGGAGACATTTCTCAACTCCCATTTCATGATATAACAGAACTATGTATCCAATTCTCAAGGGTAAGATCTAAAACTGGAAAAGGGCCTAGGGATTCTTCTCTTATTAGGGCTAACAAATCTGCAACTGGATCAGTAAGTAGCGCAGAGATTGGTAATATGCTTGATGAGTTTAAAACTGATATCTTAGGGGGTCTTAGTGAACAACTAGACACCCTTAAAATCCAAAACAAGCAGAAAGCAGAAACAGATGCTTTAGCCATCTTTTGTCCGAAATGTAGAAAGAAACATGCTTTAAGGGAATTTCCCTTGGATGCAAAAGTTGTAGAAACATGTATGATTTGCTCAGAAAATCATGAGATCAAGGATTTTCCTTCAATCCCTGGACTCAAAGCTGTTTTTCAAGAAGATCCAAATTCAATAGAATCTCTCTGTTTTGTCGCAAGGAGACCTTGGCGGGGACAACAATCTCAAGGGTTTAATAACCCTATGAATCTTCAAACCCCACCAAATTGGACTCCTTGGCAACAACCTTGGCCCCAACATCAAAATTCATATCAGCCATGGGTACAAGGGATACAAAATCCTTATGGGAGATTTGCTCAATTTTATCAATATCCTCCATCTTTTCAAAACCAACAAGCTCCACAATTTCCAAGCCAAAATCCACAACAACTTTCATTGCCATTTCCACAACATCAACCTTCTCAAAAAAATACAAATCCTCAACTCATGCTCCCATACCAACAAAAGAAAAATCAACTTCCAGCTCAGCCATTGCCAAATCCTAACAATAAGAATCCTCAAACTACTTATATGGTAGAAGGACAACAATTTCCTACCTATATGATTGTTCCTCTCAACGATGTACAACTCAGATCTGGTAGAGTTTTAGAAAAACCTTCTATAGACATTCAAGAGCAAGATACCTCTGAAGAGGACTCTCTTCAAGTCAATAAGGGTTTTGAGGAAGAATCTCTTCAAAATTCAAAAATTCAAAAAGAAAAAGAAAAGCTAACATCCACAACTCCTATAGTTGAGCAACCTGTATCTTCATCTACACCTCCTTTTCCGGAAAGACTACAAATTGATAAAGAGGTGGAAAAACAAATCTTGTTGCCTAACTATGATTTTCTAGATGAATTAAAGAATGTTTGTATCAAGATTCCCTTGCTACAAGCCATTCGAGAGATTCCTATTCTAGCAAAAACAATAAAGGAGTTGAGTCTCAAAAGACCAGGGAGGAAACTAAAAGATACAAGAAGAATCCACCTGGTGGGAAAAATTGCAGATATCATGATGGGAAAAATTACCATGCAGAAGTATGTAGATCCAGGAAGTCCAATTGTCAAGACACATATAAATGGGATAGAAATTTCAAACACATTGATTGACTTAGGGGCTGCTATCAACATTATGAGTAGACAGACTATGGAACAGTTAAAACTTCCTAACCTTCTTTTTACACCTACTTTATTGCAACTTGCAGATCGATCGGTTATTAAACCAGATGGTGTATTAGAATATATTTCAGTCTCCTTAGATTCTTGGGAATATCCAGTAGACTTTATGATTTTGACTCCCAAAAGTAATCTAGGAGGACATCCAATTATCTTAGGAAGACCTTGGCTGGCCACAGCTGATGCTTTTATTAGTTGTAGATCTGGAGACATGTACATTTCTAATGGTAATTCAACAAATAAATTCAATTTGTATCCTCCCGCAAGAGCAATTACAGAAATAGGAGACAATGAATGGGTCGATGATGAGAACACTATACAACCTGTCTTTACCATTTCTGAAATTAGTGAGGATAGTCAAATTCTGAACACATTAGAAAATTTTGAGATAACTTCAGAATATGACCCCACACAATTTCAGTTGGAATCTGACATAGAATATTTATCATCGAGACAAATGTCTCTCTACTCTATGGAAGAGTTTGGTAATTCTGCTTTTGAGATTTTTCCAGAAAAGACATTGAATATCAACAAACATCTGGAGAAGTCACAACAAGAAGAACTAACCAGAATCTTGCAAAAACATTCTACTGCATTTGCATGGGAGTATACGGACATGAAGGGTATTGATCCTAAGACTTGCATCCATCATATCTATATTGAGGAAAACAGTAGACCAATCAGACAACCTCAAAGAAGGATGAATCCAAATCTTAGGGAGATAGTGAAAGAGGAGCTCCAAAAACTTCTCAATGTAAACTTCATTTATCCAATTTCAGATAGCCGATGGGTTTCTCCTTTGGTTATAGTACCTAAAAAGAATGGTAAATGGAGAGTATGCATTGATTACGGGGAGTTGAACAAAGCAACTTTGAAGGATCACTTTCCTTTGCCTTTTATTGATCAGGTATTAGATACATTAGCAGGTAAAAAGTACTTTTCATTTTTGGATGGTTTTAGTGGCTATAATCAAATTCAGGTAGCACCTGAAGGTCAAGATAAGACCACATTTACTTGTCCATGGGGAACTTTTGCCTACCGAGTGCTTCCTTTTGGGTTATGTAATGCACCAGCAACATTCCAAAGAGCAGTACTAGGAATTTTTTCTGATCTAATCCATGATTGTGTAGAGGTTTATATGGATGATTTTACGGTTTATGGTAATTCATTTGAAGAGGCATTAGAAAATTTGGAAAAAGTTCTCATAAGATGTAAAGAAACAAACCTTTCATTAAGCCATGAAAAATGCTTTATGATGTTTACTGAAGGGATTGTTTTAGGACATCATATTTCGGGAGATGGAATTAAGGTTGATAGATCAAAAGTTGAAGTCATCTCCAAGTTGCCTATTCCAAATTGTCAAAGAGATGTTAGAAGTTTTCTAGGATTTACTGGTTACTATAGAAGATTTATAGAAAACTTCACTAAAATAGCATCTCCACTCTTCAAATTGCTTACAAAAGACTGTGAATTTAAATGGGATCTTGATTGTCAATCAGCTTTTGAAACTTTGAAAACAAAAATATCTGAAGCACCTATCTTGAGAGGACCAAATTGGAAACTTCCTTTCCATATTTCTACGGATGCTTCAGATACAGCTCTTGGAGCTGTGTTGGGTCAAAAAGATTTAATTCTGTATGCCATTTATTACACCAGTAAAAATTTGACTCCCACAGAGTTGAACTATACTGTGACTGAAAAAGAGTTTTTAGCTGTTGTTCATGCAATTAATAAGTTTAGACATTACATAACAGGCTATGAAACTTTTATTCATACTGACCATTCTGCAATTAGATATTTAATGAACAAACCTGTTACTAATGGCAGAGTGACAAGATGGCTTTTAATTTTGCAAGAATTCAATATTACTGTGTTGGATAGACCGGGAAAACAGAATACAGTAGCTGATTTCTTGTCTAGGATTCAGAATACTAAAGAATATTCTCCTGTAGAAGATAAGTTTCCTGATGAATATTTGTTTGCAGTAACTATTAAGACCCCTTGGTATGCAGATATTGCTAACTATTTGGTTACAGGGAAACTACCTTCACATTTATTTCCAAGAGAAAAACGAAAAATTATTCAGGAGAGTTCAAGATATTCATGGATTTCTAACGAATTGTTTAAAACAGGGCCAGATCTTGTGATCAGAAGATGTGTCAGGGAAGATGAAATGCCTGATATTCTTAAGGCATGTCATGATGAACCATGCGGCGGACACTTTGCGGACAAAAGGACGGCCTATAAAATCATTTCCTTGGGATATTATTGGCCTTCTCTCTTCAAAGATGCAAAACAATATGTCAAAAGGTGTGATAGCTGCCAAAGAGTAGGGAAACCTACCCTTTCAAATGAAATGCCATTGCAAACACAGGTACTCATTGAACCCTTTGAAAAATGGGCTTTAGATTTCATTGGACCAATTAATCCACCATCGAAGCAAAAGAAGTATATATTGGTTTGCATTGATTATGTTACTAAATGGGTAGAAGCTAAAGCATTAGTATCTGCTACTGAAAATTCAGTTGTTCATTTTCTTTATGAGGATATTTTTACTCGCTTTGGTGTTCCAAGAAAAATTGTAACAGATCAGGGGAGCCAATTCACATCAAATTTGGTGGAGAAGTTGATGGAAGAATACAAAATCAAGCACAGAAAATCTACTCCTTACCATCCACAAGCAAATGGTCAAGTGGAGTCCACAAACAAGGTTCTTGAAAGTATCATCACCAAAACTGTTCATCTACATAGAAGAGATTGGGCAGAAAGGCTTCCAGAAGCCTTGTGGGCCTACAGAACTACATGGAGGAATACAACAGGACATTCTCCCTATGAACTTGTTTATGGGAAAGAAGTATTGTTTCCCATTGAGTTCCAAGTCAAGACCTTCAAGATAGCAGTTCAGTTGGGAATGGACTTATCAGAAGCCCAAAAGCATAGAATGGAGCAATTGAATGAACTAGATGAGATCAGACAAGAAGCAATTCTAAGAACTGATCTAGTTCAATATCAAAGAACTAAGTGGCATGACAAATATATCAAAGAGAAGAAGTTTCAAGAAGGAGATTGAGCATTGTTATTTGACTCCAAGTTTAAAGATTTTCAAGGGAAATTTCAGACTCATTGGCTTGGGCCATATGAGATTGATAAGATCTTTAACAATGGAGCTGTAAGAATCAAGACCATTGATGAGTTTCAAACTCCTCTTATAGTGAATGGCCATAGATTGAAAGTTTATCATAAGCCACTCCCTAAAGAGGATTTTGTCAAGTTGTACAAGAGAAGGGATTCTTTGTAATGGGGCTGAAATCTGAAGAAGAATCCTTCTCTACCAAGCTAGCTTTTGTTTTCCGGTTAAAAAAAAAAGAGAAAAAAAGAAAAGAAAAGAAAAAGAAAAAAGTAAGTATAAGCAGAAAACCAATCATTGATTGGCGAGTCTTATACGGAAAATATGGGGTGAAAATGAGGACACTGACACTCTCTATATTTTCCAAAAAATCATTTTCATTTCATTTCATCTCACCACCCGCAAACATTCCTTCAGTTTTACGCTTATTTTACACTGCATTCCACTTCATTCATCATTCTATCAATATAAAAATCTTTTTATGACCATTTCCACCTGGTCATTTGTCATTTGTTCATTTCTATTTCGGCCAAGTGATAGGCTGGCTTGTGGGTTTCCGCGAGTGACATACGGTACCCCTCGCCGGCGACTCCGGGTTCCCCCCGCAGCCCCCCCGGCTGATTCACTTTGACTACTACTACTCTGTTTTCAAAAAGATTGTACAGTTAGTTGTTATTTTCATAAATCATGAAATAAAATGCAGGAGAGGATCAATGGGACATTCAAGAAACTAATGAAGATCAATCAGTTGAAGACCAAGGGCAAAAGCAAGGATTCCAAAGGTATGAATAAAGTTTATTTCAAATAGTATCGAAAAACACATTTTTATGTAATTTTAAACTATGAGCTCTACCCATAACGCGCAATGATTATATTGACAGTCCGTAACCTTCCACGATCTCTATGTAATCCTCTTTCATTTTTTATTCACAAACGTTTCACAAAATCATTATTGAAATTGACTCTCACTCGTTGAAACATGACAGTAGATAATGATACGTATTTGAGTTGACAAAGGACTCTTACAAGCCGCATAACTTCTTAATCATTGATTGAAACGTGTTCATATTTGTATTATGACCACCAAAAATTCAAAATGCGGCCGAATGCATTATACTTTGTTAACCTCTTTGTCGTGTCTCTGTCGTGTTTACAAAACCCCACGCTACTCATTCTCACTCCCTGTTTCACTCCATTCCGTTCCTTTTACTCACTCTCATTCCCGTATATCCACCCATAGTCTTATTCCATTCTGTTTATGGTGCTCATTTCCGTTTTGTGATAACATCCCCACAGCATTGTGCTCGATTCTGTGTATTCCATCGTTCTATTTCCACTTAAACCCTCACAGAGGCAAGCCTGTGAAGCACAAAGAAATAAAATGGGAAAATTATTAAGGGCAGATCCGGAAGGACCAAAGTTCATAGAGGGATTTCCACAAGCAAAAGAGATGCTGAGGAAAGCTAAATGGCTGTGTTTTATTCAAAAATTCAGGGGTTACCACGGAGAAGTTACCAAAGCGTTTGCAAGATCATTTGATGGCTCGGAAGCAGAAGTGGGAGACCTCAAGTTTTTGGTTAATGAAGCATCGATAGCAGCAGCCACAGAGCTTCTTCAGGAAGGAGAATGTTGATTCAAAAACAAAAGTATCAGTGATGAGGCATGGAGAACAATTCTCCGAAATCAAGGTATGGATATCACTGTTTTCAAAAGAGGAATCCCTGTGCATGCAATAAAAGATGAATGGGCCACTTTATTACTCATTGTTAGGAAATTTTATTACATATGAAACCACGTTTGGCCTCCCATGTACATGTATCATACTAGGATTTTGATGAATTTTCTTGAAAACCAAACTCTCAATCTTCCTTATTTCCTATATAATAACTTGAAGAAAATGGCTGTGACTGTTCAAAAACACCTGGGAGATGTAGAGCCTCATCTTTATCACCACGGCCTTATAAAAATTCTGATTGAAAAGGAGCTAAAAGAAAGAAAATATACATGGGAACAATTCCTAGTTAGAAACTTCTTTGAAGAGCCTCAGGAAATTCTTGAAGGAAGTTCAATTAGAAGGAGTAGAAGAAAGAAAATGAATGTTGAAACCCAAGATGCTCCTACACAGGAAATTCCCGCAGCTAGCACAACAAAAAGAAGTAGAAGGAAAATAACAGTAGATGAAATCCAAAATACTTCTACTACTACTATAGAAAAAACTGATAGAGAAGAGAGATTGGTAAAAAGGAAGAAGAAGGAAATCAAAATTAAGAAGCCAATAATATCAAAAGCGAAAGAAATTGTTGAGGCTGTCCATAAAACCTCTTCTTCTGAAAAAGAAGATCACCAAATTCTGTCTGAGAGATTAATTTTTCTTCAAAAACAGTCATCTCTATCTAAGAAGGCAAAAACAGGAAAACAAGAACAAAAGGGTAGTATACTACAACAGCGAGGAGAAGCGACGGGCTTAAGGAAAGGCGAGAAAAACACAAATTAAAGGTCCTCATTTCATTGATTTGGGTGAGGGAGACATCGCTAGTCTGGCCCGACAATAGTTCATTTCGGTCGATTCGATGAACACGGCTCTTCCTCCCAATCGGACAATGACGTGCTCCATCTTATTCTCGGCAAATATTGATGAAAGATCCCCTCGGCCAAATTTTGAGCATAGTTACCACCACCCCGGCAGTACCCGAGACGGTCCGATGAAAAATACACGGGAGTGACCCCAAACGGCGAGTGGTCTATGACCACATATAGAATCCCTGAGAAGGCGACCACGGGTCCAAGTACCTCCTTCTCGGCCTCATACATTGCAGGATGACTTGGTTCAGTCATTAAAACAGGAGATTTTTGAGCTTGAGCTTTTGAACCGGCATATCAAGAATGAAAATGAAACACTCAAAGAGCAAAGAAAACTGGACAAGATTATCCATGACAATACTATGTTACATTTGGGTATTTGGCAAAAGAAGAATAAGAAGCTAAAAAGGAAATGCCAAAAATTGAGCAGAGCACTTGTGAATATCAAATTAAGGTGTCTCATGAAGAAACCCAGAATGATGGCAGTACCAAAGAAGAAGAGAAGGGGGTTAGATGTGTTGGCTGAAGTTTCAAGGCACATGAATTGAACAAAGAGTATCAAATTTTTGGTTGCATGAGGACATGCAACACCTTCACAGTGGGGGTATGTTGAGTCCCGAATTTGCCTCTTGTCCATACACTTTTCCATATGTTTTTCACTCACCTAAACCTCCAAAATTGTCAATATCATGTGCAAAAGGGTATCTAACATGGTTTTTAATTATGTTTGTGTGTTTTCTATTTGATTTAGATTTTGTTCATATAGCTGCGGAAACTTGTCACTTTCCGCAGCTGCTGCAACTTTCCGCAGCTATTTTGTGGAAATCAATGTTACAGGTGTCCACGAAGGAAACGAGCCACATGGGCAGGCTAGGAATGACAAGGACATGGTTCGTGTCCTATTGGTTCAAGTAAAATCGTCAAAGGAAGCCGCGGTCAAAGCCATCCACGTGGAAGTCAACTATGGAGTTCTATGTCGGCTGGACTCTGTTTCGTGGCATATAAACATCCATACGGCCGTTTCCAAGCTTGCGGAGGTTAATTGACATCTGTGCAAAGTTCTGGAGTTGAATTCAAGCGCCCACCTTCCATAGATCCGTTTTCCAACATGGCCATACTCCTATATCCGTGGCCTTAGTGGTCTACGTGCTGGCTGCTATCATAAACTTTAGGAGACAGTTACAGTTTATTGCTTTATATAAGAGCGTTTGCATACGCACGTAGAGTTAGTTGATAGTTGTTATTTGATCATAGTTGTTGAGTTGATGTGCGTACTCTGTTATGTAGTAATTACGCTGCCTTGAGCCGTAATACTACCAGTCTGTAATGAACTACTTTTTAATGTGAAAAACTCTGTTTTCAACTTAATTTGTGTTGAGGATCGTTACCAAAGCTGCGTAGAGGGCCCCTGCTCAGCCGAGGTTCTGTGTATTAATGTATATATTTTTCATTTAATTTTTTTAAACAGTCATTGTATCATAACCCATTACATGTTCATATTCCATAGTTGCTTCATTTTTGTTCATTAATTTCCATTGCATTCTTGTCTTTCGTGTTTTCATAATTGTTAATTCACTGATCAGTTTTCTTGTGCAGGTTTTAGGTAGACAGCCCGGGGCATTTTCATAGTATTTTAGCTAATGATATGAAACTGACATTATTCTGCTGCTAGTTTACTTTTTCATAGCTTTTGTTTAACTTCAGTCTTGTTTTGTTCATTTCAGTTTTGCTTATCTGATTCAGTAGTTAAATTTAAATACATTAAGCTACTCATAGTGTCTTCGGTTACCTCCGAAAGCCACAGCTGGACTGATGGTGAGGGGCTGCATGATAAAATGTGTAGTTTAGTATTAGTTTCTTTTCTGCAAAATTAGATATATTAAGGTTGCTCATAGTGTCTTGATTTGCCTCGAAAGCCACGGTACAGGCCGGTAGTGAGAATCGCATGATGAAATGTGTAGTTTAGTATTAGTTTCATTCTGCAAATTTAGATATATTAAATCATGCATGACATCTTCGATTTATATCCGAAATACACATTGGACGTGGCGAGGATTGAATTATGTGTGTATGGTTTAGTATTAGTTTACTTTCTGCAAATTAAATAATCAGTTACACAAGTTGTTTATGATTACTTCCGCAAGTCATAGCTGGTCTAATGATGAAGGGTCAGAAAATGAATTGATGTAATGTGATTTAGATTTATTTTATTGCAATTTTGAATTTCCATAAGCGTAGTTTCTTTTGTGTTCAGTTGGCAGCAAGAATAGTTTGGTTTTCATGATCACTAGTTTCATGTTTTGATTCATTAGATTAGCAGCACCTTTTCATTTCAGCAGTACACTTTTACTTTCTTTCAAGTCTTGTCATTGTAATTTCAATTCGCTTTTAAAGTTTCAAGATTGGTAAATCGTTATAGGGGATATCACTTCCTTGAACAAATATAACCAAACTTGTTTTTCATTTTAGAATTTCCATTTTACCTTAGAAAGACCAAAAACGACAAAAAGTTAAGAAAGAGGTTATCTTGCACATATAGTGTGCCGCACTTCATCAGCTTACGATTCCCGGATTGACAAATTAAATACACGACCAATTTAGGACACACTAAATTGACCAAACATTTTGGCGCCGTTGCCGGGGAAGTGTAACTAGGTAGCCAATTTCTTAAAAAAATAATAATAATAATAAAAGAAGGGAAAATTTGATAATTTCTTGAAGTATGCTCTCCTCTTGCACCTAGTGTGATCTGGAGGATCAGAAAAGAGAATTATTGGTTTAGTAATTTCTTAAGTATGCTCTCTTCTTGCACCTAGCGTGACCTGGAAGATCAGAAAGAGAATTATTATCCCTACTTTAAAAAAAAAAATGACATGCATAGAGCAAGAGATTCTAAGGGAAGGTTTATAGCTAAAGCCAAGAGTTCGATTTTCACAACTCCATCTTCTTCAAGGCATAGACAAGATTCACCACCATCTACCCCTAGCCTTAAGATTCTTGGAATTCAAGGAACAGCTGAATTAGAGGATTCTCCTATACCACCTACTAAAACCCACTTAGAAAACAAAGAAACTTTCTCTCATCCTTCCTTGTTAGAAGAACTAGAGGACTATAAGGACTCTAAAGAAACTATCATGGCAGAGGGAGTAATAAATAGAGGTGGAGGTAGAGGAGGAGGAGATAATGAAGATAACAATGGTGAAGGAAATAACGGTAGAAATAGGGACAATTTTCTTGGATTCCTATAGTTGATGAGGAAACTCATGCAACAATGAAAAATATCTCACCATACGATTTCTCCTAACTTTTTCATAGTTACGAAGTGAGGATCCTAAAACATTTCTGTTTGAGTTTGAAGTCGTGTGCTGAACCTATGACTATATGGAAGACTCTCAAAAACTCAAACTGTTTCCTCTAACTTTGAAGGGAGCTGCTTTGAAATGGTTCATGGGATTAGCTACTCAATCTATTAGGACTTGGAATGATATGAAACAAAAATTTTTGAATAGATACTTGGACTATTGTATGCCCACCAATCACAAGGATGAGGTATTCAAAATGATGCAAAAAGAAGATGAAAATTTAGAAGACTTACTTGAAAGATTTAAATACAACTTGAAAAGAGAAAATATGAGAAACTTAGATGATGAAACCTTGAAAGCCCTCATATTAAAATCCATTAGAGATGAATGGATAGATATTTTAAAAATGATGGGGAAAGGAGACATTTCTCAACTTCCACTTCGTGACATAACAGAACTATGTATCCAATTCTCCAATAAAAGATCTAAAGGCGAAGAAGGAGAGGGATTCTTCTCTTATTAGGGCTAACAAATCTGCAACTGGATCAGTAAGTAGGGCAGAGATTGGTAATATGCTTGATGAGTTTAAAGCTGATATCTTAGGGGGTCTTAGTGAACAACTAGACACCCTTAAAATCCAAAACAAGCAGAAAGCAGAAACAGATGCTTTAGCCATCTTTTGTCCGAAATGTAGAAAGAAACATGCTTTAAGAGAATGTCCCTTGGATGCAAAAGTTGTAGAAACATGTATGATTTGCTCAGAAAATCATGAGATCAAGGATTGTCCTTCAATCCCTGGACTCAAAGCTGTTTTTCAAGAAGATCCAAATTCAGTTGAATCTCTCTGTTTTGTCGCAAGGAGACCTTGGCAGGGACAACAATCTCAAGGGTTTAATAACCCTATGAATCTTCAAACCCCACCAAATTGGACTCCTTGGCAACAACCTTGGCCCCAACATCAAAATTCATATCAGCCATGGGTACAAGGGATGCAAAATCCTTATGGGAGATTTGCTCAATTTTATCAATATCCTCCATCTTTTCAAAATCAACAATCTCCACAACTTCCAAACCCAAATCCACAACTTTCATTGCCATTTCCACAACAACAACCTTCTCAAAAAAATCCAAATCCTCAACTCATGCTCCCATACCAACAAAAGACAAATCAACTTCCAGCTCAGCCATTGCCAAATCCTAACAATAAGAATCCTCAAACTACTTATATGGTAGAAGGACAAAAATTTCCTACCTATATGATTGTTCCTCTCAACGATGTACAACTCAGATCTGGTAGAGTTTTAGAAAAACCTTCTATAGACATTCAAGAGCAAGATACCTATGAAGAGGACTCTCTTCAAGTCAATAAGGGTTTTGAGGAAGAATCTCTTCAAAATTCAAAAATTCAAAAAGAAAAAGAAAAGCTAACATCCACAACTCCTATAGTTGAGCAACATGTATCTTCATCTACACCTCCTTTTCCGGAAAGACTACAAATTGATAAGGGGGTGGAAAAACAAATCTTGTTGCCTAACTATGACTTTCTAGATGAATTGAAGAATGTTTGTATCAAGATTCCATTATTACAAGCTATTCGAGAAATTCCTATTCTAGCAAAAACCATAAAGGAGTTGAGCTTCAAAAGACCAGGAAGAAAGCTAAAAGACACAAGAAGAATCCACCTGGTAGGAAAGATTGCAGACATTATGATGGGAAAAATTACCATGCAGAAGTATGTAGATCCAGGAAGTCCAATTGTCAAGACACATATAAATGGGATAGAAATTCCAAACACATTGATTGACTTAGGGGTTGCTATCAACATTATGAGTGGACAGACTATGGAACAGTTAAAACTTCCTAACCTTCTCTTTACACCTACTTTATTGCAACTTGCAGATCGATCGGTTATTAAACCAAATGGTGTATTAGAAGATATTTCAGTCTCCTTAGATTCTTGGGAATATCCAGTAGACTTTATGATTTTGACTCCCAAAAGTAATCGAGGAGGACATCCAATTATCTTAGGAAGACCTTGGCTGGCCACAGCTGATGCTTTTATTAGTTGTAGATCTGGAGACATGTACATTTCTAATGGTAATTCAACAAAGAAATTCAATTTGTATCCTCCCGCAAGAGCAATTACAGAAATAGGAGACAATGAATGGGTCGATGATGAGAACACTATACAACCTGTCTTTACCATTTCTGAAATTAGTGAGGATAGTCAAATTCTGAACACATTAGAAAATTTTGAGATAACTTCAGAATATGACCCCACACAATTTCAGTTGGAATCTGACATAGAATATTTATCATCAAGACAAATGTCTCTCTACTCTATGGAAGAGTTTGGTAATTCTGCTTCTGAGATTTTTCCAGAAAAGACATTGAATATTAATAAACATCTGGAGAAGTCACAACAAGAAGAATTAACCAGAATCTTGCAAAAACATTCCACTGCATTTGCATGGGAGTATACTGACATGAAGGGTATTGATCCTAAGACTTGCATCCATCATATCTATATTGAGGAAAACAGTAGACCAATCAGACAACCTCAAAGAAGGATGAATCCAAATCTTGGGGAGATAGTGAAAGAAGAGCTCCAAAAACTTCTCAATGTAAACTTCATTTATCCAATTTCAGATAGCCGATGGGTTTCTCCTTTGGTTATAGTACCTAAAAAGAATGGTAAATGGAGAGTATGCATTGATTACAGGGAGTTGAACAAAGCAACTTTGAAGGATCACTTTCCTTTGCCTTTTTATTGATCAGGTATTAGATACATTAGCAGGTAAAAAGTACTTTTCATTTTTGGATGGTTTTAGTGGCTATAATCAAATTCAGGTAGCACCTGAAGATCAAGATAAGACCACATTTATTTGTCCATGGGGAACTTTTGCCTACCGAGTGCTTCCTTTTGGGTTATGTAATGCACCAGCAACATTCCAAAGAGCAGTACTAGGAATTTTTTCTGATCTAATCCATGATTGTGTAGAGGTTTATATGGATGATTTTACAGTTTATGGTAATTCATTTGAAGAGGCATTAGAAAATTTGGAAAAAGTTCTCATAAGATGTAAATAAACAAACCTTTCATTAAGCCATGAAAAATGCTTTATGATGTTTACTGAAGGGATTGTTTTAGGACATCATATTTCAGGAGATGGAATTAAGGTTGATAGATCAAAAGTTGAAGTCATCTCCAAGTTGCCTATTCCAAAATGTCAAAGAGATGTTAGAAGTTTTCTAGGATTTACTGGTTACTATAGAAGATTTATAGAAAACTTCACTAAAATAGCATCTCCACTCTTCAAATTGCTTACCAAAGACTGTGAATTTAAATGGGATCCTGATTGTCAATCAGCTTTTGAAACTTTGAAAACAAGAATATCTGAAGCACCTATCTTGAGAGGACCAAATTGGAAACTTCCTTTCCATATTTCTACAGATGCTTCAGATACAGCTCTTGGAGCTGTGTTGGGTCAAAAAGATTTAATTCCTTATGCCATTTATTACACCGGTAAAAATTTGACTCCCACAGAGTTGAACTATACTGTGACTGAAAAAGAGTTCTTAGCTGTTGTTCATGCAATTAATAAGTTTAGACATTACATAACAGGCTATGAAACTTTTATTCATACTGACCATTCCGCAATTAGATATTTAATGAACAAACCTGTTACTAATGGCAGAGTGACAAGATGGCTTTTACTTTTGCAAGAATTCAATATTACTGTGTTGGATAGACCAGGAAAACAGAATACAGTGGCTGATTTCTTGTCTAGAATTCAAAATACTAAAGAAGATTCTCCTGTAGAAGATAAGTTTCCTGATGAATATTTGTTTGCAGTAACTATTAAGACCCCTTGGTATGCAGATATTGCTAACTATTTGGTTACAGGGAAACTACCTTCACATTTATTTTCAAGAGAAAAACGAAAAATTATTCAGGAGAGTTCAAAATATTCATGGATTTCTAACGAATTGTTTAAAACAGGGCCAGATCTTGTGATCAGAAGATGTGTCAGGGAAGATGAAATGCCTGATATTCTTAAGGCATGTCATGATGAACCATGCGACGGACACTTTGCAGAAAAAAGGACGGCCTATAAAATCCTCTCTTTAGGATATTATTGGCCTTCCCTCTTCAAAGATGCAAAACAATATGTCAAAATGTGTGACAGCTGCCAAAGAGTAGGGAAACCTACCCTTTCAAATGAAATGCCATTGCAAACACAGGTACTCATTGAACCCTTTGAAAAATGGGCTTCAGATTTCATTGGACCTATTAATCCACCATCTAAGCAAAAGAAGTATATATTGGTTTGTACTGATTATGTTACTAAATGGGTAGAAGCTAAAGCATTAGTATCTGCTACTGAAAATTCAGTTGTTCATTTTCTTTATGAGGATATTTTTACTCGCTTTGGTGTTCCAAGAGAAATTGTAACAGATCAGGGGAGCCAATTTACATCAAATTTGGTGGAGAAGTTGATGGAAGAATACAAAATCAAGCACATAAAATCTACTCCTTACCATCCACAAGCAAATGGTCAAGTGGAGTCCACAAACAAAGTTCTTGAAAGTATCATCACCAAAACTGTTCATCTACATAGAAGAGATTGGGCAGAAAGGCTTCCAGAAGCCTTGTGGGCCTACAAAACTACATGGAGGAATACAACAGGACATTCTCCCTATGAACTTGTTTATGGGAAAGAAGTCTTGCTCCCCATTGAGTTCCAAGTCAAGACCTTCAAGATAGCAGTTCAGTTGGGGATGGACTTATCAGAAGCCCAAAAGCATCGAATGGAGCAGTTGAATGAACTAGATGAGATCAGACAAGAAGAAATTCTAAGAACTGATCTAGTTCAATATCAAAGAACTAAATGGCATGACAAATATATCAAAGAGAAGAAGTTTCAAGAAGGAGATTGGGCATTGTTATTTGACTCCAAGTTTAAATATTTTCAAGGGAAATTTCAGACTCATTGGCTTGGGCCATATGAGATTGATAAGATCTTTAACAATGGAGCTGTAAGAATCAAGACCATTGATGAGTTTCAAACTCCTCTTTTAGTGAATGGCCATAGATTGAAAGTTTATCATAAGCCACTTTCTCAAGAGGATTTTGTCAAGTTGTTTCAAGAAAGTTCTGCAATTAGGCTGGTACAGAAGAATTCTTCTTCTTCACCAGCCTAGCTTTTGTTTTTCAAGTTACAAAAAAAAAAAAGAAAAAAAAGAAAAAGAAAAAAAAAAGAAAAAGAAAAAGAAAAATGGTATAAGCCTGAAAACCAATCATTGATTGGCAGTCTTATACAGAAAATATGGGGTGAAAATCAGGGACACCTGACACTCTATATTTTCCAAAAAAATATGTTTTTCATTTCATTTCATCTCACCACCCACTCCATTTCATTCCACTTCATTTCATTTCATTTCACTTCATTACACTTCATTCCACTTCATTTCATCCATTCCATCAATAAAAAATCTTTTTATGACCATTTCCACCTGGTCATTTGTCATTTGTTCATTTCTATTTCAGCCAAGTGATAGCTGTGTCAGTTTCCGCAGCTGACATCTGTTTCCGCAGCTGACTCCAGTGTCCGCAGCCAGAAGCAGATTCCGCAGCTACTACTACTCTGTTTTCAAAAAGAATGTACAGTTAGTTGTTATTTTCATAAATCATGAAATAAAATGCAGGAGAGGATCAATGGGACATTCAAGACACTAATGAAGATCAATCAGTTGAAGACCAAGGACAAAAGCAAGGATTCCAAAGGTATGAATAAAGTTTATTTCAAATAGTATCGAAAAACACATTTTTATGTAATTTTAAACTATGAGCTATACCCATAACGCGCAATGATTATATTGACAGTCTGTAACCTTCCACGATCTCTATGTTATCCTCTTGCATTTATTCACAAACGGTTTCATTATTGAAATTCCGACTCTCACTCATGTTCAAATATCCCACCGTAGATAATGATACGTATTTGAGTTGACAAAGGACTCTTACAAGCCGCATAACTTCATAATCATTGATTGAAACGTGTTCATATTTATGACACAGCCACCAAAAATTCAAAATGCGGCCGAATGCATTATGCTTTGTTAACCTCTTTGTCGTTTCTCTGTCGTGTTTACAAAACCTCACTCTACTCATTCTCATTCCCTATTTCATTCCATTCCGTTCCTTTTGCTCACTCTCATTCCCGTATATTCACCCACAGTCGTATTCCATTCTGTTTATGGTGCTCATTTCCGTTTTGTGATAACATCCCCACAGCATTGTGCTCGATTCTGTGTATTCCATCGTTCTATTTCCACTTAAACCCTCACAGAGGCAAGCCTGTGAAGCACAGAGAAATAAAATGGGAAAATTATTAAGGCAGAGCTGGAAGGACCAAAGTTCATAGAGGGATTTCCACAAGCAAAAGAGATGCTGAGGAAAGCTAAATGGCTGTGTTTTATTCAAAAATTCAGGGGTTACCACAGAGAAGTTACCAAAGCGTTTGCAAGATCATTTGATGACTCGGAAGCAGAAGTGGGAGACCTCAAGTTTTTGGTTAATGAAGCATCGATAGCAGCAGCCACAGAGCTTCTTCAGGAAGGAGAACGTTGGTTCAAAAACAAAAGTATCAGTGATGAGGCATGGAGAACAATTCTCCGAAATCAAGGTATGGATATCACTGTTTTCAAAAGAGGAATCCCTGTGCATGCAATAAAAGATGAATGGGCCACTTTACTACTCATTGTTCAGAAATTTATTACATGTGAAGGCCGTTTTGGCTCTATGTACATGTATCATACTAGGCTATTGATGAATTTTCTTGAAAACCAAACTCTCAATCTTCCTTATTTCCTATTCAATAGCTTGAAGAAAATGACTGTGACTGTGCAAAAACACCTAGGAGATGTAGAGCCTCATTTATATCATCATGGGCTTATAAAAATTCTGATTGAAAAGGAGCTAAAAGAAAGAAAAGATACATGGGAAGAATTCCTAGTTAGAAACTTCTTTGAAGAACCTCAGGAAATTCCTGAAGGTAATCCAATTAGAAGGAGTAGAAGAAAGAAAATGGATGTTGAAACCCAAGTTGCTCCTACACAGGAAGTTCCCGCAGCTAGCACAGCAAAAAGAAGTAGAAGGAAAAGAACATTAGATGAAATCCAAGATACTTCTACTACTACTATGAAGAAAACTGATAGGGAAGAGAGATTGGTAAAAAGGAAGAAGAAGGAAATTAAAGCTAAGAAGCCAACAATACCAAAAGGGAAAGAAATTATTGAGGCTGTCCATAAAACTTCTTCTTCTGAGGAAGAAGATCACCAAATTTTGTCTGAAAGAATAATTTTTCTTCAAAAACAGTCATCTCTATCCAAGAAGGCAAAAACAGGAAAACAAGAACAAAAGGGTAGTATACCACAGCATGTGAGGAGAAGCAGCAGGCTTAAGGGAAAACTGAGAAAAACACAAATTAAAGGTCCTCATTTCATTGATTTGGGTGAGGAGACATCTGAACAGTCTCCAACTGAAAATAGTCCATTTCAGTCAGTTAGTGAACCTGACTTCTTTCACTCCCAATCAGACAATGAGCGTACTCCATCTTATTCTCAGCAAAATATTGATGAAAGATCCCCTCAGCCAAATTTTGAACATAATTCTCCCTTGCAGCATTTTGAGGACAGTCCAATGAAAAAGACACCGGAAGTAGACCCCAAACAGCAGAAGGTCTATGACTATATAGAATCCCTGGAGAAGGCAGCCACAGGTCCAAGTACCTCTTCTACTCAGCCTCATACATTGCAGGATGACTTGGTTCAGTCATTAAAACAGGAGATTTTTGAGCTTGAGCTTTTGAACCGGCATATCAAGAATGAAAATGAAACACTCAAAGAGCAAAGCAAACTGGACAAGATTATCCATGACAATACTATGTTACATTTGGGTATTTGGCAAAAGAAGAATAAGAAGCTAAAAAGGAAATGCCAAAAATTGAGCAGAGCACTTGTGAATATCAAATTCAGGTGCCTCATGAAGAAACCCAGAATGATGGCGGTACCAAAGAAGAAGAGAAGGGGGTTAGATGTGCTGGCTGAAGTATCAAGGCACATGAATTGAACAAAGAGTGTCAAAATTTTGGTTGCATGAGGACATGCAACACCTTCACAGTGGGGGTATGTTGAGTCCCGAATTTGCCTCTTTTCCATACACTTTTCCATATCATTTTCACTCACCTAAACCTCCAAAATTGTCAATATCATGTGCAAAAGGGTATCTAACATGGTTTTTAATTATGTTTTTGTGTTTTCTATTTGATTTAGATTTTGTTCATACAGTTGCGGAAACTTGCCACTTTCCGCAGCTGCTGCAACTTTCCGCAGCTATTTTGTGGATATCTATGCTACAGGTGTCTACGAAGGAAACGAGCCACATGGGCAGGCTAGGAATGACGAGGACATGGTTCGTGTCCTATTGGTTCAAGTAAATTCATCAAAGGAAGCCGCGGTCAAACCCTCACGTGGAAGTCAACTATGGAGTTCTATGTCGGGTGGACTGCAGTTTCGTGGCATATAAACATCCATACGGCCGTTTCCAAGCTTGCGGAGGTTAATTGACATCTGTGTAAAGTTCTGGAGTTGAATTCAAGCGCCCACCTTCCATAGATCCGTTTTCCAACATGGCCATACTCCTATATCCGTGGCCTTAGTGGTCTACGTGCCGGCTGCTATCATAAACTTCAGGAGACAGTTACAGTTTATTGCTTTATATAGAGCGTTTGCATACGCACGTAGTTGATAGTTGTTAGTTGATCATAGCTGTTGAGTTGATGTGCGTACTACTGATATGTAGTGATTACGTTGCCTTGAGCCGTAATACTACCGATCTGTAATAGTTAACTTTTAATGTGAAAAACTATTGTTTTCAGCTTAATTTAATCGTTAGGAGGATCGTTACCAAAGTTGCGTGAAGGGCCTGGCTCGGTAGGGTTATTTTTGTGTATTAATGTATATATTTTTCATTTCATTTTTTAAACAGTCATTGTATCATAACCCATTACATGTTCATATTCCATAGTTGCTTCATTTCTGTTCATTAATTTCCATTGCATTCTTGTCTTTCATGTTTTCATAATTGTTAATTCACTGATCAGTTTTCTTGTGCAGGTTTTAGGTAGACAGCCCGGGCATTTTCATAGTATTTTGGCTAATGATATGAAACTGACATTATTCTGCTGCTAGTTTTCTTTCCACAGCTTTTGTTTAACTTCAGTCTTGTTTTATACATTTCAGTTTTGCTTATCTGATTCAGTAGTTAAATTTAAATATATTAAGCTACTCATAGTGTCTTCAGTTACCTCCGAAAGCCACGGTACAATTTTGATAATTAAGAAATTTTGCATGATGAAATGTAGTTTAGTATTAGTTCTTTTAAAGGTAGATATATTAAATTGCTCATAGTGTCTTGGGGTTACCTCCAATACAATTTGTTGATGTTGAGGAGCGCATGATGAAATGTGTGGTTTAGTATTAGTTTCGTCATAGGTAGATATATTAAATCATGCATGACATCTTGATTTGCCTCCGAAAGCCACGGTGGTGTGATGGCGAGGGATTGAATTATGTGTGTATGGTTTAGTATTAGTTTACTTTACGCAAATTAAATAATCGGTTACACGAGTTGTTTATGATTACTTCCGCAAGTCATAGCTGGTCTAATGATGAAGGGTCGGAAAATGGAGATTTTCAATACGATTTAAGATTTATTTCATTGCAATTTTTAAATTCCATAAGCGTAGTTTCTTTTGTGTTTAGTTGGCAGCAAGAATAGTTTGGTTTTCATGCTCACTAGTTTACTGTTTTGATTTATTAGATTAGCAGCACCTTTTCATTTCAGCAGTACATTTTCATTTTCTTTCAAGTCTTGTCATTGTAAATTTCAATTCGCTTTTTAAAGTTTCAAGTTGGTAAATCATTATAGGGGATATCACTTCCTTGAACAAACATAACCAAACTTGTTTTCATCTTAGAATTTCCATTTCACCTTAGAAAACCAAAAACGACAAAAAGTTAAGAAATAGGTTATCTTGCACATATAGTGCGCCGCACTTCATCAGCTTACGATTCTCGGATTGAAAAATTAAATGCAACAATTTAGGACACACTAAATTGACCAAACATTTTGGCGCCGTTGCCGGGGAAGTGTAACTAGGTAGCCAATTTCTTAAAAAAAAAACACATAAAATCATAAAAGAAGGGAAAACTTGATAACTTCTTGAAGTATGCTCTCCTCTTGCACCTAGTGTGATCCGGAGGATCAGAAAAGAGAGTTATTGGTTTAGTAATTTCTTAAGTATGCTCTCTTCTTGCACCTAGTGTGATCTGGAAGATCAGAAAGAGAATTATTAGCCCAACTTTTTAAAAATAAAATAAAAAATGACATGCATAGAGCAAGAGATTCTAGGGGAAGGTTTATAGCTAAAGCCAAGAGTTCGATTTTCACAACTCCATCTTCTTCAAGGCATAGACCAGATTCACCACCATCTACCCCTAGCCTTAAGATTTTTGGAAGTCAAGGACCAGCTGAATTAGAGGATTCTCCTATACCACCTACTAAAACCCACTTAGAAAACAAAGAGACTTTCTCTCATCCTTCCTTGGTAGAAGAACTAGAGGACTATAAGGACTCTAAAGAAACTATCATGGCAGAGGAAGTAATAAATAGAGGTGGGGATAGAAGAGGAGGAGATAATGAAGATAACAATGGTGAAGGAAATAACGGTAGAAATAGGGACAATTTGCTTGGATTCCCTATAGTTGATGAGGAAACTCATGCAACAATGAAAAATATCTCACCATTTGTTCTCCCTAACTTTTATGGATTACGAAGTGAGGATCTTGAAACATTTCTGTTTGAGTTTGAAGTAGTGTGCCGAACTTATGACTATATGGAAGATTCTCAAAAACTCAAACTATTTCCTTCAACTTTGAAGGGATCTGCTTTGAAATGGTTCATGGGATTAGCCACTCAATCTATCAGGACTTGGAATGATATGAAACAAAAAAATTTGGATAGATACTTGGACTATTGTATGCCCACCAATCACAAGGATGAGGTATTCAAAATGATGCAAAAAGAAGATGAAAATTTGGAAGACTTAATTGAAAGATTTCAATACAACTTGAAAAGAGCAAAGATGAGCAACTCAGATAATGAAACCTTGAAAGCCCTCCTATTAAAAGCCATTAGAGATGAATGGATAGACATTTTAAACATGATGGGGAAAGGAGACATTTCTCAACTTCCATTTCGTGATATAACAGAACTATGTATCCATCTCTCAAGAGGAAAATCTAAAATTGGAAAAGGGCCTAGGGATTCTTCTCTTATTAGGGCTAACAAATCTGCAACTGGATCAGTAAGTAGGGCAGAGATTGGTAATATGCTTGATGAGTTTAAAACTGATATCTTAGGGGGTCTTAGTGAACAACTAGACACCCTTAAAATCCAAATCAAGCAGAAAGCAGAAACAGATGCTTTAGCCATCTTTTGTCCGAAATGTAGAAAGAAACATGCTTTAAGGGAATGTCCCTTGGATGCAAAAGTTGTAGAAAAATGTATGATTTGCTCAGAAAATCATGAGATCAAGGATTGTCCTTCAATCCCTGGACTCAAAGCTGTTTTTCAAGAAGATCCAAATTCAGTAGAATCTCTCTGTTTTGTCGCAAGGAGACCTTGGCAAGGACAACAATCTCAAGGGTTTAATAACCCTATGAATCTTCAAACCCCACCAAATTGGAATCCTTGGCAACAACCTTGGCCCCAACATCAAAATTCATATCAGCCATGGGTACAAAGGATGCAAAATCCTTATGGGAGATTTGCTCAATTTTATCAATATCCTCCATCTTTTCAAAATCAACAAGCTCCACAATTTCCAAGCCAAAATCCACAACAACTTTCATTACCATTTCCACAACAACAACCTTCTCAACAAAATACAAATCCTCAACTCATGCTCCCATACCAACAGAAGACAAATCAACTTCCAGCTCAGCCATTGCCAAATCCTAACGATAAGAATCCTCAAACTACTTATATGGTAGAAGGACAACAATTTCCTACCTATATGATTGTTCCTCTCAACGATGTACAACTCAGATCTGGTAGAGTTTTAAAAAAACCTTCTATAGACATTCAAGAGCAAGATACCTCTGAGGAGGACTCTCTTCAAGTCAATAAGGGTTCTGAGGAAGAATCTCTTCAAAATTCAAAAATTCAAAAAGAAAAAGAAAAGCTAACATCCTCAACTCCTATAGTTGAGCAACCTGTATCTTCATCTACACCTCCTTTTCCGGAAAGACTACAAATTGATAAGGGGTGGAAAAACAAATCTTGTTGCCTAACTATGACTTTCTAGATGAATTGAAGAATGTTTCTATCAAGATTCCATTATTACAAGCCATTCGAGAAATTTCCTATTCTAGCAAAATCTCATAAAGGAGTTGGATTAAAAGACAGAAGAAAAAGCTAAAGACACAGTGAAGAACACCCACTGCAGTGAAAAGATTGCAGACATTATGATGGGAAATTCACATGCGAGTGCATGTAGATTCAGAGCCCAATTGTCAAGACATTAACATAGTGTCGGGGATAGAAATATGTCACATTGATTGGATTTAGGCCGCACACATTATGATTGTGCAGATTTCATGGAATGTTTAAACTTTCCTAACCTCTTTTGCCACCTATTTCAAATTTGCAGGCATCGACGCATTAAATTGCATGGTGTATTAGAAGATTTATTTCTGCCTTAGATTCTTGGGAATGTCCACTTTAGGCGATTTGGATTCCCAAAGTAATCTAGAGGACATCCAATTATCTCGAGCATCTACGCCATTGTACCGATGCTTTTTCAGTTGTAACTGAGACATGTATGTTTCCAATGGTAATTAACAAAGAAATTCAGTCTCCTGCCGAGAAGCAAATTGTATTAAATAGAAGGCAATGAAGGTCGACATTTATAAACACTATTAGAAATTTGCGATAACTGTATTAAGGATTAATATACAGCTTTCGCTTGGAATACATTTATCAAGATAAATGTTCCTCTATTTCTCTATGGAAAGAGTTTGTAATTGCTATTGAGATTTTTCCAAAATATTGAATATTACACCATTCGAGAGGTTACAAGAGTTATTAAATTGCATCTGCATGGGAGTATCGATAGATATATATTGGATTCTGTATCCATCATATTGCCTATATTGAGGGTCGTATAAATTCAAAGAAGATGAATCTGGTAACAAAACTTAGGAGATAGTAAGAAGATAGCCTAAAACTCTCAATGTAAATTTCTATTTATCACTTGAGGAATGGTTTTCTGGTTATAGTACTCTGTGAATGGTAAATGGAGAAAAGTAATGTCGAGGGCCATGAGTTGGAATAGCAATTTCCTTGAAGGATCACTTTCTGCCTTATTGACGTATTAGATAGCATTAGCAAAAGTACTTTCATTTTTTGATGGTTTTAGTGGCTATAACAAATTCGTGCAGTTATACCGAAGATCAAGCATAAGACTACATTTACTTGTCCATGTAAAATGCTGAAGTGTTGGGGTACCAAGAACATAAGAGAAAGAGCAGCATTTCAGGAATTTTTTCTGATCTAATCTATGATTAAAAAAAATTATATTTATATGGATGATTTTGTTGTAGCTATGGGTAATTCATTTGAAGAAGCATTGTGAAAAATTTGGAAAAGTTTCATAGTACGTAAAGAAACAAACCTTTCATTGGGCTATGAAAAATGCTTTATGATGTTTTATCGAAGGATTGTTTTAGGATTATCATATTTCAGAGGATGGAATTAAGGTTGATAGATCAGTTGAAGTCATCTCTGCTAGGCTCTGCTCCAAATTGTCAAAGAGATAGTTAGAAGTTGATAATGCACGGTTACTATGAAGAATATCTCCGCAAGAATCTGGTAGGTGACTCGTTCAATTTCCATATTTCTACAGTATTGCATATTACCTTGAGGCCAAAAAATGGTTAGTCAGAGATTTAATTTCTATGCCATTTATTGCCAGAGACTCAAAGAAATTTGACTCATTGCAGTTGAATTATATCGCGGGACGTTAAAAAGAGTTCTTGCCGTTGTCTATGCAAACCAATGGGGTTTGTGACATTACATAATGAAGCATATGTTCTTTTATTCATATCATTATTCCAGAATTAGATATCTAATGAAAAAATCAGTTACTAATGGCAGAAAGTGACAAGATGGCTCTTCTTTTACTTCTGCAAGAATTCACAATATTATCAAGGTTGGATATAGACCAGAAAATCGTAATATACAGCTGATTTCCTTAGTCTAGAATTCGCATACTAAGTGCGAGATTTTCCGTAGAAGATATTTCCCGATGAAATATTACGAGAAGAATTATTAAGACTCTGGTATTGCATATATACAAGCACCATTTGAGCCATGGTTCAATTACATTTGTTTCAAGAGAAAAATCAAATTATTCATGGATTTAATTTAATTGTTTGTTACTTCCAAAGAAGTAGTATTGTTTGCATTCGATTATGTTAGAGCAATGTAGAAGCAGCATTATATTCAAGCATCGGTAGCCTAAATTGTTCATCTTCTTTTATGAGGATATTTTTACGCTTATGTTCCAAGAGAAGAAAATAGACAGGGGAGCTAATTGTCAAATTTGGTGGAGAGTTGATGGAAGAATACAAATTGTTTACATTCATTAGCAAATGGTCGTTTTTGAGTCCAGGGATGAACAGTTCTTGTCATCACAAATCGCTCATCTATATAGATAAGGTAAGGTTTCCAGGTAGGCCTGGTAAATCGCATTGCTCTCCTATGAACTTGTTTGTTGGAAGAGGTCTTGTTTCCCATCGGTCTCCAAGTCAGCACTTACATAGCAGCTTAATGGGAATGGATACCCTTATCGTAGCTTTCCAAAGAAGCACGGGAGCAATTGAATAGATGAGACGTATTGCCATAATTCTAAGAATCGATCTAGCCCAATATCAAAGAACGGCAAGAAGAAGAAATATATCAAAAGAGAAGAAGCTCCAAGAGAGATTGGGCATTGTTATTGACTCAGTTTAAAGATTTTCAAGGGAAATTTCATTATCGTTTGGGCCAGGCGCATTGGATAAGATCTTCGAACTACCGGAGATGTAAGAATCAAGACTATCGATGAGTTTCAAACTCTTAGTGAATGGCCATAGATTGAGTTTATTATAGCCACTCTAAAGAGGATTGTCAAGTTGTTTCAAGAAGTTCACAGAATAGATAAGTATTGCAGACCCTTCTTCTACTGCTAGCTTGTTTTCGCTAAAAAAGAAAAAAAAAGAGAAAAAAAAGAAAAAAGAAAAATGAGAAGTAGCTCAGTAATCATTGATTGGCATTTATACGTAGGTTATAGTGAAATGGATTATACTTGATACTCTATATTTTCCAAAAAATTGCTATTTCATTTCATTCAATTACTATTTCACTAATTACTACATTTCACTATTACACTCTCATTCTAATTTCATTTCGACACTGTCATTTCCAGTCATCTGTTCATTCTATTTTCCAAGTGAGGGGCCAGATTGGCCCAGCCGACATTCCTCGTTTTCACAGTTTAATTAAAAAGAAGCCTTTGCAAGCAGCCCCGCGTCTACATTACTCATTAAAGAATGGTTAGCTAGTTGTTATTTTCATAAATCATGAAATAAAATGCGTATATGATCAATGTGAGCCACTAAGACAATGAAGATCAGCTGAAGACAAGGGCAAAGCAAGGATTTACAGCATTGCCGTGTACCATTTTATGTAATTTTAAATCCATGAGCTCTACTATACGCGCAATGATTATATTACTGGGGTGAATCTTTCCACGCAGAGCCTCTATGTTATCCTCTTATTCATTAAACGGCTTCATTATTGAAATTCCCGAATTTCACTTCATGTTCAGCCACTTTACCGTAGATAATGATACGTATTTGAGTTGACAGCGACTTAAAGCCGCATAATCTCATCATTGATTGAACAAGTGTTCATATTTAGACATAAATGCCTACTGTCTCAAAATGCGTCGGTCGCATATACTTTCTGTTACCTTCTTTGCCGCTTTCCGCCGCGGTTGCTTAAACCCCACCTACTACAACTACTCGCCATTCCCATTGCCTTGCCTCACTAGCCCCGCATAGCTCCAATTTGTCTCCACTCGCTTATGATGCCACTGCTTTGGTGATAACATCCCCACAAAGACAAAATATACCGTATCATCTTCCCATTTCACAGCTTAAACTACTGCAGGGCAGTGCCGGGTAGTAGAAAATGTGAAAATATTACAGGTAGTCTTAGCGACAGTAGTTCTATGTAGGATTTCTAGCAAAGAGATTATGAGTCGCTGCTTTATTCAGAACTGTATTGGCCAGAAGTTACTAAAGGGCATGCAGATCATTCTAAGCAAGTGGGAGGACTAAGCTTTTAGTCAATGAAGCATCAATAGTAATATTCTCAATAGAAGCTCTTTCAAAGAAGGAGGACGTTGGTGCCCAAAAATCGCATCAGTTGATGAGGCATTTTGCACTTCTCCAAATTTGATATCATCGCTAAAGAGGAATTCTCGTGCATGCAATAAAAAGATGAATGAGAGCTACTTTATTACTCATTGTCTGCAAGTTTATTACATGTGAAGGCCGCTTTCGCTCCATGTACATGTATCATAAATTAGATTTTGATGAATTCCTTGAAAATCAAACTTCAATCTTCCTATTCTATAATAGCTTGAAAGCAAAAATGTAACATCTAGAGATGTAGAGCCTCATTTATATAATATCATGGGCTTATAAAATTCTCGATATTGAAAAGGAGCTAAAAGAAAGAAAAGATACATGCAATAAATTGCCAGGAAGAAAATTTCGAAGGTAATCCACTAGAAGAAGTAGAAGAAAGAAATGGATATTGAAACCCAAGGTCTTACACAGAAATTCCCGCAAGCAAGCAATAAAGAAAGAAGCAGAAGGAAAAGAACAGCAGATGAAACCCAAGATACTTCACATGGTGAAGAAAGGCCTAGAAGAGGAAGAAGAAGGAAATCAAAATCCAAGAAGCTTCAATAATATCAAAAGGTTGAAATGCCCATGTGAAACTTCTTCAAGACACAAAAAGGTCAAAGATTACCTATTTGTACTGCCATTCATTCCAAGAAGGTCAGAAAACAAGAATATGCAGTATACCACAAGATGTGAGGAAGTGCCAGAAGCAGGAAACCGCAAGAAAAACATGGCCAGTATCTTATTTCATTGGGTGAGGAGATGCTCAGCTTCACCGCATATTGTCTATTTCAGTTGCTTAGTGAATTCGAATAATTCCCAACAGTAATGATGCATCTATCTTATACGAGCATTAAATATAATTCTCTGCAAGATTTTGAGGACAGCTCAATGAAGAGCCGTAGATCACTTACAAATCTGCGCTCATATGCGTGTATGATTGGTTCACTGTAGAGGATTTTGATTGAAGTTTGAACGTAAGATATCAAGAATGAAGAAACACTAAAGAGTAAATCGACAGATTATCCATGACAATACTATGTTACATTTGTATTTGGCAAAGAAGAATAAGAAAGGTAGGAAGATTAAAATGTATAATTGTGAATATCAAATTACAGTTCATGAGAAACCTGTAATGATGGCAGCATTAAAGAAGAGAAGGGGTTATACGCTGGTTCTCAAGGCACATGAATTGAACAAGAGTATCAAATTTTGTTGCATGGTGACATGCACACCTTCACAGCTAGGGGGGGTATGTTATCCTCATGTTTTGTTCCATAGCATCTTTCCATATCTTTTCAATCTAAACTCGTCAATATCATGCAAAGGGTATCTAACATGGTTTTTAATATGTTTGTGTGTTTTCTATTTGATTTGTGAGGGATTTTGTTCATAGCTGCTGAAACCCGCCACTCTCCCCAGTTTATTCTGTGGAAATCAATGTTACAGGCCCACGGCGCGAAATTGTTACTGCGGCGCGGTTCAGGCGTTTTTTTGTTCCGCTCAGCAAAGTGGAGCGCGTTGCCATTCACGGAAGTCAATTACGGAGCTCTATACCGCCGACTCGCCATGGCAACATCCATACGGATCGCTTCAGTTTCAGCGAGGGCTAATCATTATCAGCGGCAAGCCTTCGAGCTGAATTTGCTGCCTACCTTCCAGATCCGCTTTCCACATGGCATATCTTCTGCATCATATCTTTGAAACATGCGTCGGGTCGATATCATAAACTTTCAGAGATAGCCAGCTTATTGCTTTATATAGAGCGCTGCATACGACGCAGGAGTTAGTTGATAGTTGTTAGTTGATCATAGCCGTTGAGTTGGCGCATTCGCTATGTAGTGATTATTGCCTGAGCCGCATTATCACTCGCCACGTGAATTGCTTACGTAGAAATCATATTTCCCCGCTGAAAATTGCGGTAGGCTAATGTATATAGTTACATTTTTTTTATCATAACTCCATTACATGTTCATATTCCCATATTGCCATTTCGCTCATTAATTTCATTGCCTACCATGTTTTCAATTAGCTAATTGATGTCAATGTGTTTTCGGCAGAAATTTTAGGTAGATGCAGAAATTTTCATAGAATTTTAGTTAATGATATGAAATCGCATATTATTCTCACAAGTATTATAGCTTTTGTTTAATTTCAGCTCTTGTTTTGTTCATTTTCAGCTTTTGTTTATTCGACAAGAGGTTAAATTTGGGCCATATTAAGCTGTTCTCGTTATTTTCTGAAGAGCAAATACAGTAGGCCGCATGATGAAATGTGTAGTTTGGGTATTAGTTTTTTCGCCGTTGTACTAGATATTAAGCCGCCATGTTTTCAAGCATGGGGTTAATGATCGAGCGGTGAGGGATCGCGATGATGAAATGTGTAGTTTAGTGTTTCATTATCGCGAATTTAGATATATTAAATCATGCATGACATCTTCGGGGCCCGTTCCTGCCATACTGATCGATGGCTAGACAATGAGGTGTACAGTTCTAGTATTAGTCAGCTAGCCACCGTGCCCGCTATTGCTTGCCATGATTATCAGAGTCATATTGAAAAAATCTAATGATGAAGGGTCGGAAAATTTTGCCGTAATCTGATTTAGATTTATTTTCATTGCAATTTTGGTTCTCTTATAAGCGTAGTTTCTTTTGTAGCCCAAATTTTCAATGTTAGCATCAGTTTAGTTTTCATGTCACTAGTTTGTTTTGATTCATTAGATTATACATTTTCATTTTCAGCTTACTTTCTTTGTCATTAAATTTTCAATTCGCTTAAAGTTTTCAAATTGCAAATCATTATAGGGGATATCACTTCCTTGAATAAATATAAAATTGCTTGTTTTCATTTTGAATTTTTATCTAATCTAGAAATTAAAGTAACGCATTAAAGCAGAAATAGGTATCTGCAATATATTGTGCACGTATTATCAGCTATTATTTTCGACATTGATTACAAATGCAGTAATTTATGTTTTAAAGTGTAAATTGTACAATTCTCTAAAAAAAAAAAACATAAAAGCATAAAGAAGGAAAATTGATAACTTCCTTGAAGTATGCCTTCTGCATCTAGTGTGATTTATATCAGAAAGAGTATTATGTTGGTTTGCAATTTTTGCATGTTTTCTTGTATTTAGCGCGGATTCGAAGATCGAAGATTGACAATTTTTTTAAAATAAAAATAAAAATGACATGCATATGTTATATTCTAGGAAGGTTTATAGCTAGTTGCTATTTTTTTCATTTTCAGTATAGACCAATATCTACCCACCATCTTCACTTTGTCTTGATTTTGGAGCCAACGCCGTAACTAGAGGATTCTCCTATACTCATCTACTAAAACCTACTTGTAACAAAGAAACTTTCTCTCATCCTTCTTCTCTGGGTAGAAGAATCTTCAGTGACCGTAAGGATTCTTAAAGAAATCCATCATGGGCAGAGAAGTATTCACAGAGGGTGGAGGTAGAGGAGGAGGAGATAATGAAGATAACAATGGTGAAGGAAATAACGTGCAGAAATATTACTTGATTCTCTATAGTTGATGAGGAAATCTCATGCACAATTTAAGTGACAACTGAACATTTCTTTGAGTTTGAGTAGGTTAACTTATGATTAGTATGGAAGCATTCAAACTCAAATCAGTTTCACATTGAAGGACTCGTTTTGAATGTATTAGATTGTATCTACTAATCATATGTGATGAGGTATTCAAAATGATGCAAAAGATGAAAATTTAGAAGATTTAATTGAAAGATTTCACATAACTTGGAAAAGAGTAAAGATGAGCAACTTAGATAATGAAACCTGGAAAGCCCTCCTATTAAAAGTTATTAGAGATGACTGATAGATATTTTAAATATGATGGGGAAGTGAGTATTTTCAACTCCTAATTTCATGATACGCGTAACTTATATGTATCCAATTTCAAGGGGAAGATCTAAAATCGAAAAATTAGGACTTTCCATATAGGCTAACAAATTCGCACAGATCAAATAAGTATATGGCAGATATTGTAATATATAGTTGATGAGTTTAAAATCAGCATCTTAGGTCTTAGTTGAATAACTGTATTGTCACCAATTCTAAAATCTAAAAATAAGTAGTAAGTGTTGTAACAAATATTTTTAGCTATTTTGTCCGGTCGTAGAAAGAAACATGTTTAGAATAAACTTTGATGCAAAAGTTGTAGATGTATGATTTATACTGTAAAATCATGAGATCAGATTGTCCTTCTCAATTTCGAATTTCAAAGTCGCTTTTCAAGAAGATCCAAATTCGCCAATTCTCGTCGCAGAGTCAAAAGAAGGAGACGTATAGGATAACAATTCAAGGGCAATAACTACCAAATTAATTCTGGTACACCTTTGGCCCTTACCGTAAATTCCATATCGCCCATGGGTGGCAGTGTACCTTTATGAGATTTGCTCAATTTGTCAATATCCTCCATCTTCAAAATCAACAAGCCCACAATTGCCAAAACTACAACAACTTCAATAATAATTCACAACAACAAATCTTCAACAAAAATACAAATCTCGTTTCAACAATTACAAATACTTATTAAATCCTAATACAGAATCCCCAAACTACTTTTTATACGGTATTTTATTCTGTCGCTTATATGATTGTTCCTCTCAATGATGTACAACTGCACTCGCAATGGTTTTAGAAAAAACCTTCTATAGATTATCTCAAGCATAGCATACTGGTGCGACTCTCTTCAAGTGCCACAAGGGTTTTGAGGAAGAATTCAAAATTCAAAATTAAAGAAAGAAAGCACATCCACCTCTAGTTGGAAGCAACTGCATCTCATCTACAATTTCTTCAAAGATATGTAAGTGGAAATCTTGCTTAACTATGACTTTCTAGATGAATTGAAGAATGTTCAGATCAAGATTCCATTATATTGCCACTGCAGAAATTCCTATTCTAGCAAAATCTCATTAAAGGAGTTGCCTAAATAAAGAAGAAAGTTAAAACACAGTTAGAATTCACTGGAGATATAGTATTATTATGATGGAAATTCACATGCGTAAGTATGTAGATCTGTAAAAGCCCAATTGTCAAGATTAATATATGTCGGGGATAGAAATTTCCAAACACATTGACATTTGAAGCGCAGTCAACATTAGTATGAGATAGACTATGGAAATCAGCTTAAAAACTTCCTTAACCTTCTTTTACACCTACTTTATCAAGAGAATTCTGCATCGACGGCTATTAAACTGCATGGTGTATTAGAAGATATTTCAAGCCCTCTTGCACTTCGGGAATATCCAAAGAGGACTTTAGAGGATTTTGACTCCAAGTAATCTAGGAGGACATCCAATTATCTTGTGAAGACGGCTGGCCATTAAATGATGCTTTTATTAGTTGTAGATTCACAAGAGACATGGCAATTTCCAATGGTAATTAACAAAGAAATTAATTTGTATCCTCTAGCAAGAGTATCATAGAATAGAGGCAATGAATGGGTCGATGATGAACATTATACATGTTCTTACCTAATTTCATTTCCGAATTATGAGATAGTCACTCGGTCACATTGTGAAAAATTTTGAGATATAATCTCAAATTTCACAATTTCAGTTGGAATTGATGATAGAATATTTGTCATCACATTGTGCAAATGTCTCTCTTTTCCAGAAATATTGAATACACACATTCGAGAAGTCATACAAAGAAGAATCCACCAATCTTGCAAATATTCAATTACATTTGCATGGGAGTATACTGACATGAAGGGTATTGATTCTAGCATTTGCATTCATCATATCTATTGAGGAAAATACATCAATCGCATTAAATTAAAGAAAGGATGAATCCAAATCTTGTATGATAGTGAAAGAAGAGCTCCAAAACTTCTCGGCCGCATGGCTCTCCTCTGGTTATAATAATTAAAGAATGCGGTAAATGGAGTATGCATTGATTACAGGGAGTTGAATAAAGCACCTTTGAAGGACACTTTCCTTCTATTGATCAGTATTGTATAGATATGCAAGTGCAATTTCATCTCCTTGATGGTTTTGTATGGCTATAATCGTGTTCAGTAGAGAATTTAAAGACAGATAAGACCATGAAAAAGAAACATGGGAACTTTCTTGTCGGCTCGAAGTTTTCGGTTATGTAATGTAATGCAAGAATATTCTAAAAAGAGTAGCATTAGAATTTTTCTGATCATCCATGATTGTGTAGAGGTTTATATTTTGATGATTTTCTAGGTAATCCATTTGAAGAAAGCATTGAAAATTTGAAAGTTCTCATAAGATGTAAAGAAAACAAACCTTTCATTATTTTCCATGAAATGCTTTATGATGTTTATCAAGGGATTGTTTTAGACATCATATTTCAGAGATGGAATTAAGGTTGATAGATCAAAAGCTGCGGAAGTCATCTCCAAGTTGTCATTCTAAATTGTCAAAGAGATGTTAGAAGTTTTCTAGGGATTTATCGTTATTAAGTAGAAGATTTATAGAAACTCACTAAAATACATCTCCAATTTCAAGTACAGCATAAAGATCGTGAATTTAAATGTATCCATTACCACCAAGCTTGAAACTTTAAAAACAAGAATATCAAAGCAATCTACTTTGCATGACCAAACTCGTTCTCCATTTCTATTGCATTTCAGATACAAATTCTTGAGGCCGCGGTTATCAAAGATTTAATTTTCTTTATGCCATTTATTACACCAAAGAAAAAATTCTGGACTCCCACATAGTTGCACATCAAGTGATTCAAAGCAGTTCTAGTCGCTGCCCATGCAATTAATATTACATTATGAAACTTCCTTGAGCCCATATCAATTATCTCGCACTAGGATATTTAATGAATAAATCCTCAAGGAGCTAATGGCAGAGTGATAGCATTTGCCTTTACTTTGCAAGAATTCAATATTAATCGCGTTGATTAAAATTGTCATGGCGTTATATCGATTTCTGTCTAGAATTGTACATTAAAGAAGATTCTCAGAAGCATAGTTTCGATGAATATTTGTTTAAGTGCACTATATGACTTGCATGTAGATATTGCTAACTATTTGTTACAGGAAATACTTCACATTTATTTCCAAGCACAAAAAACGAAAATTATTCAAGATATTCATGGATTTTCTAACGAATTGTTTAAAACAGGTATTGCATCGACACTTATGACAAGTGATCCCGGCCATAAAATCCTTTCATTATTGGCCTTCTCCTCTTCAAAGATGCAAATAATATAGCAAATAAAAAATGTGTGATAGTCGCCAGAGGGAAATCTACCTTCAAATGAAATGCCATTACAGTTCGTTGTGTATCATTGAACTCTCAGAAAATGGGCTTCCAGATGATTCATTGACTACACTATCGTAGCAAAAGAAGTATAGTGTTATTCTAATCTTATTACGTTATTAAATAAGGAGCTAAAAGCATAATATTAAAAATTACTTTCTTTGCGACATTTTTGCCGCTATGTTCAAGAGAAATTGTACTGCACGTGAGCCAATTATCAAATTTGGTGGAGAGTTGATGAAAGAATAAAATTACAATGTGAATCTGTATTCTACATTCAATAGCAAATGTCATGGAGCTTCATAACAGTTCTGAGTATCATCACTAAAACGTACTAATTACATAGAAGATCGGCAAAGGTTTCCACTTAGGTCTATTAGAATTATTTTCATTGGAGGAATTACAACAGATATTCTCCTGCGAACTTGTTTATGGGAAAGAAATTCTACTCGAGTTCCAAGTCAAGACTCCATAGCCAAGCTAGGAATGGACTTATCGTGGCTTCTCCAAAAGTAGAATGGAGCAATTGAATGAATTAGATGAGATCGCATTACAAGAAGCAATTCTAAGAACCGACCTAGTTCAATTATCGTTGTCTCAAGTGGCATGACAAATATATCAAAGAGAAGAAGCCCAAGAAGGAGATTAGCATTGTTATTTGATTCCAAGTTTAAACATTTTTTTTTAGCTATATGAGATTGATAAGATCTTGATACGGAGCCGCAAGAACACCAAGACTCATTGATGAGTTTCAAACTCCTTTTAAGTTGAATGGGCTATTTGATTGAAAGTTTATCATAAGCTACTTCTCTAAAGAGGATTTTGTCAAGTTGTTTCAAGAGTTATCAGTACTGCATAAGAATTTTCTTCTCTACAAGCTAGCTTTTGTTTTCGTTTAAAAAAAAGAAAAAAAAAAAAAAGAAAAAAAAAGAAAAGAAAAAATGGTATATTAAAACTAATCATTGATATAGTTTCTATATTGTAGTATTAGGTAAATAGATATTAATTTATATTTTTCAAAATTGCTATTTTCATTATTTTTCATTTATTTATTTTGTTTATTTATTTATTTCACTTATTACACTTATTTACTTATTTCATCTATTCTATCAATAAAATCTTTTATGACCATTTCACTGTCATTTGTCATTTGTAGGGTTCATTTCTATTTCAAGGGCCTAAGTGATAGGCCGCAACAGCAAATGGCTCGTTTTCAGCAGCTGAATTTTCAGTTTTCAAGTATTCCGCAGCATACTCGCTTTCAAAATCGGCGAGTAGGTTTATATGGCCAATGGGACATTCAATTCGTAGGTTGATTCCAAAGGTATGAATAAATTTTTATTTCAAATATGAACAAAAAACAATATTTTTATGTAATTTTAGCTATGAGACGTTTTATATTGAATATTCGCTTAAATCTCTATGTTGTATCCTCTTGCATTTATTACAAACGTTTCTGTTCCCAATTTCCACTCATGTTCAAATATCCCATCAGAATGCATTTGAGTTGGATTAAAGGATTCTTATTAGCCGCATAATTTTAATCATTGATTGAAACGCAGTCATATTTATGACATAAATACTCAAAAATTTAAAATAATGCATATATATTTTTGTTAACCTTCTTTATCATTTTCTTTTCTGTTGCAGCAGAAATTTACTTCTATTATATTATTTTCGTTATTTTATTTGCTTTTTTTACTACTCTCCTTGCTTTCCCGCATACCCACCCCCCCCCGCGCCTAGCGCCCCACTCGCTTATAGAGGTATTTTCATTTTCCCGCTTTGTGATAATACCACAGCATTGTGCTATATCGCGGTATTCCATCGCCCCCCCAAATTCCCCACAAGGAAGCTCGCAGTTAATGCAGAAGAAAAATGTACCATATATGCATCTTAGCGACAACAAATTTATAGAGGGATTTCACAAGAGCAAAAGAGATGTTGAGGAAAGCTAAATGGTTGTTTTATTCAAATTCAGCGGCTACTACGTTACAGCGTTTATGAAACATCATTTGATTAGAAGCTCGGTTTAAGGGAGACTCCAAGTCTTTAGTCATCGAAGCATCATTGCAAAGAGCTAGCTGTGAAGCTCTTCAAAGAAAGGAGAACGCTAGTTCAAAAACAAAAGTGTCAGCTGATGATCACTGTTTGCATGCAAGATGATTGCCAATTTTGACATTATTGTTCGTTTTATTACATAGTTGCCGCTACCATGCATGGACATATCTAGATTTTCTACCGAATCCTCAATCTTCCTTACTTATACAAATTTCGAAGAAATGTTACACGGTAAAAATATCTAGAGCTCATTTATATCATCATGGGCTTATAAAATTTCATTGAAAGGGAGCAAGTAAAGAAAAGATGGGAATACTCAGTTATGTTCTTTGAGAATTTAGGCTCGAAAGGTAATTCAATTAGAAGAAGTAATAAAGAAATGGATGTTGAAACCCAAGCCAGATTTCCTTGCACAGAAATGTTCAAGTAGTTTACAATGCCAAAAAGAAGTAATGGAAGTAGCCAGCAGATGAAATTCAAGATATTCTTACTACATATGAAGAAAAATGATAGAAAAGAGAGATTGGTAAAAGGAGAAGAAGGAACAAAACTAAGAAGCCACAATATCAAAAGTGAAAGAAATTATTGAGGCCCATTGCAAACTTCTTCAAGAAGAAGAAGATCACCAAATTATACCCGAAAGATTACTCTTTATTTAAAATATCTCTATCCAAGAAGTAAAACAGAAAACAAGAACAAAAGTAGTATACCACAAAGATGTGAGGAAGAGTTTGCGTTCTCGGCACCGAGAAAACACAAATTGTTAGTTCCATTTCATTGATTTGGGTGAGGAGACATTCTGTAATGGTTTCACCTATTGCCAGTTCGTCTCAGCTAGCTTAGTGAACTCCGAATCTTCACTTCCCAATCGATCCAATGAGCGCATCTATCTTAGATAAAGAAAATAATATAAAGATCTCTACTAAATTTTGAATATAATTTCAAAATAAAATTAATGAAAGATTTATGACCAAGAAGGAAAGTGGCCTATGACAGAATTTCCTGAGAGTAATGACAAAGTTAAAGTACTTTCATTTGTTTCATAGTTATTATTGGTATATGTGATGATGCCTAGCCATTAAAACAGAGATTTTTGTTGAGTTTTTGACCAAGAAATAACAGTATGGAACACTGTGAGTGCAAATGGGACAAGCACTATTCTTTCATGATTACTATGTTACATTTGCATGAAAAAAAGAATGTTACAGTGTGAAATGTTAAAATGAGCAGAAGAATTCTGTAACATGTCAAATTAAAGTGCCCATGAAGAAACTCAGGAATATATGAATAAAGAGCAAGAGAAGGCAAATGCTGAAAGTTCAAGGCCATGAATTAACAAAGAGTATCAAATTTTGGTTGCATGAGACATGCACACTCTCACAGCTAGTATAAAGACCACGTGGAAGTTAACTATGGAGTTTCTATGTCGGCCAGGGATTGCCAAGTGGCATATGTCATCCATATACTGCCTAGCTTCAGTGATATCATGTCTCAGTAGATAGCCAAGGTTTCTATCAAGAGAGTAGAGCGTTTGCATACGCACGTTTAGAGTTAGTTGATATTGTTAGTTGATCATAGCCGTATTTGTTGATGTAGGCATTTCGTTATACATAAAGGTTTGAGCTGCATTACTGGGGCCAGGATGCACTGCTTTTTTACTGAAAACTCGCTTTCAAATCCCACGGTGTTGAGGGATCGTTACTGTGCTTCCGTAGGCCTGCCAGCCGAGGCCCCGTGTATTAATGTATATATTTTTTACTTGATGTGTATCAAAGAGCACTGTGTAAATATTAAGACATATCTCGCTACTTCTCCGTAGCCATACTGATCGATGGTGAGGTAATGCATGATGAAATGCGTAGTTTAGCATTAGTTTCTTCACAGAAAATTCAGATATATTGCCGCCATAGTGTTCCCGCTAGTACCCCGGCGCCATACTGATCGCGATGGTGAGGGGATCGCATGATGAAATGCGCTTGCGCTTTTTTTTTTATTAGTTTACATTTGCAAATTTAGATAGTATTAAATCATGCATGATACTAAAGAGATTTTCGAAGTTAATAGCTGATCGATGGCGGTAGGATTGAATTATGCGTGTATGGTTTAGTATTAGTTTATTGCGAAATTAAATTACATATTAAGTTGTTTATGATATTGCCAGAATATCTAATATATGCGGTTGAAAATGAATGCATGCACCGATTTAGACGATTAATGTAATTTTGAATTTCCATGTTTTGTTTCTAAAATAGAAATTTCAAGTAAGAATGGTTTAGTTTCATCTTCATTAGTTTCTTGTTTTGATTCATTAGATATACATTTCATTTCAAAGAAGCATTTCTTTGTCATTGCAAATTTCCACCGCGAAGTTTCAGCATTGGTAACATTATGGGATATCAATTTCCTGAATAAATACTGCTTGTTTTTCATTTTAGGAATTTTATTCCCACCTTAATAAAAAACGTATTAAAGTTAAGAAATAGGTTATCTTGGTATTAGCATAGGTATCATGATTTTCATTACGGATTGATTAAGAATGTAAAAAGAATTTAGACACACTAAATTGACCAAATATTTTGATATACAAGTACGTGAAAAGTAATTAGGTAGCCAATTCTTAAAAAGTATTAAAGAAGGGAAAATTCTGATAACTTCTGAAGTATGCCTTCCTCTGCATCAGTGACTGAGGACAAGAGAGTTTATTGGTCACTTAAGAGCCTTCTGTATCTAGCGTGACAGAAGAATGCAAGAGAATACATCTAATTTTTTAAAATAAAAAATAAAAATGACATGGAGCAAGATTTGCCAGCCAGAGTTCGATTTCTTTGCACTCCATCTCTTCAGCAGTATATCATCTACTTCTATCAAGATTTTGAAGTCAAAGAATGTTCTGACTAGAGATCTTTCCTATACTCATCTACTAAAATCTACTTGTTGTTGTTCTCTCATCCTTCCTTGGTAGAAGAATGAGGACTGTTTTTAGCACTCAGACATGGCAGAGGAAGCCACAGAGTGGGGTGGAGGTAGAGGAGGAGGAGATAATGAAGATAACAATGGGTGAAGGAGTGTAACGGCTTCGAGGGGTTTGCACTTCTCTTATTAGGCTAAATGGGCACAGATCGCTGAAGTAATATGCTTGATGAGTTTAAACCGATGAATTTGTGTCTTAGTGAATAACTAGATTAATTTAAAATCTGTAACAGTTGCAGCAGAACAGATAGCTTTAGCCATCTTCTGTCCGAAATGTAGCTTTGAATATTTATGAGGCACCGAGATAACGGAGGAAATAATGTCATAGTTTCTTCAGACATTGGGATTTTGGGCTTCACTGTTTTCGATCCAGCCCTAACCGAAATCCCAATGTGCAAGAAACTATGACATTATTTCCTCCATTATCTCGTGGTCTCGCTATATCTCTAAAAAGCTACATTTCGGACAAAAGATGGCTAAAGCATCCGTTTCGCTTTCGCTTGTTTTGGATTTTAAGGTGTCTAGTTGTTCACTAAGACCCCTAAGATATCGTCAACCTCATCAAGCATATTACCAATATCTCATTCTTAACATCAACTCGTTGCAGATTTTAGCCCTACAAGAGAAGAATCCCTAGGCCCTTTTCCGCTTTTAGATCTTCCCCTTGAGAATTGGATACATAGTTCTGTTATATCATGAAATGGGAGTTGGAGAATGTCTCTTCTCATCATGTTTAAAGTGTCTATCCATTCATCTCTAATGGCTTTTAATAGGAGGGCTGTTTCATTATCTATGTTGCTCATCTTTGCTCTTTTCAAGTTGTATTGAAATCTTCAATTAAGTCTTCTAAATTTTCATCTTCTTTTTGCATCATTTTGAATACCTCATCCTTGTGATTGGTGGGCATACAATAGTCCAAGTATCTATCCAAAATGTTTGTTTCATATCATTCCAAGTCCTCGATAGATTATGTGGCTAATCCCATGAACCATTTCAAAGCAGTATCCCTTCAATGTTGAAGGAAACAGCTTTGAGTTTTTGAGAATCTTCCATATAGTCATAAGTTCGCACACTACTCAAACTCAAACAGAATGTTTCAGATCCTCACTTTCAGAATCCATGGCAAGCTAGGGGAGAACAACATGGTGAGATATTTTTCATTGTTGCATGAGTTTCTCATCAACTATAGGAATCTCAAGAAAATTGTCCCTATTTCTACCGTTACTTCACCATTGTTATCTTCATTAGCCCCTCCTCCTCTACCTCCACCTCTATTTATTATTTCCTCTCGCCATGATAGTTTCTTTGAGTCCTGCGTCCTCTTCAGTTCTTCGCTACCAAGAAGGATGAGAGAAAGTTTTCGTTTTCTAAGTGGGTTTTAGTAGATGGTATAGGAGAATCCTCTAATTCAAATTAAGCCAGACTTCCAAAATCTTAAGGCTAGGGGTAGATGGTGGTGAATCTGGTCTATGCCTTGAAGAAGATGGAGTTGTGAAAATCGAACTCTTGGCTTTAGATATAAACCTTCCCCTAGAATATCTTGCTCTATGCATGTCATTTTTTATATTTTTTAATAAAAGTTGGGCTAATAATTCTCTTTCTGATCTTCCAGATCACACTAGGTGCAAGAAGAGAGCATACTTAAGAAATTACTAAACCAATAACTCTCTTTTCTGATCCTCCAGATCACACTAGGTGCAAGAGGAGAGGATACTTCAAGAAGTTATCAAGTTTTCCCTTCTTTTATGATTTTATGTTTTTTTTTTTTAAGAAATTGGCTACCTAGTTACACTTCCCCGGCAACGGCGCAAAAATGTTTGGTCAATTTAGTGTGTCCTAAATTGCTGCATTTAATTTGTCAATCCGGGAATCGTAAGCTGATGAAGTGCGGCGCACTATATGTGCAAGATAACCTCTTTCTTAACTTTTTGTCGTTTATGGTCTTTCTAAGGTAAAATGGAAATTCTAAAGTGAAAAACAAGCTTGGTTATAATTGTTCAAGGAAGTGATATCCCCTATAATAATTTACCAATCTCGAAACTTTAAAAGCAAATTGAAATTACAAATGACAAAAGAAAGTAAACTGCTGAAATGGAAAGTGTTGTTAATCTAATGAATCAAAACAAGAAACTAGTGAATATGAAAAATAAACTATTCTTGCTGCCAACTGAACACAAAAGAAACTACGCTTATGGAAATTCAAAATTGCAAATGAAAGAAATCTAAATCAGATTACATCAATTCATTTTCTGACCCTTCATCATTAGACCAGCTATGACTTGCGGAAGTAATCATAAACAACTTGTGTAATTGATATTTAATTTGCAGAAAGTAAACTAATACTAAACCATACACACATGATTCAATCCCTCTCCATCAGTCCAACTGTGGCTTTCGGAGGCAATTGAAGATGTCATACATGATTCAATATATCTAAGTTTGCGGAAAAGAAACTAATACTAAACTACACACTTCATCATGCAGCCCCTCACCATCAGTCCAGCTGTGGCTTTCGGAGGAAACCGAAGACGCTATGAGCAGCTTAATATATCTAATTTTGCAGAAAGGAAACTAATACTAAACTACACATCTCATCATGCAGCCCCTCACCATCAGTCCAGCTGTGGCTTTCGGAGGTAGCTGAAGACACTATGAGTAGCTTAATATATCTAATTTTAACTACTGAATCATATAAACAAAACTGAAGTGCACAAAACAAAACTGAAGTTAAACAAAGACTGTGAAAGAAAACTAGCAGCAGAATAATATCAGTTTCATATCATTAGCAAAAATACTATGAAAATGCCCCGGGCTGTCTACCTAAAACCTGCACAAGAAAACTGATCAGTATTTTAACAATCATAAAAACATAAAAGACATGAATGCAATGGAAATTACAGAAATGTATGAACAGAAATAAAACAACTATGAAATATGAACATGTAATGGGTTATGATACAATGACTGCTTAAAGAAATGAAATGAAAAATATATACATTAATACACAGAACCTCGGCTGAGCAGGGGCCCTCTACGCAGCTCTGGGATGATCTTCAAACACGAATTAAGTTATGAAACAGAGTTTTTCACATTAAAAAGAAAGTCATTACAGGCTGGTGGTATTACGGCTCAAGGCAGCGTAATCACCACATAACAGAGTACGCACATCAACTTAACAGATATATCAACTTAACAACTATCAACTCCTATTCACTAACTCTACGTGCGTATGCAAACGCTCTTTATAAAGCAATAAAATGTAACTGTCTCCTGAAGTTTATGATAGCAGCCAGCACGTAGACCACTAAGGCCACGGATTTAGGAGTCTGGCCATGTTGGGAAACGGATCTATGGAAGGTGGGCGCTTAAATTCAACTCCAGAACTTTGCACAGATGTCAATTAACTTCCACAAGCTTGGGAAACGGCCGTATGGATGTTTCTATGCCACGAAACAGAGTCCAGCCGACATAGAACTCCACAGTTTACTTCCACGTGGATGGCTTTGACCGCGGCTTTCCTTGACGAATTTCATTGAACCAATAGGACACGAACCATGTCCTTGTCATTCCTAGCCTGCCCATGTGGCTCGTTTCCTTCGTTGACACCCGTAACATTGATTTCCACAAAATAGCTGCGGAAAGTTGCAGCGGCTGCGGAAAGTGACAAGTTTCCGCAGCTGTATGAACAAAATCTAAATCAAATAGAAAACACACAAACATACTTAAAAACCATGTTAGATACCCTTTTGCACATGATATTGACAATTTTGGAGGTTTAGGTGAGTGAAAAAGATATGGAAAAGTGTATGGACAAGAGGCAAATTCGGGACTCAACATACCCCCACTGTGAAGGTGTTGCATGTCCTCATGCAACCAAAATTTGATACTCTTTGTTCAATTCATGTGCCTTGAAACTTCAGCCAGCACATCTAACCCCCTTCTCTTCTTCTTTGGTACTGCCATCATTCTGGGTTTCTTCATGAGGCACCTGAATTTGATATTCACAAGTGCTCTGCTCAATTTTTGGCATTTCCTTTTTAGCTTCTTATTTTTCTTTTGCCAAATACCCAAATGTAACATAGTATTGTCATGGATAATCTTGTCCAGTTTGTCTTTCTCTTTGAGTGTTTCATTTTCATTTTTGATATGCCGATTCAAAAGCTCAAGCTCAAAAATCTCCTGTTTTAATGACTGAACCAAGTTATCCTGCAATGTAGGAGGCTGAATAGAAGAGGTGCTTGGACCTGTGGCTGCCTTCTCCAGGGATTCTCTATAGTCATAGACCTCCTGCTGTTTGGGGTCTACTTCCGGTGTCTTTTTCATTGGACTGTCCTCAAAATGCTGCAAGGGAGAATTATGTTCAAAATTTGGCTGAGGAGAACTTTTATCAATATTTTGCTGAGAATAAGATGGAGTACGCTCATTGTCTGATTAGGAGTGAAAGGAGTCAGGTTCACTAACTGACTGAAATGGACTATGGTCAGTTGGAGACTGTTCAGATGTCTCTTCACCCAAATCAATGAAATGAGGACCTTTAATTTGTGTTTTTCTCAGTTTTCCCTTAAGCCTGCTGCTTCTCCTCACTTGCTGTGGTATATTACCCTTTTGTTCTTGTTTTCCTGTTTTTGCCTTTTTAGATAGAGATGACTGTTTTTGAAGAAAAATTAATCTCTCAGACAGAATTTGGTGATCTTCTTTTTCAGAAGAAGAAGTTTTATGGACAGCCTCAACAATTTCTTTCCCTTTTGATATTTTTGGCTTCTTAATTTTGATTTCCTTCTTCTTCCTTTTTACCAATCTCTCTTCTCTATCATTTTTCTTCATAGTAATAGTAGAAGTATCTTGGATTTCATCTACTGTTCTTTTCCTTCTACTTCTTTTTGCTGTGCTAGCTGCAGGAATTTCCTGTGTAGGAGCATCTTGGGTTTCAACATCCATTTTCTTTCTTCTACTCCTTCTAATTGGATTACCTTCAGGAATTTCCTGAGGTTCTTCAAAGAAGTTTCTTACTAAGAATTGTTCCCATGTATCTTTTCTTTCATTTAGCTCCTTTTCAATCAAAATTTTTATAAGCCCATGATGATATAAATGAGGCTCTACATCTCCTAGGTGTTTTTGCACAGTCACAGCCATTTTCTTCAAGCTATTGAAGAGGAAATAAGGAAGATTGAGAGTTTGGTTTTCAAGGAAATTCATCAATATCCTAGTATGATACATGTACATAGAGCCAAAGCGGCCTTCACATGTGATAAATTTCTGAACAATGAGTAATAAAGTGGCCCATTCATCTTTTATTGCATGCACAGGGATTCCTCTTTTGAAAACAGTGATATCCATACTTTGATTTCGGAGGATTGTTCTCCATGCCTCATCACTGATACTTTTATTTTTGAACCAACGTTCTCCTTCCTGAAGAAGCTCTGTGGCTGCTGCTATTGATGCTTCATTAACCAAAAACTTGAGGTCTCCCACTTCTGCTTCCGAGCCATCAATTGATCTTGCAAACGCTTTGGTAATTTCTCTGTGGTAACCCCGGAATTTCTGAATAAAACGCAGCCATTTAGCTTTTCTCAACATCTCTTTTGCTTGTGGAAATCCCTCTATGAACTTCGGTCCTTCCAGCTCTGCCCTTAATAATTTTCCCATTTTACTTCTCTGTGCTTCACAGCTTGCCTCTGTGAGGGTTTTAAGCGGAAGTGGAACGATGGAATACACGGAGTCGAGCACAATGCTGTGGGGATGTCATCACAAAACGGAAATGAGCACCATACACAAAATGGAATAAGACTGTGGGTGAATATACGGGAATGAGAGTGAGTAAAAGGAACGGAATGGAGTGAAACAGGGAATGAGAATGAGTAGAGTGAGGTTTTGTAACACGATAGAGAAACGACAAAGAAGTTAACAAAGTGTAATGCATTCGGCCGCATTTTGAATTTTTGGTGGCTGTGTCATAAATATGAACACGTTTCAATCAATGATTATGGAGTTATGCGGCTTGTAAGAGTCCTTTGTCAACTCAAATACGTATCATTATCTTCGATGGGCTATTTGAACATGAGTAAGAGTCGGAATTTCAATAATGAAGCCATTTGTGAATAAATGCAAGAGGATAACATAGAGATCGTGGAGGGTTACGGACTGTCAATATAATCATTGCGCGTTATGGGTAGAGCTCATAGTTTAAAATTACATAAAAATGTGTCTTTTATACTATTTGAAATAAACTTTATTCATACCTTCGGAATCCTTGCTTTTGCCCTTGGTCTTCAACTGATTGATCTTCATTAGTGTCTTGAATGTCCCATTGATCCTCTCCTGCATTTTATTTCATGATTTTATGAAAACAACAACTAACTGTACATTCTTTTTGAAAACAGAGTAGTAGCAGCTGCGGAATCTGCTTCTGGCTGCGGAAACTGGAGTCAGCTGCGGAAACTGACACAGATATTACTTGGCTGAAATAGAAATGAACAAATGACAAATGACCAGATGGAAATGGTCATAAAAATATTTTTATTGATGGAATGGATGAGATGAAGTGGAATGAAGTGAAATGAAATGAAATGAAATGAAATGAAGTGAAATGAAATGGAGTGGGTGGTGAGATAAAAATAAAAGACAGAATTTTTTTTGGAAAATATAGAGTGTCAGGTGTCCCTGATTTTCACCCCATATTTTCTGTATAAGACTGCCAATCGATGATTGGTTTTCAGGCTTATACCATTTTTTTTTTCTCTTTTTTTTTCTTTTTTTTTTTCTTCTTTTTTTTTTTTTCTTTTTTTTTTTTAACTTGAAAAACAAAAACTAGCTTGGTAGAGAAGAAGGATTCTTCTGTACCAGCCTGATTGCAGAACTTTCTTGAAACAACTTGACAAAATCCTCTTTAGAGAGTGGCTTATGATAAACTTTCAATCTATGGCCATTCACTAAAAGAGGAGTTTGAAACTCATCAATGGTCTTGATTCTTACAGCTCCATTGTTAAAGACCCTGTCAATCTCATATGGCCCAAGCCAATGAGTCTGAAATTTCCCTTGAAAGTCTTTAAACTTGGAGTCAAATAACAATGCCCAATCTCCTTCTTGAAACTTCTTCTCTTTGATATATTTGTCATGCCACTTAGTTCTTTGATATTGAACTAGATCGCTTCTTAGAATTGCTTCTTGTCTGATCTCATCTAGCTCATTCAATTGCTCCATTCTATGCTTTTGAGCTTCTGATAAGTCCATTCCCAACTGAACTGCTATCTTGAAGGTCTTGACTTGGAACTCAATGGGGAACAAGACTTCTTTCCCATAAACAAGTTCATAGGGAGAATGTCCCGTTGTATTCCTCCATGTAGTTCTGTAGGCCCACAAGGCTTCTGGAAGCCTTTCTGCCCAATCTCTTCTATGTAGATGAACAGTTTTGGTGATGATACTTTCAAGAACTTTGTTTATGGACTCCACTTGACCATTTGCTTGTGGATGGTAAGGAGTAGATCTTCTGTGCTTGATTTTGTATTCTTCCATCAACTTCTCCACCAAATTGGATGTGAATTGGCTCCCCTGATCTGTTACAATTTCTCTTGGAACACCAAAGCGAGTAAAAATATCCTCATAAAGAAAATGAACAATTGAATTTTCAGTAGCAGATACTAATGCTTTAGCTTCTACCCATTTAGTAACATAATCAGTGCAAACCAATATATACTTCTTTTGCTTAGATGGTGGATTAATAGGTCCAATGAAATCTAAAGCCCATTTTTCAAAGGGTTCAATGAGTACCCGTGTTTGCAATGGCATTTCATTTGAAAGGGTAGGTTTCCCTACTCTTTGGCAGCTATCACACCTTTTGACATATTGTTTTGCATCTTTGAAGAGAGAAGGCCAATAATATCCCAAGGAAAGGATTTTATAGGCCGTCCTTTGTCCGCAAAGTGTCCGCCGCATGGTTCATCATGACATGCCTTAAGAATATCAGGCATTTCATCTTCCCTGACACATCTTCTGATCACAAGATCTGGCCCTGTTTTAAACAATTCGTTAGAAATCCATGAATATTTTGAACTCTCCTGAATAATCTTTCGTTTTTCTTTTGGAAATAAATGTGAAGGTAGTTTCCCTGTAACCAAATAGTTAGCAATATCTGCATACCAAGGGGTCTTAATAGTTACTGCAAACAAATATTCATCAGGAAACTTATCTTCTACAGGAGAATCTTCTTTAGTATTCTGAATTCTAGACAAGAAATCAGCTACTGTATTCTGTTTTCCTGGTCTATCTAACACAGTAATATTGAATTCTTGCAAAATTAAAAGCCATCTTGTCACTCTGCCATTAGTAACAGGTTTTTTCATTAAATATCTAATTGCAGAATGGTCAGTATGAATAAAAGTTTCATAGCCTGTTATGTAATGTCTAAACTTATTAATTGCATGAACAATGGCTAAAAACTCTTTTTCAGTCACAGTATAATTCAACTCTGTGGGAGTCAAATTTTTACTGGTATAATAAATGGCATAAGGAACTAAATCTTTTTGACCCAACACAGCTCCTAGAGCTGTATCTGAAGCATCCGTAGAAATATGGAAAGGGTGTTTCCAATTTGGTCCTCTCAAGATAGGTGCTTCAGATATTCTTGTTTTCAAAGTTTCAAAAGCTGATTGACAATCAGGATCCCATTTAAATTCACAGTCTTTTGTAAGCAATTTGAAGAGTGGAGATGCTATTTTAGTGAAGTTTTTTATAAATCTTCTATAGTAACCAGTAAATCCTAGAAAACTTCTAACATCTCTTTGACAATTTGGAATAGGTAACTTGGAGATGACTTCAACTTTTGATCTATCAACTTTAATTCCATCTCCTGAAATATGATGTCCTAAAACAATCCCTTCAGAAAACATCATAAAGCATTTTTCATGGCTTAATGAAAGGTTTGTTTCTTTACATCTTATGAGAACTTTTTCCAAATTTTCTAATGCCTCTTCAAATGAATTACCATAAACTCTAAAATCATCCATATAAACCTCTACACAATCATGGATTAGATCAGAAAAAATTCCTAGTACTGCTCTTTGGAATGTTGCTGGTGCATTACATAACCCAAAAGGAAGCACTCGGTAGGCAAAAGTTCCCCATGGACAAGTAAGTGTGGTCTTATCTTGATCTTCAGGTGCTACCTGAATTTGATTATAGCCACTAAAACCATCCAAAAATGAAAAGTACTTTTTACCTGCTAATGTATCTAATACCCGATCAATAAAAGGCAAAGGAAAGTGATCCTTCAAAGTTGCTTTGTTCAATTCCCTGTAATCAATGCATACTCTCCATTTACCATTCTTTTTAGGTACTATAACCAAAGGAGAAACCCATCGGCTATCTGAAATTGGATAAATGAAGTTTACATTGAGAAGTTTTTGGAGCTCTTCTTTCACTATCTCCCTAAGATTTGGATTCATCCTTCTTTGAGGTTGTCTGATTGGTTTACTGTTTTCCTCAATATATATATGATGGATGCAAGTCTTAGGATCAATACCCTTCATGTCAGTATACTCCCATGCAAATGCAGTAGAATGTTTTTGCAAGATTCTGGTTAGTTCTTCTTGTTGTGACTTCTCCAGATGTTTGTTGATATTTAATGTCTTTTTTGGAAAAATCTCAAAAACAGAATTACCAAATTCTTCCATAGAGTAAAGAGACATTTGTCTTGATGATAAATATTCTATGTCAGATTCCAACTGAAATTGTGTGGGGTCATATTCTGAAGTTATCTCAAAATTTTCTAATATGTTCAGAATTTGACTATCCTCACTAATCTCAGAAATGGTAAAGACAGGTTGTATAGTGTTCTCATCATCGACCCATTCATTGTCTCCTATTTCCGTAATTGCTCTTGCGGGAGGATACAAATTGAATTTCTTTGTCGAATTACCATTAGAAATGTACATGTCTCCAGATCTACAACTAATAAAAGCATCAGCTGTGGCCAGCCAAGGTCTTCCTAAGATAATTGGATGTCCTCCTAGATTGCTTTTGGGAGTCAAAATCATAAAGTCTACTGGGTATTCCCAAGAATCTAAGGAGACTGAAATATCTTCTAATACACCATCTGGTTTAATAACCGATCGATCTGCAAGTTGCAATAAAGTAGGTGTAAAAAGAAGGTTAGGAAGTTTTTACTGTTCCATAGTCTGTCTACTCATAATGTTGATAGCAGCCCCTAAGTCAATCAATGTGTTTGGAATTTCTATCCCATTTATATGTGTCTTGACAATTGGACTTCCTGGATCTACATATTTCTGTATGGCAATTTTTCCCATCATAATGTCTGCAATCTTTCCTACCAGGTGGATTCTTCTTGTGTCCTTTAGCTTTCTTCCTGGTCTTTTGAAACTCAACTCCTTTATGGTTTTTGCTAGAATAGGAATTTCTCGAATGGCTTGTAGCAATGGAATCTTGATACAAACATTCTTCAATTCATCTAGAAAGTCATAGTTAGGCAACAAAATTTTTTTTTCCACCCCCTTATCAATTTGTAGTCTTTCCGGAAAAGGAGGTGTAGATGAAGATACATGTTGCTCAACTATAGGAGTTGTGGATGCTAGCTTTTCTTTTTCTTTTTGAATTTTGAAGAGATTCTTCCTCAGAACCCTTATCGACTTGAAGAGAGTCCTCCTCAGAGGTATCTTGCTCTTGAATGTCTATAGAAGGTTTTTCTAAAACTCTACCAGATCTGAGTTGTACATCGTTGAGAGGAACAATCATATAGGTAGGAAATCGTTGTCCTTCTACCATATAAGTAGTTTGAGGATTCTTATTGTTAGGATTTGGCAGTGGCTGAGCTGGAAGTTGATTTGTCTTTTGTTGGTATGGGAGCATGAGTTGAGGATTTGTATTTTGTTGAGAAGGTTGATGTTGTGGAAATGGAAATGAAAGTTGTTGTGGATTTTGGCTTGGAAATTGTGGAGCTTGTTGGTTTTGAAAAGATGGAGGATATTGATAATATTGAGCAAATCTCCCATAAGGATTTTGCATTCCTTGTACCCATGGCTGATATGAGTTTTGATGTTGGGGCCAAGGTTGTTGCCAAGGAGTCCAATTTGGTGGGGTTTGAAGATTCATAGGGTTATTAAACCCTTGAGATTGTTGTCCCCGCCAAGGTCTCCTTGCGACAAAACAGAGAGATTCTATTGAATTTGGATCTTCTTGAAAAACAACTTTGAGTCCAGGGATTGAAGGACAATCCTTGATCTCATGATTTTCTGAGCAAATCATACATGTTTCTACAACTTTTGCATCCAAGGGACATTCCCTTAAAGCATGTTTCTTTCTACATTTCGGACAAAAGATGGCTAAAGCATCTGTTTCTGCTTTCTGCTTGTTTTGGATTTTAAGGTTGTCTAGTTGTTCACTAAGACCCCCTAAGATATCAGTTTTAAACTCATCAAGCATATTACCAATCTCTGCCCTACTTACTGATCCAGTTGCAGATTTGTTAGCCCTAATAAGAGAAGAATCCCTAGGCCCTTTTCCAGTTTTAGATCTTCCCCTTGAGAATTGGATACATAGTTCGTTATATCATGAAATGGGAGTTGAGAAATGTCTCCTTTACCCATCATGTTTAAAATGTCTATCCATTCATCTCTAATGGCTTTTAATAGAAGGGCTTTCAAGGTTTCATTATCTAAGTTGCTCATCTTTGCTCTTTTCAAGTTGTATTGAAATATTTCAATTAAGTCTTCCAAATTTTCATCTTCTTTTTGCATCATTTTGAATACCTCATCCTTATGATTGGTGGGCATACAATAGTCCAAATATCTATCCAAAAATGTTTGTTTCATATCATTCCAAGTCCTGATAGATTGAGTGGCTAATCCCATGAACCATTTCAAAGCAGATCCCTTCAATGTTGAAGGAAACACTTTGAGTTTTTGAGAATCTTCCATATAGTCATAAGTTCGGCACACTACTTCAAACTCAAACAGAAATGTTTCAGGATCCTCACTTCGCAATCCATAAAAGTTAGGGAGAACAGATGGTGAGATATTTTTCATTGTTGCATGAGTTTTCTCATCAACTATAGGGAATCCAAGTAGATTGTCCCTATTTCTACCGTTATTTCCTTCACCATTGTTATCTTCATTATCTCCTCCTCTTCTATCTCCACCTCTATTTATTACTTCCTCTGCCATGATAGTTTCTTTAGAGTCCTTATAGTCCTCTAGTTCTTCTACCAAAGAAGGATGAGAGAAAGTCTCTTTGTTTTCTAAGTGGGTTTTAGTAGGTGGTATAGGAGAATCCTCTAATTCGGCTGTTCCTTGACTTCCAAAAATCTTAAGGCTAGGGGTAGATGGTGGTGAATCTGGTCTATGCCTTGAAGAAGATGGAGTTGTGAAAATCGAACTCTTGGCTTTAGCTATAAACCTTCCCCTAGAATCTCTTGCTCTATGCATGTCATTTTTTATATTTTTTTTTATTAAAAGTTGGGCTAATAATTCTCTTTCTGATCTTCCAGGTCACACTAGGTGTAATAAGAGAGCATACTTAAGAAATTATTGAACCAATAACTCTCTTTTCTGATCCTCCAGATCACACTAGGTGCAAGAGGAGAGCATACTTCAAGAAGTTATCAAGTTTTCCCTTCTTTTATGATTTTATGTGTTTTTTTTTAAGAAATTGGCTACCTAGTTACACTTCCCCAGCAACGGCGCCAAAATGTTTGGTCAATTTAGTGTGTCCTAAATTGCTGCATTTAATTTGTCAATCCGGGAATCGTAAGCTGATGAAGTGCGGCGCACTATATGTGCAAGATAACCTATTTCTTAACTTTTTGTCGCTTTTGGTTTTTCTAAGGTGAAATGGAAATTCTAAAATGAAAACAAGTTTGGTTATATTTGTTCAAGGAAGTGATATCCCCTATAATGATTTACCAACTTGAAACTTTAAAAAGCAAATTGAAATTTACAATGACAAGACTTGAAAGAAAATGAAAATGTACTGCTGAAATGAAAAGGTGCTGCTAATCTAATAAATCAAAACATTAAACTAGTGAGCATGAAAACCAAACTATTCTTGCTGCCAACTAAACACAAAAGAAACTATGCTTAAGGAAATTCAAAATTGCAACAAAATAAATCTAAATCAGATTACATCAATTCATTTTTTGACCCTTCATCATTAGACCAGCTATGACTTTCGGAAGTAATCATAAACAACTTGTGTAACTGATATTTAATTTGCAGAAAGTAAACTAATACTAAACCATACACACATGATTCAATCCCTCGCCATCAGTCCAGCTGTGGCTTTTGGAGGCAATTGAAGATGTCATACATGATTCAATATATCTAAGTTTGCGGAAAAGAAACTAATACTAAACTACACACTTCATCATGCAGCCCCTCACCATCAGTCCAGCTGTGGCTTTCGGAGGAAACTGAAGACGCTATGAGCAACTTAATATATCTAATTTTGCAGAAAGGAAACTAATACTAAACTACACATCTCATCATGCAGCCCCTCACCATCAGTCCAGCTGTGGCTTTCGGAGGTAGCTGAAGACACTATGAGTAGCTTAATATGTCTAATTTTAACTACTGAATCAGATAAACAAAACTGAAATGCACAAAACAAAACTGAAATGCACAAAACAAAACTGAAGTTAAACAAAGACTGTGAAAGAAAACTAGCAGCAGAATAATATCAGTTTCATATCATTAGCGAAAATACTATGAAAATGCCCCGGGGTGTCTACCTAAAACCCGCACAAGAAAACTGATCAGTATTTTAACAATCATAAAAACATAAAAGACAGGAATGCAATGGAAATTACAGAAATGTATGAACAGAAATAAAACAACTATGAAATATGAACATGTAATGGGTTATGATACAATGATTACATAAAGAAATGAAATGAAAAATATATACATTAATACACAGAACCTCGGCTGAGCAGGGGCCCTCTACGCAGCTCTGGTATGATCTTCAAACACGAATTAAGTTATGAAACATAGTTTTTCACATTAAAAAGAAAGTCATTACAGGCTGGTGGTATTACGGCTCAAGGCAGCGTAATCACCACATAACAGAGTACGCACATCTACTTAACAGATATATCAACTAACAACTATCAATTCACATCCTCCCTAACTCTACATGCGTATGAAAACGCTCTTTATAAAGCAATAAAATGTAACTGTCTCCTAAAGTTTATGATAGCAGCCAGCACGTAGACCACTAAGGCCACGGATTTAGGAGTATGGCCATGTTGGAAAACGGATCTATGGAAGGTGGGCGCTTAAATTCCACTTCAGAACTTTGCACAGATGTCAATTAACCTCCGTAAGCTTGGAAACGGCCGTATGGATGTTTCTATGCCACGAAACAGAGTCCACCCGACATAGAACTCCACAGTTGACTTCCACGTGGATGGCTTTGACCGCGGCTTTCCTTGACGAATTTACTTGAACCAATAGGACACGAACCATGTCCTTGTCATTCCTAGCCTGCCCATGTGGCTCGTTTCCTTTGTTGACACCTGTAACATTGATTTCCACAAAATAGCTGCCGAAAGTTGCAGCGGCTGCGGAAAGTGACAAGTTTCCGCAGCTGTATGAAAAAAATCTAAATCAAATAGAAAACACACAAACATAATTAAAAACCATGTTAGATACCCTTTTTCACATGATATTTGACAATTTTGGAGGTTTAGGTGAGTGAAAGAGATATGGAAAAGTGTATGGAAGAGAGACAAATTCGGGACTCAACATACCCCCACTGTGAAGGTGTTGCATGTCCTCATGCAACCAAAATTTTGACACTCTTTGTTCAATTCATGTGCCTTGATACTTCAGCCAGCACATCTAACTCCCTTCTCTTCTTCTTTGGTACTGCCATCATTCTGGGTTTCTTCATGAGGCACCCGAATTTGATATTCACAAGTGCTCTGCTCAATTTTTGGCATTTCATTTTTAGCTTCTTATTCTTCTTTTGCCAAATACCCAAATGTAACATAGTATTGTCATGGATAATCTTGTCCAGTTTGCCTTGCTCTTTGAGTGTTTCATTTTCATTTTTGATATGCCAGTTCAAAAGCTCAAGCTCAAAAATCTCCTGTTTTAATGACTGAACCAAATCATCCTGCAATGTATGAGGCTGAGTAGAAGAGGTACTTGGACCTGTGGCTGCCTTCTCCAGGGATTCTATATAGTCATAGACCTCCTGCTGTTTGGGGTCTACTTCCGATGTCTTTTTCATTGGACTGTCCTCAAAATGCTGCAAGGGAGAATTATGTTCAAAATTTGGCCGAGGAGAACTTTCATCAATATTTTGCTGAGAATAAGATGGAGTACGCTCATTGTCTGATTGGGAGTGAAAGGAGTCAGGTTCACTAACTGACTGAAATGGACTATGGTCAGTTGGAGACTGTTCAGATGTCTCCTCACCCAAATCAATGAAATGAGGACCTCTAATTTGTGTTTTTCTCAGTTTTCCCTTAAGTCTGCTGCTTCTCCTCACATGCTGTGGTACACTACCCTTTTGTTCTTGTTTTCCTGTTTTTGCCTTCTTGGATAGAGATGACTATTTTTGAAGAAAAATTAATCTCTCAGATAGAATTTGGTGATCTTCTTCTTCTTCAGAAGAAGTTTTATGGACAGCCTCAACAATTTCTTTCCCTTTTGATATTATTGGCTTCTTAGTTTTGATTTCCTTCTTCTTCCTTTTTACCAATCTCTCTTCTCTATCATTTTTCTTCATAGTAATAGTAGAAGTATCTTGGATTTCATCTACTATTCTTTTCCTTCTACTTCTTTTTGCTGTGCTAGCCGCGGGAACTTCCTGTGTAGGAGCAACTTGGGTTTCAACATCCATTTTCTTTCTTCTACTCCTTCTAATTGGATTACCTTCAGGAATTTCCTGAGGTTCTTCAAAGAAGTTTCTTACTAAGAATTGTTCCCATGTATCTTTTCTTTCTTTTAGCTCCTTTTCAATCAAAATTTTTATAAGCCCATGATGATATAAATGAGGCTCTACATCTCCTAGGTGTTTTTGCACAGTCACACCCATTTTCTTCAAGCTATTGAATAGGAAATAAGGAAGATTGAGAGTTTGGTTTTCAAGGAAATTCATCAATATCCTAGTATGATACATGTACATAGAGCCAAAGCGCCCTTCACATGTGATAAATTTCTGAACAATGAGTAATAAAGTGGCCCATTCATCTTTTATTGCATGCACTGGAATTCCTCTTTTGAAAACAGTGATATCCATACCTTGATTTCGGAGGATTGTTCTCCATGCCTCATCACTGATACTTTTGTTTTTGAACCACCGTTCTCCTTCCTGAAGAAGCTCTGTTGCTGCTGCTATTGATGCTTCATTAACCAAAAATTTGAGGTCTCCCACTTCTGCTTCTGAGCCATCAAATGATCTTGAAAATGCTTTGGTAATTTCTCTGTGGTAACCCCGGAATTTCTGAATAAAACGCAGCCATTTAGCTTTTCTCAGCATCTCTTTTGCTTGTGGAAATCCCTCTATGAACTTCGGTCCTTCCGGCTCTGCCCTTAATAATTTTCCCATTTTACTTCTCTGTGCTTCACAGCTTGCCTCTGTGAGGGTTTTAAGCGGAAGTGGAACGATGGAATACACGGAGTTGAGCACAATGCTGTGGGGATATTATCACAAAACGGAAATGAGCACCATACACAAAATGGAATAAGACTGTGGGTGAATATACGGGAATGAGAGTGAGTAAAAGGAACGGAATGGAGTGAAACAGGGAATGAGAATGAGTAGAGTGAGGTTTTGTAACACGACAGAGAAACGACAAAGAAGTTAACAAAGTGTAATGCATTCGCCCGCATTTTGAATTTTTGGTGGCTGTGTCATAAATATGAACACGTTTCAATCAATGATTATGGAGTTATGCGGCTTGTAAGAGTCCTTTGTCAACTCAAATACGTATCATTATCTTCGGTGGGCTATTTGAACATGAGTAAGAGTCGGAATTTCAATAATGAAGCCGTTTGTGAATAAATTCAAGAGGATAACATAGAGATCGTGGAGGGTTACGGACTGTCAATATAATCATTGCGCGTTATGGGTAGAGCTCATAGTTTAAAATTACATAAAAATGTGTCTTTTATACTATTTGAAATAAACTTTATTCATACCTTTGGAATCCTTCCTTTTGCCCTTGGTCTTCAACTGATTGATCTTCATTAGTGTCTTGAATGTCCCATTGATCCTCTCCTGCATTTTATTTCATGATTTTATGAAACCAACAACTAACTGTACATTCTTTTTGAAAACAGAGTAGTAGCAGCTGCGGAATCTGCTTCTGGCTGCGGAAACTGGAGTCAGCTGCGGAAACAGCTGTCAGCTGCGGAAACAGCTGTCAGCTGCGGAAACTGACACAGCTATTACTTGGATGAAATAGAAATGAACAAATGACAAATGACCAGATGGAAATGGTCATAAAAATATTTTTATTGATGGAATGGATGAGATGAAGTGGAATGAAGTGAAATGAAATGAAATGAAATGAAATGAAGTGAAATGAAATGGAGTGGGTGGTGAGATAAAATGAAATAAAAGACAGAATTTTTGGAAAATATAGAGTGTCAGGTGTCCCTGATTTTCACCCCATATTTTCTGTATAAGACTGCCAATCGATGATTGGTTTTCAGGCTTATACCATTTTTTATTTTTTTTTTATTTTTTATTTTTTTTTAACTTGAAAAACAAAAACTAGCTTGGTAGAGAAGAAGGATTCTTCTGTACCAGCCTGATTGCAGAACTTTCTTGAAACAACTTGACAAAATCCTCTTTAGAGAGTGGCTTATGATAAACTTTCAATCTATGGCCATTCACTAAAAGAGGAGTTTGAAACTCATCAATGGTCTTGATTCTTACAGCTCCATTGTTAAAGATCTTGTCAATCTCATATGGCCTAAGCCAATGAGTCTGAAATTTCCCTTGAAAATCTTTAAACTTGGAGTCAAATAACAATGCCCAATCTCCTTCTTGAAACTTCTTCTCTTTGATATATTTGTCATGCCATTTAGTTCTTTGATATTGAACTAGATCAGTTCTTAGAATTGCTTCTTGTCCGATCTCATCTAGCTCATTCAACTGCTCCATTCTATGCTTTTGGGCTTCTGATAAGTCCATCCCCAACTGAACTGCTATCTTGAAGGTCTTGATTTGGAACTCTATGGGGAGCAAGACTTCTTTCCCATAAACAAGTTCATAGGGAGAATGTCCCGTTGTATTCCTCCATGTAGTTCTGTAGGCCCACAAGGCTTCTGGAAGCCTTTCTGCCCAATCTCTTCTATGTAGATGAACATTTTTGGTGATGATACTTTCAAGAACTTTGTTTGTGGACTCCACTTGACCATTTGCTTGTGGATGGTAAGGAGTAGATCTTCTGTGCTTGATTTTGTATTCTTCCATCAACTTCTCCACCAAAATTGATGTGAATTGGCTCCCCTGATCTGTTACAATTTCTCTTGGAACACCAAAGCGAGTAAAAATATCCTCATAAAGAAAATGAACAACTGAATTTTCAGCAGCAGATACTAATGCTTTAGCTTCTACCCATTTAGTAACATAATCAGTGCAAACCAATATATACTTCTTTTGCTTCGATGGTGGATTAATCGGTCCAATGAAATCTAAAGCCCATTTTTCAAAGGGTTCAATGAGTATCTGTGTTTGCAATGGCATTTCATTTGAAAGGGTAGGTTTCCCTACTCTTTGGCAGCTATCACACCTTTTGACATATTGTTTTGCATCTTTGAAGAGGGAAGGCCAATAATATCCTAAAGAGAGGATTTTATAGGCCGTCCTTTTGTCTGCAAAGTGTCCGCTGCATGGTTCATCATGACATGCCTTAAGAATATCAGGCATTTCATCTTCCCTGACACATCTTCTGATCACAAGATCTGGCCCCGTTTTAAACAATTCGTTAGAAATCCATGAATATTTTGAACTCTCCTGAATAATTTTTCGTTTTTCACTTGGAAATAAATGTGAAGGTAGTTTCCCTGTAACCAAATAGTTAGCAATATCTGCATACCAAGGGGTCTTAATAGTTACTGCAAACAAATATTCATCAGGAAACTTATCTTCTACAGGAGAATCTTCTTTAGTATTTTGAATTCTAGACAAGAAATCAGCTACTGTATTCTGTTTTCCTGGTCTATCCAATACAGTAATATTGAATTCTTGCAAAAGTAAAAGCCATCTTGTCACTCTGCCATTAGTAACAGGTTTGTTCATTAAATATCTAATTTCAGAATGGTCAGTATGAATAAAAGTTTCATAGCCTGTTATGTAATGTCTAAACTTATTAATTGCATGAACAACAACTAAAAAATCTTTTTCAGTCACAGTATAGTTCAACTCTGTGGGAGTCAAATTTTTACTGGTGTAATAAATGGCATAAGGAATTAAATCTTTTTGACCCAACACAGCCCCAAGAGCTGTATCTGAAGCATCTGTAGAAATATGGAAAGGAAGTTTCCAATTTGGTCCTCTCAAGATAGGTGCTTCAGATATTCTTGTTTTCAAAGTTTCAAAAGCGGATTGACAATCAGAATCCCATTTAAATTCACAGTCTTTTGTAAGCAACTTGAAGAGTGGAGATGCTATTTTAGTGAAGTTCTCTATAAATCTTCTATAGTAACCAGTAAATCCTAGAAAACTTCTAACATCTCTTTGAAAATTTGGAATAGGCAACTTGGAGATAACTTCAACTTTTGATCTATCAACTTTAATTCCATCTCCTGAAATATGATGTCCTAAAACAATCCCTTCAGTAAACATCATAAAGCATTTTTCATGGCTTAATGAAAGGTTTGTTTCTTTACATCTTATGAGAACTTTTTTCCAAATTTTCTAATGCCTCTTCAAATGAATTACCATAAACTGTAAAATCATCCATATAAACCTCTACACAATCATGGATTAGATCAGAAAAAATTCCTAGTACTGCTCTTTGGAATGTTGCTGGTGCATTACATAACCCAAAAGGAAGCACTCGGTAGGCAAAAGTTCCCTATGGACAAGTAAATGTGGTCTTATCTTGATCTTCAGGTGCTACCTGAATTTGATTATAGCCACTAAAACCATCCAAAAATGAAAAGTACTTTTAACCTGCTAATGTATCTAATACCTGATCAATAAAAGGCAAAGGAAAGTGATCCTTCAAAGTTGCTTTGTTCAATTCCCTGTAATCAATGCATACTCTCCATTTACCATTCTTTTTAGGCACTATAACCAAAGGAGAAACCCATCGGCTATCTAAAATTGGATAAATGAAGTTTACATTGAGAAGTTTTTGGAGCTCTTCTTTCACTATCTCCCTAAGATTTGGATTCATCCTTCTTTGAGGTTGTCTGATTGGTCTACTGTTTTTTTCAATATAGATATGATGGATGCAAGTCTTAGGATCAATACCCTTCATGTCAGTATACTCCCATGCAAATGCAGTAGAATGTTTTTGCAAGATTCTGGTTAGTTCTTCTTGTTGTGACTTCTCCATATGTTTGTTGATATTCAATGTCTTTTCTGGAAAAATCTCAATAGCAGAATTACCAAACTCTTCCATAGAGTAAAGAGACATTTGTCTTGATGATAAATATTCTATGTCAGATTCCAACTGAAATTGTGTGGGGTCATATTCTGAGGTTATCTCAAAATTTTCTAATGTGTTCAGAATTTGACTATCCTCACTAATCTCAGAAATGGTAAAGACAGGTTGTATAGTGTTCTCATCATCGACCCATTCATTGTCTCCTATTTCTGTAATTGATCTTGCGGGAGGATACAAATTGAATTTCTTTGTCGAATTACCATTAGAAATGTACATGTCTCCAGATCTACAACTAATAAAAGCATCAGCTGTGGCCAGCCAAGGTCTTCCTAAGATAATTGGATGTCCTCCTAGATTGCTTTTGGGAGTCAAAATCATAAAGTCTAATGGATATTCCCAAGAATCTAAGGAGACTGAAATATCTTCTAATACACCATCTGGTTTAATAACCGATCGATCTGCAAGTTGCAATAAAGTAGGTGTAAAAAGAAGGTTAGGAAGTTTTAACTGTTCCATAGTCTGTCTACTCATAATGTTGATAGCAGCCCCCAAGTCAATCAATGTGTTTGGAATTTCTATCCCATTTATATGTGTCTTGACAATTGGACTTCCTGGATCTACATACTTTTGCATGGTAATTTTTCCCATCATAATGTCTGCAATCTTTCCTACCAGGTGGATTATTCTTGTGTCCTTTAGCTTTCTTCCTGGTCTTTTGAAACTCAACTCCTTTATGGTTTTTGCTAGAATAGGAATTTCTCGAATGGCTTGTAGCAATGGAATCTTGATAAAAACATTCTTCAATTCATCTAGAAAGTCATAGTTAGGCAACAAGATTTGTTTTTCCACCCCCTTATCAATTTGTAGTCTTTCCGGAAAAGGAGGTGTAGATGAAGATACATGTTGCTCAACTATAGGAGTTGTGGGTGTTAACTTTTCTTTTTCTTTTTGCATGCTTGAATTTTGAAGAGATTCTTCCTCAGAACCCTTATTGACTTGAAGAGACTCCTCCTCATAGGTATCTTGCTCTTGAATATCTATAGAAGGTTTTTCTAAAACTCTACCAGATCTGAGTTGTACATCGTTGAGAGGAACAATCATACAGGTAGGAAATTGTTGTCCTTCTACCATGTAAGTATTTTGAGGATTCTTATTGTTAGGATTTGGCAATGGCTGAGCTGGAAGTTGATTTGTCTTTTGTTGGTATGGGAGCATGAGTTGAGGATTTGGATTTTGTTGAGAAGGTTGTTGTTGTGGAAATGGCAATGAAAGTTGTGGATTTGGGTTTGGAAGTTGTGGAGCTTGTTGAGTTTGAAAAGATGGAGGATATTGATAAAATTGAGCAAATCTCCCATAAGGATTTTGCATCCCTTGTACCCATGGCTGATATGAGTTTTGATGTTGGGGCCAAGGTTGTTGCCAAGGAGTCCAATTTGGTGGGGTTTGAAGATTCATAGGGTTATTAATCCCTTGAGATTGTTGTCCCTGCCAAGGTCTCCTTGCGACAAAACAGAGAGATTCTACTGAATTTGGATCTTCTTGAAAAACAGCTTTGAGTCCAGGGATTGAAGGACAATCCTTGATCTCATGATTTTCTGAGCAAATCATACATGTTTCTATAACTTTTGCATCCGAGGGACATTCCCTTAAAGCATGTTTCTTTCTACATTTCGGACAAAAGATGGCTAAAGCATCTGTTTCTGCTTTCTGCTTGTTTTGGATTTTAAGGGTGTCTAGTTGTTCACCAAGACCCCCTAAGATATCAGTTTTAAACTCATCAAGCATATTACCAATCTCTGCCCTACTTACTGATCCAGTTGCAGATTTGTTAGCCCTAATAAGAGAAGAGTCCCTAGGCCCTTTTCCAGTTTTAGATTTTCCCCTTGAGAGATGGATACATAGTTCTGTTATATCATGAAATGGGAGCTGAGAAATGTCTCCTTTCCCCATCATGTTTAAAATGTCTATCCATTCATCTCTAATGGCTTTTAATAGGAGGGCTTTCAAGGTTTCATTATCTAAGTTGCTCATCTTTGCTCTTTTCAAGTTGTATTGAAATCTTTCAATTAAGTCTTCCAAATTTTCATCTTCCTTTTGCATCATTTTGAATACCTCATCCTTGTGATTGGTGGGCATACAATAGTCCAAGTATCTATCCAAAAATGTTTGTTTCATATCATTCCAAGTCCCGATAGATTGAGTGGCTAATCCCATGAACCATTTCAAAGCAGATCCCTTCAATGTTGAAGGAAACAGTTTGAGTTTTTGAGAATCTTCCATATAGTCATAAGTTCGGCACACTACTTCAAACTCAAACAGAAATGTTTCAGGATCTTCACTTCGTAATCCATAAAAGTTAGGGAGAACACATGGTGAAATATTTTTCATTGTTGCATGAGTTTCCTCATCAACTATAGGGAATCCAAGAAAATCGTCCCTATTTCTACCATTATTTCCTTCACCATTGTTATCTTCATTATCTCCTCCTCCTCTACCTCCACCTCTATTTATTACTTCTTCTTCCATGATAGTTTCTTTAGAGTCCTTGTAGTCCTCTAGTTCTTCTATCAAGGAAGGATGAGAGAAAGTTTCTTTGTTTTCTAAGTAGGCTTTAGTAGGTGGTGTAGGAGAATCCTCTAATTCAGCTGTTCTTTGGCTTCCAAAAATCTTAAGGCTAGGGGTAGATGATGGTGAATCTGGTCTATGCCTTGAAGAAGATGGAGTTATGAAAATCGAACTCTTGGCTTTAGCTATAAACCTTCCCCTAGAATCTCTTGCTCTATGCATGTCATTTTTTATATTTTTTTTAACAAAAGTTGGGCTAATAATTCTCTTTCTGATCTTCCAGATCACACTAGGTGCAAGAAGAGAGCATACTTAAGAAATTACTAAACCAATAACTCTCTTTTCTGATCCTCCGGATCACACTAGGTGCAAGAGGAGAGTATACTTCAAGAAGTTATCAAGTTTTCCCTTCTTTTATGATTTTATGTGTTTTTTTTTTAAGAAATTGGCTACCTAGTTACACTTCCCCGGCAACGGCGCCAAAATGTTTGGTCAATTTAGTGTGTCCTAAATTGCTGCATTTAATTGTCAATCCGGGAATCGTAAGCTGATGAAGTGCGGCGCACTATATGTGCAAGATAACCCCTTTCTTAACTTTTTGTCGTTTTATGGTCTTTCTAAGGTGAAATGGAAATTCTAAAGTGAAAAACAAGCTTGGTTATAATTGTTCAAGGAAGTGATATCCCCTATAATGATTTACCAATCTTGAAACTTTAAAAGCAAATTGAAATTACAAATGACAAAAGAAAGTAAACTGCTGAAATGGAAAGTGCTGTTAATCTAATGAATCAAAACAAGAAACTAGTGAATATGAAAACTAAACTATTCTTGTTGCCAACTGAACACAAAAGAAACTACGCTTATGGAAATTCAAAATTGCAATGAAAGAAATCTAAATCAGATTACATCAATTCATTTTCCGACCCTTCATCATTAGACCAGCTATGACTTGCGGAAGTAATCATAAACAACTTGTGTAACTGATATTTAATTTGCAGAAAGTAAACTAATACTAAACCATACACACATGATTCAATCCCTCGCCATCAGTCCAGCTGTGGCTTTCAGAGGCAATTGAAGATGTCATACATGATTCAATATATCTAAGTTTGCGGAAAAGAAACTAATACTAAACTACACACTTCATCATGCAGCCCCTCACCATCAGTCCAGCTGTGGCTTTCGGAGGAAACTGAAGACGCTATGAGCAGCTTAATATATCTAATTTTGCAGAAAGGAAACTAATACTAAACTACACATCTCATCATGCAACCCCTCACCATCAGTCCAGCTGTGGCTTTCGGAGGTAGCTGAAGACACTATGAGTAGCTTAATATGTCTAATTTTAACTATTGAATCAGATAAACAAAACTGAAATGCACAAAACAAAACTGAAGTTAAACAAAGACCGTGAAAGAAAACTAGCAGCAGAATAATATCAGTTTCATATCATTAGCGAAAATACTATGAAAATGCCCCGGGGTGTCTACCTAAAACCTGCACAAGAAAACTGATCAGTATTTTAACAATCATAAAAACATAAAAGACAGGAATGCAATGGAAATTACAGAAATGTATGAACAGAAATAAAACAATTATGAAATATGAACATGTAATGGGTTTTGATACAATGACTGCTTAAAGAAATGAAATGAAAAATATATACATTAATACACAGAACCTCGGCTGAGCAGGGGCCCTCTACGCAGCTCTGGTATGATCTTCAAACACGAATTAAGTTATGAAACAGAGTTCTTCACATTAAAAAAAAAGTCATTACAGGCTGGTGGTATTACGGCTCAAGGCAGCGTAATCACCACATAACAGAGTACACACATCAACTTAACAGATATATCAACTAACAACTATCAACTCCTATTCACTAACTCTACGTGCGTATGCAAACGCTCTTTATAAAGCAATAAAATGTAACTGTCTCCTGAAGTTTATGATAGCAGCCAGCACGTAGACCACTAAGGCCACGGATTTAGGAGTATGGCCATGTTGGAAAACGGATCTATAAAAGGTGGGCGCTTAAATTCAACTCCAGAACTTTGCACAGATGTCAATTAACCTCCGTAAGCTTGGAAACGGCCGTATGGATGTTTCTATGCCACGAAACAGAGTCCAGCCGACATAGAACTCCACAGTTGACTTCCACGTGGATGGCTTTGACCGCGGCTTTCCTTGACGAATTTCATTGAACCAATAGGACACGAACCATGTCCTTGTCATTCCTAGCCTGCCCATGTGGCTCGTTTCCTTCGTTGACACCTGTAACATTGATTTCCACAAAATAGCCGCGGAAAGTTGCAGCGGCTGCGGAAAGTGACAAGTTTCCGCAGCTGTATGAACAAAATCTAAATCAAATAGAAAACACACAAACATAATTAAAAACCATGTTAGATACCCTTTTGCACATGATATTTGACAATTTTGGAGGTTTAGGTGAGTGAAAGAGATATGGAAAAGTGTATGGAAGAGAGACAAATTCGGGACTCAACAGTGGCCAATAGTACTCATGGACAGTAAAACATTTGTAAAAAAATGTGATGTGTGCCAGAAGAAGGGACGTCCATCACACAGAGACTTGCTGCCACTTCACCCTGTAAAAGCATTACAGCCTTTTAAGAAGTGGGTCGTTGATTTCATAGGACCAATTTCTCCTATTGAAAGACACTCACTGGCCAGATACATTATAACTGCAAAAAACTATTTGACCAAGTGGGCAGAGGTGACACCAGTGAAGGATTGCACAACCGAAACAATGACCCGATTTATTTTTAAAGGATGGGTGAATGGTGCACGCCTGAAGCCCTATCACGAGTAAGTTATATTATTTCATTTTTCAATGCAACTGAGAGGAGTCAGTAGGGTATATTTTAGTAGATAGAGTCAATAACTCTCTCATAACCGAGAAGAGAATATATAGGAGTGAAAATAAAGCAACACCGCAGTAACAAAATAAAATCACAGTTGCAATGTGGAGACCGCATCGCAACCGATTTTGGTCAAGGGGAGGGTAGTGTCCAGCGTATCATCCTTGTCAGATAGCCAAATGTGTCGAATATCATTCCATCATCATGACTCATTATTTCCATGTCAGTCTGTAGGATTACCGAGATTTGAGAAGTAATTGTTATAATTAGTATCGTCCATGCCACAATAAAATTTCCATATTAGGCCATAATCATTACCCATCACATCTGCCCAAATCCCAAAGCCACGGTTAGCCATGTCATAACCCACCTCATCGTGGTAACTAATCACATGATTATAGCCACGGGGGAAGCAAAAAAAATTAATTAGTTATGGGGTCTTATCAACCTCATTCGTGTCAGTTACTTACATAACTTGCATGAAAGAAAGTGTGAGAATGCCAAAGAATTTTAAGTTAGAACTAGAAACAACAACAGCAGCGAGAGAAACTTCATCAGAAGAAGTCCAGAGTGAGCATCCACAGGCATTAATTTGCAAAGAAAGAGCAGGAGTAGCTTTGTGAGTATACCAAAGAAGAGAAAAAATGACCAAGGTAGCACTAGCAGTCATAAAGCAGGAACTTGACAAGAGAATTTAGAAAATGGAGTCGCTAGTGGGAAAATACGACAATGCGTTGTTAATCGATACAGACCTTACAGATTCCTACCAATTCCTGGTAATGAAGAGGCAAGTATATGTGGAAAACTACGCTACTGAAGCAAGAGAAGAGACAGCAAAAGTGCTCCCAAAATTCAAAGGTATCCAACAATCAACAATATTGAATCTCAGAAATCTTCCAGTGTTCGGAACCACTGGAGCTGCGATGCAGTGTACAAAATTCCTGCTAAGCAGGATCCAGAACAGTTCACTGTGGCTACGCAAAGAAATACCAATCCATGCGTAAGATATTCACAGGCTGACAGGGCTATCACAAGAAGGTAGAGACGTCTCCACAACATTCAAAAATGTCTCAAAGAGGGCGAGGAAGGCAGGAGATGGCGATTACTACAAGAAACATGACACTAAGAGAGGAGGGAAAGGGGAAAAGATAGACCTTATAAACAAACCAGTGGTCAAATTCGCCTGTTATCTGGTTGCGAGTAAAACCATTAGGAATTATACAAAGGTTGAGTGTACACTTGATACCATCTCAGTTGCGGAGCACTATATCTAGGGGACACAATTAAATTGGTGTTCATGTCTGCTGAATGAGCTATTTGAAGCTTACGAGGATAGCTACAAGAGAGCCACTAGGTTCATCTATGGTTGCTTTATCATGGCGTTTGACATGTGGAAATGGAATTTCCCAGGAATCAGACAGCCTATGGAACTCATAATAGGTCAGTCGTTGGCAATGAAATTCACACCCTAGAAGGTGTCAGGGGACCCCAACACCAAGGAGGTGAATGAGGAGGCATTCAAGTTCTAGTATAGACAGATGGTCAATATGGTGGTGACACAACAAAGAATCAAAAATATTTTGATGGATAATTACTCTGCGCATATATGGTTTGGATTCAGCCACAAGAAAACCTACATCAGCCACAGTCAAACCTACATCAGGCCAACATGTGTGCTGGAAACAACATTCAAAATGAAACCGTTGAAGTTTCAAATTGATGAGAAATCTTTCCACACCGAAGTATGTTCCTGGCCAAGGGTGGGAATGGATTTCAGAAGTGGGTTCTATCACTATTAATTTGATGGCATGTTGTCGAATCCACTACCAAGGGAAACGTCGGATGAAACAATGGCCAGAGTGTCACGACTGCAGCTTACACCCATCATCAAGGAGCTGAACACGAAGGTACAAGGCTTTAACTAGGTAATGCAAAATCTAACCAATGATTCTCATTTGTTTCCCACTTTTCCAGAGTTTTAGGTCTCAAATTTTGCCTCTTCTTCCATAATGGCCCCCATAGTCATGACCTTACTGCTCAACTTGTTTAACTCACCACTGGCAACCACCATAGTTCCAACCAAAAAGAACAAAGCACCTAAGCCACAAATAGCTACTCCAAAGGCCAAAAAGGCAAAATTTGTAGTATCTAGCCAAATCATTGATCTCACTGGGGAGAATCAATCGCAACCCTTGGATACGGGAGCCCCGATTTAGAAGGAGCTAGTGAAAGAACTCCAGGTAACTCCGGAGCTACCTATGTTCAACCCCTACTCATTTTTAAATACTCATACATCTCTACCTTCCACTCACCAGTCACCACCTTACACCTCATTCACTTCAAAATACCATTCCACCCGAATTCCATCCACCTCGGACACCATCTCGGACCCAGTCAGAGCAAAGTGTAAAACAAATGGAGACCATGAGGTAGAATTTAAATCTAATATAGAATTGGTACCTAAGGTTAACCAACCCCTGGTTGAACAGATCACTTTTCAAGGCCTTTTAAGTCGAGGGAGATCCTATAGTGCAGATACAACACCCTCACCCAAAGAGCTGAACCCATTTCAGCAAGAAACTTGATACTCCACTGGATTCAACCTACTCCAAGCATAGGTAACCCTAATAATCTGCCGCCGCAACTAACACAACCAACATCACCACAAGAACACTCAGCTAGGTCCATAGCTAGTGGTCAACCACTTTGAGAGAGACTGCCAAATTAAGATACGTCCAGGGCTAAGAGCATACAGACTTGGGGAATGGCACAATTATACAGTTTTATTCAGCGAGTAGCACAGCAGGCCGAAGGTCTCCACACTGACCTCCAGCAGAAGTTTGAGAAGCAACAAATACAAATCATTGTGATTACTGAAGAGCACAATCAGTTGAAGATAGAGAAAGATAACTTGCAAGACCAACTGGAAAAGGTGAAAGAGGTTTTCAAGGATCTTGATCAAGAGATCATGTCCAAGTGAAAAAATGCTCAAAATGGAAATGCTCAGAAATGGTTGCAGTCTAAACGACCGCAAAGGCCTCGTCATTGTGATTTTGGCGGTGTGAATGAGAATCAAATCCGATGTCGTATGTGAAAGTTATTGAAGTTTGAATTCATTCAATGACCTCCAAAACAAGAATTTTTGACCAAAATATTTTTTTCATTTTAAAAGAAAATTTTATATGGAAAAAATTGATTTTTATAAGTTTTTTATAGGGCCTATCAGTGGGTGCCACATGGCCTACCCAGAGGCTGCCACGTGGACCCAGGCCTAATTGTTTAATTTGCACAAAAGAAAAAATTAATTTGGGTTGAAGGCCGACCCGACCCGACCTGAACGATTCTGTGGGTCACCCTGAACATAAATTCAGGTCGGACACATGTGAACGAATCGGGTTGTGTTGAATGCCTCATGCAGAGGCTAAACAGACAGTCAGGTCGTGTTAAACGCATAGTCGGGCAGAGGTGAATGGCTATTCGGGTCGTTTAAAGTTTGGACGAGCAGAGGTAAGGATTAAGCCCTTAGGGCTAAGTTCTGAAGCCATGCACCTAGAGCTCAAAACCACAGGCTAAGAATTTTTTTATGGTGGAGTTTGAAGGGGGCTAGCCCCAACACTAAGAGCCCGACTCCATGTAACCTTCAGGTGGTGACCAAGGGCGCAGTTTCAAACCTTATCTGCCAGCGCTAACCGTTCGGAGTATTCGCATGTGAACGTGCCGATTTGAACTGACAGTTAACTTTAATTCTACCCCTAAAATAGCATGCGGTTCCACCTAATTGACCTGTCCGCCTATTTTGGTGGAGTTAACTGGAGTTCCTCCAGTTTTGGAGGAGGTTTTCTAATGCCACTAGGCAAAATCTTGTTTAGGTCATAACTTTCTCAATTTTCGACCAAATAAGATGAAATTTTAGTCAATTTTGGCTTTCATCAACCTTTTGGAGAGTTTGGGATAGTTTTTAGAGTGAACAGAGGTGTTTTTTTAGCCATTTTTTCTTCAGGGGAGAGGAAATAGCCATTAGGGCCATCAGGGAGATGGAGCTGTATTGGGTTGTACTTCACTGTTTGAGGTGAAACAAAAGCCATTTTTAGCTTATTTCTATATTCTGAAGTCAAATTAATATCTTTTTTTGCCTGTTTAGGCATATTTTTCACCGTGTAACCATTTTGAGCAATTTAATAGAGTAAATACATACCATTGGGGAGCCTTGGACCGACAGATGTAGCCTAGGAGGGGTGAACTACCTCATCATTTTGTTGTGTTATGATGTGGTGAAGTTTACTTGCTGTGTATTTCTACTGTGATTTATTAAAAAATAAATTTAAATATCAAATCCTCACACATAAAATTCAGAAACATTACCAAAACTACTTTGTTTAACCTGCAAGTCATTGAGAACACTTTTCACATTAAATTATATGGAAATTGATACTTTTCATATCATTATAAATAGTTCCATTTTCAGATCAGATGGTATCAGAGCTAGTGTTTTACTCTGTATTTGTTCTTGTGCAAAGATATAGTTTACTGTTTGCAAGTTTTGATGCTTACTAGGCTTAAACTCAAGAGAGGTGAATGACACATGGTTAGTGCACAAAGTAATCCTCAACCAAGAAGGGCCAGAGAGCCACCTCCAAGAGCCATAGAAGAAGCCTCAAACATGTCTTCAAGAGAAGGATAATCTCCTAAAGACATTGATCCCAAAGAAGAGGAACGAGTGTTCCGAAAGGCTTTCTTAGACATGACGGAGATGGTGAGGATACTCTACCAAGAAAGGAATGATAAGCTTGTTGGAGAAGGGTCTAGACACCCAAAATAAGGAGAGGGTTCTTCAGGAGGAAAGAAAAGTGATGACAAGTCAAAGAAAGGACATGGAGGTAATGGTGATTCACCATCCCCATCTTCATCCTCTTCCTCTACATCGTCATCCTCTACTTCGGTGAATCAATCTCACAAATCTAAAACCACTGGTAAAAGTCCATTTTTAAAGCTTGATGTTAAATTTGAGTTGCCTATGTTTAATGGTGAGGTCAATGCAAAGAAACTTGACAATTGGATAAGACAGTTGGAAGTTTATTTGAGGATACAGAACTTTCATGAAGATGACACCAAGATTCAGTTAGCCTCTTTGAGAATGGAGGGAGAAGCATTGGTATGGTGGGAAGCTAAGACCAAGGATGAAACTAAAAAACTTGGTAAGATCACTTTGTCATGGGCTGAATTTTTTTCTGCAATTAAACAAAAAATTTATCCATTAGCTCATTTACAAAAGGCTATCATGAATTGGCAAAGTTTTAGACAACTTAAGGGAAAAAGTGTTCAATATTACACCCAAGATTTTAGACGAAGGGCTTTATTACTTGGAATTGATTTGTGATACTTTGCTGAAATATATAGGTGGTTTACACAGCTATTTTATCCATATCCTTATGTTCAATCCTACTAGTCTAGACGAGGTTTGTGTCCAAGCCACACATTTAGAGGCTAGACGTAAACAATCTTTTGATGGGAATGAGGGTAGTGAATTTAAAGGCAGAGGTAGAAAAATAAATGCAAACTCTAGGAAAGAAAAAGGAAAATTATTTTGTAAAAAATGTTCCAAAACAAGCCACGATGAAGAACATTGCTGGAAAATTCATCCAAATTTGAAACCAGAAAAATTTAAAACCAAAGATAAGGCCAAAGAAAAAGGAAAAACAATTGCAATAGTTGAACAAGAATTAGGGTCTGAATCAGGAGATGAAACTAAAGGCATAGATTTGGCACTAAAGAACATAAAGGGGAAAGCGTTGTAAAAGAAACAAATCCTAGTTCTAGCACTTTAAACTGTCACATAGAAGCTCCAAATGAAGAGAGGAGGATAGAGATGTTTCATGTGAGGATCATTTCAAAACACACAAAGATGGACACACTATTTGACAGTGGGTCACAAGTGAATCTCATAGAAGACTTAGTCAAGAAGCTGAAACTTGAGACCATTCCACATCCAAAGCCATATCCACTTGGATGGATTTGCAAGGATGCTAATTTACAAGTCTCAAGGAAGTGCATGTTGCGCTTCGCCATAACAGCTCATTATGTTGAAATGGTTGAATTAGATGTGGTACCACTTGACATTACAGGTGTGGTGTTGGGAAATCCATACTTATATGACAGAAAAGTGATCTTCCATCGCCATGAGAACAAGTATCATATATTAAAGGATGGCAAGGAGTTTATTGTGAGAGCACATCGAAAGAAGATAGAATCTTCTTTAGTGAATACAGCACAATTGAAAAGGCTTGTAAATGAAAGTCAAAATTTGAATTTGTTGATGATTAAGAAAATATATTTTGTACATAATCCTTTTCATATTATTTCTGATATAAATGATGATATGTTTCAGTTTGAAAGCAAGTCGTCTTTGGAAGAAGATGAGAATATGTTGCACAAAGTATCTTTGGTGTTGATCGGTGTAGAGAACAAAGTGTCGGTGCAAACTGGTGCAAGAATCCAAGAAAGGGAAAAGCATGCAAGCAAAGAGGGCACAAAGTTCAGCAAGGGTCATTTCTGGTTTCAGAATGGCAGGGTACTATGGTGAGAAAACTTGGTCGGGAATCGACACAAGTACATGGCTCATTCGAAAAAATTCACCATAAGGACAATTGGCAAGGTTAATCTTATTTTCAGTTTCCTTGGAAGGTAGACCATTGTAGGAATAGTATGATTTCTGCAAATTTTAGTTGATGTTCTGTAAGTTTCAAAAATTTGCATCATGACACAGTCAATGTTAGCAACAGTCAGTCAGCAGATTCAAGGAAGAATTTATCTTTTTATGAGAAGCTCAATTTGATGAAGTAAAGAATATTTCAGTGGTTCAAGGTTGGAAGAGTGGAGAATCGGTCTCCTCATCTTCAATTTCTATAATTCAAAGAGCTTTTGGAGTCCAAAAGCTTCCCATTGGGGAGGTGTGATCAGGAGATCATGTCCAAGTGAAAATAATTCTCAAAAATGGAAATGCTCAGAAATGGTTGTAGTCTAAATGACTAGAAATGCCTCGTCGCTACGATTTTGGCGACGTGAACGAGACTCAAATCCGATATCGTATGTGAAAGTTACTGAGGTTTGAATTCGTTCAGTGACCTCCAAAATAGGACTTTTTGACCAAAAGATTTTGTCATTTTCAAATAAAAATTTATATGGAAAAAATTGATTTTTATAAGGTTTTTATAGGGCCTATCAGTGGCTGCCATGTGGCTCCAGGCCTAATTGTTTAAATTTCACAAAAGGAAAAATTAATTTGGGTTGAAGGCCGACCCGACCCAACCTGAACAAATTTGTGGGTCACCTTGAATGTAAATTTGGGTCAGGCACATGTGAACGAGTCAGGTCGTGTGTTGAATGCCTCAAGCAAAGGTTAAACAAACAGTCGGGTCGTGTTAAATGCACAATTGGGCAGAGGTGAACAGATATTCAGGTCGTTTAAAGTTTGAACGAGCGGAGGTAAGGATTAAGCCCTCATGGCTAAGCTCCGAATCCATATGCCTGGAGCTCAAAACCACAGGCTAAGCATTTTTTTTATGGCGGATTTTGAAGGGGGCTAGCCCTAGCACTAAGCGCCTAACTCCGTGTAACCTTCAGGCGGTGACCAAGGACGTAGTTTCAAACCTTATCCTCCAGCGCTAACCGTCCGGAATATTCACATGTGAACATGTCGATTTGAACTGACAATTAAACTTAATGCTACCCCTAAAATAGCACGTGGTTTTGCCTAATTGACCTGTCCACCTATTCTGGTGGAGTTAACTGGATTTCCTCTAGTTTTGGAGGAGGTTTTCTAGTGCCATTGGGAAAAATCTTGTTTGGGTCATAACTTTCTCAATTTTCAACCAAACAAGATGAAATTTTAGTCAATTTTGGCTTTCTTCGACCTTATAGAGAGTTTGGGATAGGTTGCAGAGTGAATAGAGGTGTTATTCAGCCATTTTTTCTTCAGGGAAGAGGAAAGAGCCATTAGGGCCATCAGGGAGATGGAGTTGTATTGGGTTGTACTTCACTATTTTAGGTGAAACAAAAGCCATTTTTAGCTTATTTCTGTCTTCTGAAGTCAAATTCACCACTTGATTTTTTCTGGTTAGTTATATTTTTCACCGTGTAACCATTTTGAGCAATTTAATAGAGCAAGGACATACCATTGGGGAGCCTTAGACCGGTAGATGTAGCCCAAGAAGGGTGAACTGCCACATCATTTTGTTGTGTTATGATATGGTTAATTTTACTTGCTCTGTATTTCTGCTGTGATATATTAAACAGTAAATTTAAATATCAAATCCTCACACATAAAATTCAGAAACATTACCAAAACTACTTTGTTTAACCTGCAAGTCATGGAGAACACTTTGCACATTAAATTATATGGAAATGGATACTTTGCATAGCATTACAAATAGTTCCATTTTCAGATCAGATCTCTAGCCAACAGTAACGGCTCACAATGACTATATATTGGTCGACATATCAGCTGGCACGCTAGTCGAGCAACCCATTCATGTCAGGATAGCATGTTTGAATCTCAGCCGAGAAAATCAAGAACTGAAAGCAGCACTAGTGACCAGGCCAGCGCTGCCAGACCCCATGGTAATCTACACAGAGAAAATCACAGAAAGACAGAACCAAGTAACCAGGATGCAGGAGAATCTTAGCACCATGGTGAAGGAACCATACGAACTTCTGAAAAATATACATGAGTGTCCAACCTTGCTGACTATGAATTCACAGTTGATCTCGGCACAACTACAGTAGGTATCGAAGGAAATTTAGGAGGCCACATACCCCGATGGCCTTAACCACTTGTACAACCAAGCGGAGGAGCTAGAGACTAAGATACGGAAAATTGATAGGCTCCTCCGCTTGGCTCTCTAGGAACTAAGGAAACTCATCAAGCTTACTGCACAAACAATACATCAAATGCTCGCTGAAGCAGAAAGAAAAATTGCAGAAGTATTCAACAAGTTTTTTTCCATTTCGGGAGAAAAGGAAGCGGAAAAAATAACCACAGAAACTGACCTCCTCATGAAGGGATGGGAATAGGCCATTTCCGACTTCGCTGAACTCAGGTCATCAGTGTTGGAAAAGGTCCCTGAGTTTGGGCCCTTGTTTGGACAAGGAAAGGGAAAGGAGAAGGCAGGGCCAGCCATGGAGGCAAGCGGACCGATGGAGACCAAGGCAGCAGAAAAGGATTGACTTGAGATGAGTTAATAACATGTGGCTGGGGCCTGTTGGGGCCCTTGTTTTGAAAATAAAATGGTTTTGAGTCACGAATAACAGGTGGCAGAGCGCAACCACAGTAGACAGAGAGTTATCACGGTTGAGAAGAGCTGAAGAGCAGGTGGCGCGGTTGTTGTGGAAGCAAGCACAGACGGAAAAAGGGAGCAACGAGAACAAACAATGGAACTCCTAGTGATTAGGGAGACGCAGCAAATAGTAGAGCGGGAAGGAAGGGGAAATTGATAGTCGCATTGGCAAAGGAAAAAATAGGAAGTTAGCCAGCATAGACGAGAGGTTGGTGCAGTGGAGAGCAAAGGAAGAGAGCCGTAGGAGAGCTCTATTCGCTCTGGTTGTTCTGTTCATTCCATTCACTCTGTCAATTATGTCTGTGTTATGTGAATATATTTTAATCAGTCCTGCCAGGATCACTCCGAAGAGCAATGTAATTGTCAACTATTGTTAATGCAATATACTCTTATCTAGGTTTTATGTTCTAAGTCCTGTAATTTGTATCTGGTTAAGACGAATATGTTGGTCACTTTAAATTTTGTTTTTCATCTTGAATATGTTCACGAGTAGCATCTTGTGCAACGTAGTTAAACCCATTCGGAGTACATCGTTATGTCTGTCTTATTCTGTAGTTGTGATAGGGAAATATATGATCTATTCCTAACTTTATTAAGGTCGCAACATTCCTCGGGTGAGACTCTCTTCTCTTCGGAGTAGAGTGAAAATGACTGCGTTGTGCAGGACTACTGCGGAAACCTTATTGGCCTCCATCTTGAACCTGGGTCTTTCTCAGAGACTTTCTTTCTCACCAACATCATCTAGGATAGATGATGAGGAAAATTGTGCCTTGGAAGGTAAGGAAAATAAGAGAAAGGGAAAGAAACCCTATTCCAAATCTTAGGTCAGCAAAGAAGGCAAACAACGTGACATGTCCAAAGTGAAATGTTTTCACTGTCATGAGCATAGATACTATGCCACTAATTTTCCACATAAAAATAAGAACAAGAAGGCTTTATGATCTGCATTTGGTGAGGCTTTGGCCTCGTAATTTGAGTTGGACCTCTCACTCATCACATGCATGGTGTCAAGTGCGATGGGACTAGTGTGGTACTTGGATAGTGGTGCATATTTCCACATGATAGGAGACGAAGAAATTTTCAGTAGCTTGGAGGAGAAGGATCTCCAGATGCATATCAAAATGGGTGATGATGGGATTGGTACAGTTCTTGAAGACATTGATCCCATAGAAGAAGAACGGGTATTCCGAAAATCTTTCCTAGACATGACAGAAATGGTAAGGATACTCTACCAAGAAAGGAATGATAGGCTTGTTGACAAAGGGTCTAGACACCAGAAAGAAGGAGAGGGTTCTCCAGGAGGAAAGAAAAGTGATAACAAGTCAAAGAAAGGACACGGATGAAATGGTGATCGACCATCCCCATCTTCATCCTCTTCCTCTACATCGTCATCCTCTACTTCGGTGAATCAATCTCACAAGTCTAAAACCACTGGTAAAAGTCCATTTTTAAAGCTTGATGTCAAATTTGAATTGCCTATGTTTAACGGTGAAGTCAATGCAGAGAAACTTGACAATTGGATAAGGCAGTTGGAAGTTTACTTAAGGATACAAAACCTTCATGATGACGACACCAAGATACAGTTAGCCTCTCTGAGAATGGATGGAGCATCATTGGTATGGTGGGAAGCCAAGACCAAGGATGAAATTAAAAAACATGGTAAGATCACTTTATCATGGGCTGAATTTATTACTGCAATTAAAAATCAATTTTATCCATTAGCCCATTTACAAAAGGCTATCATGAATTGGCAAAGTTTTAGACAACTTAAGGGACAAAGTGTTCAAGATGAAATTGCTGCTTAAATGCCAAAATTTAAAATGCCTTTCAACTGCAGCCTGGGGCCACGTGGCAGCCTCTAGGCCTGCCACGTGGCAGCCATCGATTTTCCAATAATTACATAGTCAACCCACGAAGGAATAAGAGGATGCCACTTGGCAGATTCTGATAAGCCCGCAGGGAATATTCTAAGGGAATATTCCAAAGAATATTCTCTTTTTAATTTTTCCAAAATTGGAAAGTCAACTTTGGTCAACTGATTTTTTGAAGGATACTAAAAACTTCAAACCTACATAAATTTTACATACGATGTCTGATTTGAGTCCCATTCATGGCGCCAAAATCACAGCGATGAGACTTTTTCAGTCGTTTAGGTTGCAACCAATTCTGAGCAATTCCATTTTTGAGCATTTTTTCAACTTGGACATGATCACCTGATCACACCTCCAAAATGGGAAGCTTTTGGACCCCAAAAGCTCTTTGAATTAGATAAATTCAAGATGAGGAGACTGATTCTTCACTCTTCCAACCTTGAACCATTGAAATATTCCTGAGTTCATCAAATTGAGCTTCTCATAAAAAGATAAATTTTTCCTTGAATCCGCTGACCGACTATTGCTAACCTTGACTGAGTCATGATGCAAATTTTTGAAATTTGCAGAAAAACAACTATAATTTTCAGAAATCATATTGTTCCTACAATGGTATACCTTCAAAGGAAACTAAAATTGAGATTCACCTTGACAACTGTCCTCATAGCGAATTTTTGCCGAATGAACCATGTACTTGTGTTGATTCATGACCAAGTTTTTTCGCCATACCAATCTTCCATTCTGAAACCAGCAATGACCCTTGCTAAACTTTGTGCCCTCTTTGCTTGCATGCTTTCCCCTTTCTTAGATTCTTGCACCGCTTTGCACCGACACTTTGTTCTCTTCACCGATCGACACCAAAGACACTTTTTGCAACATCTTGTCATATTATTCCAAAGATGACCTGCTTTCAGACTGAAACATATCGTCATTTACATCAGCAATAACATGAAAAGGATTATGTACAAAATATTTTTTTCTTAATCATCAACAAATTCAGATTTTGACTTGCATTGATAAGCCTTTTCAATTGCCCTGCATTCACTAAAGAAGATTCTAGCTTCTTCTGATGTGCTCTCACAATAAACTCCTTTCCATCCTTGAATATATGATACCTATTCTCATGGCGATGGAAGATCACTTTTCTGTCATATAAATACAAACTACCCAACACCACACCTGTAATGTCAAGCGGTACCACATCTAGTTCAACCAAATCAACATAATGAGCTGTTATGGCGAAGCGCAACATGCACTTTCTTGAGACTTGTAAATTAGCATCCTTGCAAATCTATCCAAGTGGATATGGCTTTGGATGTGGAATGGTTTCAAGTTTCATCTTCTTGACTAAATCTTCTGAGATGAGATTTTCTTGAGACCCACTTCCAAATAGCGTGTCTATCTTTGTGTGTTTTGAGATTATCCTCACATGAAACAGCTCTATCCTCCTCTCTTCATTTGGCGCTTCTATGTGACAGTTTAAAGTGATAGAACTGGGATTTGTTTAATTTGAAAGACATGGAGAATACTTTTCACACTTAATTAAATGGAAATGGATACTTTTCATAGCATTACAAATAGTTCCATTTGCAGATCAAGTGTGGTACTTGGATTTCCACATGACGGGAGACGAAGAACTTTTCAGTAGCTTGGAGGAGAAGGATCTCCATATGCATATCGAAATGGGTGACGATGGGATTCGTACAGTTACCTTTCATAGACAGTCAAGTAAACCCTTCTTATTAAAATATGTAATGCATGTACCAGGCTTGAAAAAGAATTTTGTTTCAGTTGCAATGTTGGAGGATAGAGGTTATGATCTGGTTTTCAGTGAAGGGAAATCATTCCTTCGTCACAAAGCCATGAGACAAGCCAAGAAGATTGGGATTCGTGTGAAGAATATCTAAAAACTTGATGTAGATAGTTGTGCAATATTGATGGGTAAAGCAGACAAAGTGGTGAGCCAAGATGAGGGTGAGTTATGACACAGGAGATTGGGCCATCTACAACATGGAGCTTTGAAGGTCATGCAACATATTTCTACAAGACTTCCCAAGGGTACTCTTGCACAGATAGACACTGGAAAGGATGTACCATGGGGAAGTATGCAAAGGCCAAATTTCACGAGAAGGAGAACAAACCAGAAGAAATCCTTGAGAGACTTCACTCAAACATGTGTGGACCATTCTCTACATCTTCAACAAAAAATCACAAGTATTATGTGATCTTTGTTGATGATTTTTCGAGAAAGTGTTGGATCTACTTCATGCAAAAGAAAGATCAAAAGTTTTAAATATTTTGTGAGTTCAAAGCACTGGTGGAGAAATATACGGGGAAGCATGTGAAGGCTCTTAGGAGCGACAATGGTTGTGAGCACATATCCAATGAATTTAATAACTTTTGTAGCAAAGAAGAAATTCAGAGAGAGTTGATTATGCCTCATAACCCACAACAAAATGGGGTCGCAAAAAGAAAGAACATAACAATTGTGGGTGTGGCATGAGCGATGTTGCATGATCAAGGCCTGTCGTTGCATCTGTGGGTAGAGGCATGCAACACAACTTTATTTGTGCAAAACCATAGTCCTCATTGGATACTTGGCATGAGTACACTAGAGGAGGATTTTTTTGGTAAGAAACCAAATGTTTCATATTTTAAATTTTTTGGCTCATCTTTCTATTGCCATGTGACCAAAGATTCCAGGAAGAAGCTAGAACCAAAAGATGAGATTGCAATATTTTTGGGGTACACTAATACTCCCCAAAAATATCAGGTGTATTTTCCAAATATAAGGATGATTATTGTGAGACGAGATATAAAATTTGATGAGGAGAAATCCATGTGATTGTCCCTTGAGAGGGAGCTTGATTTGCATGTAAATGAGGAACTCTTGGTTCCAAAGGATGAACCTCAAGATGTGGAGCAACCACATGTGGATGATCATGGAGTGGAAGAAAACACTCATGCAGAGCTATCCACCATACATGGTAGAAGGAGAACCATGGAAGCGGATAGATTGAGACTTGATGTGGAAAAACATTTAGGAGCACCTACTTCACTGCGCAGATATAGATAGTCTCCAAACAGGTTCACTGGATATATGGCTCTTATGAGCAAGCGTATTGTGACAGAGCCATCCTCCTTTGAGGAATCAGTGCAGCAACCAATTTTGACGCCATGGTTGAGTAGTATGACTCCATCGTCAAAAACAGTGCATGGGAAGTTGTCCCAAGACCAGCCGAAAAATCAATGGTTGGATCTAGATGGATATATAAGGTGAAGCAAGAAGAAAATGGGAGTGTGGAGAATTATAAGGCTAGATTTGTAGCTCGGGGATTCTCACAAGTTGAGGGGATTGACTATGAGGAGAATTTTGCACCGGTTGTGAGGTACTCATCGATTAGATCTATCCTTGCACTCTCAACGCAGATGGGGTGGAAGATACATCATATGGATGTGAAAACTATGTTTCTCAATGGATTTATTGAGGAAGAAGTGTACATAGAGCATGTGTGCAGACTCAAAAGAGAATCTTATGGGCTGAAGCAAGCACCTTGTGCTTTCTACACCAGGATTGACAGTTATTTCACTAGGTTGGGCTTCACAAAGAGTGAAGTGGATGTGAACTTGTACCAGATTGGGGTTGATGGTATTCTCTTGATTATTGTACTTTATGTTGAGGATCTAATTTTAACTGGTGATGAGAAACTCATAAATTATTGCAAAGAAGATCTTCCAAGAGAGTTTTAGATGAAGGATATGGGACTCCTTCACTATTTCCTTGGTTGGGAAATATGGCAACGGGATGATGAGATATTTGTTTCTCAAGGAAATTATGCCAAAGAGATTATGAGTAAGTTTTACATGGAGAGTTCTAAACCCATGGAGACTCCTCTTCCAAGAAACTAGAGGAAGGAGGATGTTGCTTCAGGTGAGGTAGTGGATGCTACTGTTTATAGGCAGCTTGTGGGTTCAGTGATGTACTTGGTGAACACCAGACCAAACATTTTCTACACAGTTAACCAGCTGAGTAAAGCTATCATTAAGCCAACCAAGCTCTTTTAGAAGGCGGGGAAGCATGTCTTGAGATATCTCAGGGGTACTACTGAGTATGGATTATGGTACAGACGGACAAAGGGCATAAAGCTTCAAGGCTTCATCGATGCAGATTGGGGAGGCAGTCCATCAGAAATAAAGAGCACATCAGGAGGGATCTTCAACGTATGACCGACAACAATTTATTGGTACAACAGGAAGCAGAGATATGTGGCACTCAGTTCAGCCAAGTCAGAGTACATGGTAGCCACTCAGACTGCATGTGAGGCCATATGGATGAGGAAGATTCTAGTTGGTTTGTTTGGTCATTAAATGGACTTGATGGTGATACATTGTGATAACCAGAGTTGCATTAAACTCTCAGTTAATCCAGTATTCCACTATAGGTCCAAGCATATAGAAATATGGTACCACCATCTTAGATATCGTGTTCAGAGATGCATTATGTTACTTCAGTACATTCCCACGAAAGATCAGGAAGCATATTTTCTGACAAAGGTGCTCTCTAGGAGAAAATTAGAATACCATAGAGGTAGGATCAAGGTACCTGATAATCCCTTTCTTGTTGAGAGGGAGTGTTGAAACTTCAACAAGAAATGTGTGTCTAATTTAATTTTCCGTTAATTAAATTAGACAATAAAATGTAATCTTTTCTCATAATCACTTGTAATATTTAACTGAGTGTGATAAACTCAGTTAGCTCATGAATTTCGAGTTGAGAGTGTTTGGTGAGGCATGCAGAGGGATTCTATTATTTATTGATTCCAAGTTGCAATTAGTGAATTAGTTTAATGCATGAGAAATCAATTAACTCAATAAATTGAGTTAAAATTAGTTTAACTAGTTGTAACTTTTTGTTGCACTAGTGAGAGGTCAAGTGAATTAAATCATATTTAATTCGCATGCAGTGATCTTTCATGTAACTGATGATTTACTCTTAATATCTGCATGCATGTCAGTTCCAGTGGAGATCCAATTGAGACAAATTTTGAAGGGATGTTAACTATCAGTTGTATTATTAGTAGGCTGCCCGCATGCAGTAAAACATTCATAGGATTGCCCATGAACATTGCGCAGTTTTGGAAGGCTGAATTTCCTAAAGAATAGGGATTTCATTCCACATGAATTTCGCAAGAAAGGAAAGCTGAGCAGAGGCTGAAAATTGGCTAAGTGTTAGTCGATTTTGTCCGAATCAATGTGAGACAGTTGCGAAAGTGCAAGAGATTCTTGTGAGAAGAGTGCATTGTAATTGTATCATGATTCCTTGGTGAATATACAATAGAAGATAGAGGGGTTTTAAGTAACAAGATTTCCCCGGGAAAATATTTGTGTTGTGGTTTTATTATCTTCTTTCTTTACTTGTTGTGATTAGTGATCGTGTTTATTTTCCGCAATTGATTTGTAGAAGGATTCACTATCTTGCTTTAGCATATCGCATGATTGGATTGAGTCCATTGATATACATATTGTTTGTATAATTTCTACATTTTCTTTTCCCTTAAAGCTTGTTAATAAAATTTCAAATTGTGTGTTTGAATGAAATGTCACAAATCTCCAAAGTGGTGATGTCGTGACTTCTTGAAATCCCGCAACCACTTTACTAAAATCTTGATAAGTATAAGGTTCACTATCATATTCAATGTCTGGGAAATTGAAACCATGAGGAATATCTACAATAAATAGGGCATATTCCCTTTTAGGTATGAATTTTGCAATGTCTTCACAACCACCTGGTATTAGTTTATATTTAATAGTGTCGACCCCATTTCAAATGAAATGAGCAAGAATAGGATCACGTTCAACATTCCTAAGACGCTTCTTTCTCAACATTTCCAACTTAATTTTTCAATAAAGCTTTTGAAAGTATTTGGTACTCCATTTGCATCCTTCTTTGACATATTTAATGACATAAAAAATATATATGTATAAGTATTAAAATAAAAATAGTTCACATATGAATAAAATGAATGTATAAATCAACATACCTTATTGAATGCAATATAGATAAATTTAAGTGTTTTTGTATAACTTGATTCTTGGTAGTTGTGAACAACATCATCCCAACTATCTTCATTCAATATTTTAACAATATGTTCTCGTATTTTCATATAAATCTTCTGATTGAATAAATAAAGTAAAAAATGTTAATATAGCCATGTGTATAACAAATTCTACCAACAACAATATGTTATATTTAAAATAAAATTATAATCAAATAAAAAGTAAAAATAATTCAACAAACTTACTTGTGAAATTATGTGCATATTTCATCCATTGATAATTCACCTAACTTCACACGACATAGTATTGATTTGAATAGTTTATCATCCTTCACTCCTTTCATTGTTCTCCAAGGTGTGATAGTCATATCATCTGGAAGTTTCTTCATTTCAAAACCTGTCTTACTATTGACACATATTATGGGTTTACATCGTTTAAACTTCTAATTTTTTATGGAAATATTCTCCCACCGATCAAAAATATCATCAATCGATTATCATATCTTCCCAGTTCTAAATGACAACTGAAAAATGTTATCCATGCCTTTGAATATATGTGAATTTACTCTGCCACCTTTTGAATTGATTTTATCCTCAATTTGATAACATGTTTGCATTAAACATTCCTTCTGAAAGCTTAGACTAACTTTTTTCTTTTCCTCACCACATTTTTCTACAAATTCATTATGAATAAATTTGACCCTTTGGATGAAAGTCATACATTTTGTACTCATTATGTGCATTACGATCCCATGCTAATAAGTTTTCTTTTGATTATTTTAAACCAACGTAAATGATGCATTTCAATGTTTCAAAAATAGATTTATTCGGAAATTACTTTATCAATTTTCTATTAGCCTCTCTTGAATGGTTCCCTCCAATTACATAATATTTATATTCAAAACATTGTGTCATGTCAAATGCCTGTTTGCTGGGAACCTAATTTGGATCAACAAGAACCACATAATCCACCACATGCGCATGTAGATTGAACCTGAACAATGTTTCCAGGTTATGTACATGTAGGTGATGTGCCTTTCTAATTTGATATTGAGATTGTCCTCCATCTAACCTATAGAATTAGCTCACATTAAGCAGAAATGTTTTGCCACCATTAATTAATTTATTATTCCTCAGTTGATCTCGAATGAAATTTTGTTTTTTCTAATAACGTCTTCCTCTAACTCATCACCCAGTGTTAGGATTTCTCTGCTCCCTTTAGATCTTTCACTTTGTACTTCATTGTTTCCCATGATTTTTACAAGTTGACCAACATTTGATTTCCTCTTCTTACCGATTAACATATCTTGTTCTTGATAAACAAGCTCTTCATCATCAATTAGAAGAGAGATATCCTAGCCAATTTTTCTTTTTGGTGTTTTATTTCTTTTCTCCTTTTCAACAACAGTTCTAATCTCCTCCTCATTAATGGTAACATATTTTTCAGCTTCATCTTCCACATCTTCAAAAGAAACATGTTTAGATTTATTAGATTGACCCACCTTAGAGATTCTTTGTTGATCCTCTCTTTGTGCTATTGTAGTGTCACGATCTATTGGTATTTGATTCCTTCTCCTTTCTTATTTTGTCTCAGTGTGGAAAGTGCTGATCACAATCATAATATTTGGCTCCAGATAATAAATACCCTCCAACATGATTGAAATACTCTCAACAAAATCCTATGAAACAAAATTCAATATGTCAATGATCAATCATTTATAAAAAATTGAATGAACCTCACAATAATGCATAACACATAAATATAAATAAGCATACTTACAATGTTATTTGAAATGTTCCTTGCAATTTATGCACACAATTATTTAGATTCTTCATATGTGTCATACTAGACCTTTGAGAGATGATATCTAACATTTTCACGTGTATTGGCCAATATTGTAAGAACATAAACAATGTATTTATTCGGCACCAAACAAATGTCTCATACTCTTCCCATCACCTCATATGATTGATTAAAGTTAATCATACCATAATATGGATAGATATGTACACCATCATCGGTTTCACTGTCTTGAAGATGCCATGAAAAAATTGTTTTATTTATTTTTCATGCATTCTTCCATTCTAAAAAATTCTTGAATGTACTTGATGGGCCACTTGCTTTACTTTTATTACGTTTCATAGTTTGGGTGTGTTCAACAGTGTCCATAGTGCGTCCAACTGCAACTTTAGATTTGGCAATTGTTGCCCTTGATCCAAAAACATCCACATAAATATTCTTTGATGCCATCTTCGTGATATATATATATATATATATGTTAATGAAAAAACACATATCTTAATTAAATGAATTATTGTCTTAAAAATTTACCATTATATATTAAAATTTAGAAAAAAATAATAATAATGTTTTTTTTTAACTATATAAATCAAAATTTTAAAAAATATAATTATATCTATTTTTAAAAATAATCGAAATTTAATTTTAAAAAAAGAAAAAGAAAAAGAAAAAGAAAAGCTATATATTTTTTCCAAATATAACTATACAAATTTAAAATTATATATATATATATATATATATATATATATATATTTATTTTTTATTTTTTTTATTTTTTATTTTTTTTATTTTTTATTTTTTTTATTTTTTTTAAAAACAAATAATTAAAAAAATATATAAAACAATTTTTTTTTAAGAAAATTATGTATAATCTAAAAATAAATAAAAAATAAAAAATATTTTTTATTAAAAAAAAATTATATAATTTTAAAACAATTTAAATATACAATAAATTTTAATTAATTTAAAATATATATAATTTTAAAAATAATTAAATTTTAAATAATTTTATAATAAAATAAAATAAAATAAAAATGGGTCAGGCCACGACAACCCTGCATGTTGGCCTTCGGCCAAGTCGAGGGTTGCCAGCCCAGCGGGAGGGCCTACCTGCCTACCAGTCTCCAACCCCCGGCTAGGCAAAAAAAAAAAACTATTTTTTTCAATAAAAAATAATTTAAATAAAAAAAAAATTATATATATATATATATATATATATATATATATATATATATATATATATATATATATATTAAAACATAATATATTACTTAAAAAATTTAATTAATTTTTTTTAATTGTTTTTTTTTCCAACTATTTTTTTTTCATTTTTGAGAATAAAATAAATATAACTATTTTTTTTTATGTGAATGGTTGTTTTTATTTTTTTTGTTTCGTAGACAAACCCAACCCTAAAAATATATATTTTTTCTTATTTTTTCTCCTACAAACCCTACAAATTTGAGTGTTTTTTTCATCTTCTTTGTTATAAAAATATAAAAATTTGAGCTTTTATGTGGTTTTTCTCGTAAAATATGATATTGAAAAAAAAAGGAGGGAAAATAGTAAAAAAAATAGTTTTGGAGCATAAAAGCCATAAAGAGAACAAATTTTCCCCAAATTCATATTTAAATGGTCAAAATAGAAAGAAAAATACGCTTTCAAATGCAAAAAACTCATGTTTAATGTGTTATCAATGCAAATGCAGCGCATCTGCAAAATTTCTCCAAACATTTTTACAAAACCACACAACTTGATGTGATGTGAGGAATAGAAACAACGATTGTTATTATATAGAGAAGATTGTGGGATTGCTTCAGCATTTTGTGAATGTGAGATTAAAATTAAAATTAAGAAAATTAATATGTAGTTAATATTATAGTTTTATATTAACTTTTATTCAATGCCGGCTAAAAAATAAAATATATATTATAAAAATTAATTTAGTTACACAGTCAATGCTAAATCGTTTAAATAAAAAATTATTTTAGTTTCGAAGGAATGCATTAAAGGAATATTTTTGTGGATATTTTGAATTGAAAGTAGGGTGAAATATTTCATGACCAACTATTTAGTAAAATGTTTTCAAATACATTTTAGACGAAAATTTTGGAAGGAAATATTTCAAATAAATTTTTTGGAGGGAAAATTTTCAGCAAAAGTTTTTGGGGGGAAATGTTGGAGGAAAATGTTTGGCGAAAATTTTTTGAGGGGGAAAGTTTAGAGGGGAATTTTTAATCTTTAAGCTATATATTGTCATTGGGAGAGAGTGCATTTGTATCATTCAACATCTTCTTTTATAAAGTCATGGATTCTTATGATAGTGAATTTTTTCTTTCTGCAACATAAACATCTTCGTCACACAACAACTCTATTCAGATTGATGAATATAACATGAGTTCGTTCACTATGAATAGAGAGTCAAATTTTCCACTTGGATGTAATCCTAAGGATGATGAGCGCAACATTGATGAAGGGAAGCAAAAAGAAATTTTTGTAAATCGAGAGTCAATTATTCCACTTAGTCCTAATCTTAAGGATTATGAGTGCACTAGCGATGAAGGGTATGATGAAGAATTTTTAGAGTCAAAATTTCCACTTCGTCCTAATCCTAAGGATTATGAGAGCGCCATTGATGAAGGGGGAATGAAGAATTTCCAGTGTAAAATTTTCAACTTCCTCTTAATCCTAAGGATTATGAGAGCACCACTGATGAAGGGGGGGGATGAAGAATTTCAAAAATAAAAAGATTCAAAGCATCCACTTAGTCCTAATCCTAAGGATTTTGGGAGCACCAATGAGGAAGGGGAGGGGAAGTGTTATGAAGGTAAATCCTCTCTGCGGACAGAAACGATCCCTCTATCCCTAGGGTGGGTTTAGTAAAAAAAGGACATGCTAAAGTGTTGCTTCCTAGTTAATTAATGAACAAAAACATGGTAGATTGACCTACCTTGAATCCAATGCAGTCGTTGTTGCAGGAATAATAGTGGCCTCTCACTTCTACCTTAGAAAATCACAATCTGTTCACTGTTACGCTCAGATACCTGCACATAGGACAAAGAACAAGAACAACATACGACAGAATAGTTTCACTCACAACTATTAGCTAGTCAAAGAGGGCTAAACATACCGCATCAAATAAACATCATAACACAATAGTGGAACCAAACAGTAGTCATGTATATAAATGAATAGAAGGAAGAGTACAACCGATGCTTTGACGTCGCAATCTCCTCCAGCGAGGTTCAGGCGAAGCGCATCTCAAATGTTGGTCAGGGAATTCGGACTCAAGCTCTCTTAGAAGTCTTCGACTCAAGCTCTCTAAACATAATCTTTCTTATTATATCTTCTCTAGTAGCTTAGCTATAGTATGTATAATTCTCCCAGTTCAACTAGATTCTACTGAAAGAGATAGTTTCTTTTATAGAGGAAAAGGAGGAGGTTTAGATCCCTACAAAGGTGGGAGGGAGTCCTAACCTTTAGGAGAGTTCCAAGGGAGGTGGAAAAAACTAACTAAAGGAAAGAGTCCGTGGTTGTTTCAGTTCAACCACTCCCAATGATTCAACCCCGAGGTGGTTGGAATGGAACCTCTGCCTCTATTTTTAAAAAACATTCCATAAATAGCTTGGTGCGGGTGTCTAACTGGCATAGAGCGCCAACTGGTGTGGGCTCAATGTTAAATTTATTTGTCGGCGCGAGGGTGTAACTGGCTACTCACGCCAGGGCAAAAATAGGGATTTTTATAGCTCTGCTTGGGGAAATGTCAACAAGAAGAATGTTTCTCTCATCAAAAGGGATGCAAGGATGGTATTTGCAAAGCATGAAACTTCTTATTGGTCACAGAAATGACCCTCCAAAATGCAAGCTAGGCATTGTAGGGATAGTGAAAAAATGTTGTGTAATAGATGCCCCTTAAAGCATGAAGTGCGAGAGAGAGGGAGGGGTGAAATGCTTTATGAGAATGCGTTCGAACCAAACATTGTTGTCAGAAGACCTGTAATTACAAATACAACTGATATCTGTGATACATGAATCATGTGGCATGGGCGTAGCCATCCATAATAGAGTATATAAAAACTAAGATCTGAGGTATGGACACAACCATACAGTAGGAAGGATCAATAAATAGACTCAGGCATGGTCGCAACCATCCAATCAAGAGATTCATGCAATAAGTCATAATAATCCACAAAAATCTGCAACTTTGGGTTTATCAGACAAAACCCAGGGTCTTGCGCTTCATCTTGACCCGAACAAGTACAATTTCGAGCATGCAAATATATAAGCTGAAGTCGAACATGTAATAAAATCGTCTGATTACCAGCCAATGATTAAAGTTGTTAACAGACACGAGAGAAACCACCAATGATGACGATGGCCCTCAAGGTACAAAAAGGTACAATCTATGGAGTGTGAACAATGAGTTGACGTCGAACATCCACAAAATCATTTGATAGAAGGCCAATGATGTGAACCTTGCGTCGAATGCGAAAAACCTGCCATTGAGGCATGCAGGCTCCAAGGTACCAGAAGGGAGTCTCTAGATCAAATTCCTGGATAATGAGTTGAAGTCGACAGGAAGTGACCTGGTTGAAGGAGGGCCATAATGTTTCCCATATCATCGACATGAAATAGAGAAACATGATGAAAGTGGATCAAGACCAACAAGAGATCAGAGGAAGGTTGACAACTGCAGAGCCAAACTTCTATTGAACATAACAACAACACGACACTAGATTTGGCAATATTTGACATCAAAGGATTTGAAGTCATGATGATGTGGAAAAGAGTAGATAAGAGATCAAAAGAGATTACCCAAACCCATGGAGGAAAAAAATGACGAAATGAGATGTCTCCAACCCGACACTAATGCAGATAAGTGCCATGTTCAAGAGCGACATACTGTCAGCATAACTAAAACTTGGTTCCATTTTCCTCCACCATTTCTAGCGAGTACCCGAATTGTTTTTAAAAACAAGCTTGAAGGGGATAGCATATGCTTGCACTTCAAGTTTTTACTTCGGACAAATCCAACCTAGTACATTTTACGAGCCCTAGGAAGGAGGAACTCAAATAAAGCCATGGTGACGAGGTCCTATGTCATCAGGTTTTAACGAGTCTGACAAAGGAATAACTCGACATATTTTCATGTTTAGAGAGTGTTTTACCTTAAGAGACAACCCCTTGGCTGTGATAAGGAATCCATGCTTAAGACATTTATATAATTATGTCACAGAAATATTGGTCTTTGTTTAATCACCTCCAAATATTTATCATTAAACCGTCAAAAATCAAATACAACGAATGTTCCACAATGCTATTATCTGCTGATATAGAATTAAATGATCAGAAGAACATGAAAGAAAGAAGCCCAAACTAATATGCTGGTGTACAGGATCTATCACCTCAAACTTTAGAAGAATTATAAGAAAAGGAACAGTTAAAATGAAGGAGTGCCTATTAAGGGTTTTAACTCTTATTTACACATGTAAAAAAGAGACCTGCAGCTTCGTTACTTCATTTTATTCAAAGACAGAAAACACACCATGTAAACTGGAAGACAAATCAATATCGGCAAATGCTAGAAGCTTGCTTTTCATTCATTAATAATTTTAAATCTGAATACAAAAATTGTTGTCTGGAGGTCCCAAAACTCGGAACCTATAATGAGATTTTTTTCTCCCCTTTTATTCTCCCTTCTCAACCTAACTAATTAACTATTAAAACAAAATCAGTTCAATAACTGAGTTTCTAATATTCTAACAGTTACAAAATTATTTCTCTATTTGAAATAAACTAGATTTTAATGAACCCCAACCCTTTAAAAATATGGTTAAACAAACTCACAGGTTCCTTTCTCTTTTAGTTAATAAGAGAAATTAAACAAAATTCTTCAGATTTTTACATTTTTCATATAGCACTATCGCTGAGGTGGATAATATATATATTTGGGTCTCGTACTTTGTATTCAATTTATGATATAAAATTAATGGTTTCACAAAACCAAAAACCACCTAATGAAAAGGGTGGTGCCGAAATGCACGTCAACCGTTGATTTTTGATGAGCAGTTTGGGAAAAACCGTTTTGCGAGGCCACTCGTTGTCATAAACTTCCCTCCTTTTGTGCTTCCGCAAACCTTTGATGCAACGATCTACCTTCTAGCTATGTTTTTTCATTCTTATGAAATACACATTTGATGCACTTCAATTGTCCACACCTTCGTCATCTTCTTTGAGTACGATGACACAACCTCCATATATTAATTTTGATGTTACTGTTGGAAATTCAGGATTTTGAAAGGCTTCCTTTCTTGTCTGCTCGTTCAAAGGGATAAAGCCCCTTCAGTCTGAGTACAGTCTTCTCCCTAAAAAATCGATTCAACATTTTGTGATAAAATAAAATGATGAAGGAACTTGATAATCATGCAAATCAACTTTCAATAAATAAAACCCAATTTCGCAAGACAGTTCTCGAAAAATTGGCCTTTGAATAACTGAAAAAATCTCTTAAACCGCTTTGAATTTTTGAACAATTTCTATGTTGAAGTCAATTGGGGTCACTCTGCAAAAAACCCATGTCGCGGATTTTTGAAATCGTTCTTTGTTTTCCCACAATTGAGCCCGATATTATTGTGCTGGGAATGTCTACGTTTTCTTAAATTCAACTTCTCATTCACATCACCATACTTTCTCAACTCTTTTAAATTTTAAATGCATGTGAAAATATGATCTACCACAGATCATGTATGATTACTCATAGATATTCAGTCTGGAATACTCAAGAAAGGTCAAAAATAACTATTTTTTAATTGATCAAACTCTAGAAATAACTGAGATTATTTTCATGTGTTGCACCTATAATAGCTATCTTCATTTTGATCTTGAAATTCTTCACCACTAGAAATAAAAATACGAGCAATACCTGCTCATGATGCCTTCCTTCCTTAGCAAGTTTAACTGATGTTCACATTGTAAAACTTTCTCATGATATCTCTCAAGTCCTCTTCATATTTTAAAATACGCTCCCAAGAACCAATTATCAAAACCAAGGCTAGGGAAATTTGAGGTTTTGTACTTGTCAGCAATAGCCATTCTTGGTGCATACTTTGATTCCTTATTTCTCGCCACCTCCAAGATAGAATTATTTATAGCTAAGGAATTTGTTGAGTGCCCTTCAGAAAGATGAATTTGAATAAATTCCATGAATAAGGTGTTTTCTTCATCGTTAAACCCAATGGACCAGTCTCCTCAAATGGATGCAACAAAAATATTGGAGAGGATGTCGTGCTTGTTACAGAGCTCCCTTATCTGAGAATTATGCCCTGCAACATATGACAATGAATTCCTGTTGAGTTTGTGGTCATCTTCTTGAACATGTTGCAGCTCTTTTTGAATTTTAATAAATTTTTCTCAACAACCATGAATTACTCAGAACCTCTCTTGGATTTTAGCTCAGTCAAATTATGCTACAACATCTGGCTCCAATTGGGGATAGCGCTTTGATGGTAAAGTGTTGAGAACTTGTAGACCATTAGTCTTTATTGGGCATGGATTCAAAGAGAACTTGTAGATCAGTGGTCATTATTGGGCATGGGGTCAAGTCAAACTGAATCTTCTCCCAATCCAAAATCTCTGAAAATTTAAAAATTCTTTGAAACCTCTCTCTTCCAAGATCTTTATTCTTGAACTGAAAAATGCTAAACTAGAAATACTGCAACTGGAAACGCTCAACTCCTGAGCTTATTTATGTACAACTCCTATATATATATCCAGGTCTGAACTTAATCAGGTGAATTCAACCTTCCAATGGCACCATACTAACATCTGTATGTTAGAATTAATACCTTCATACTGCTGAAATTTAAAAATCAAAACAGGAATGTACCATGAACGTTTTCCATATACAAAAATTTGTACATACCCTTGTATAAAAGCTTGTTGTTGATCAAAGAAATTTTTCATATACTCAGCAACTGGATCATAGAAATCATGAGACAAAATTCCGGCTACCTCCTTTTCTTGAACATTTTGCTGATGTAGACTTCTTTGAACATGGCAATTTCCTTCATTGTTTGACTCCTCAGTTTGGAATTGTGTGTGAGGAACTTGATTGCCATTTTCTATAGGCAGGCATTTAGGCTGAAAAGAAAAATCCAAGGCTTGTTCCCCATAATGCTGATGTTCTTCGTATAATGTCAATTCTTGACAAAAATATTCCTCCTCCTCCAAACATGCCCGAGTAGCTCCACTAGTTTCCTCTCTATTCACAAAATCATTAAAATTATGAAAATTGTAATGATCTTCCAGGCTTTCATAGTGTAGTTCAGTTGTTGCAATGAATTTTTTACCAGAATCTTCATAATTCTTAGATTCTTGTGTTTCATCAATACAGGAATCCTCTGACACCTTTTGAAAATCCATGTTCACCTCTGAATTTGCTTTCTCTTGAAAAACAATTCCAATGTTTTTTTGACAGGCCCTCTTGTCTTCAACAAAACTTGCTCTTTCAACGTGACAGGAAAAATTTCTACAACCCCACACATTATCTTCGATTTCCTGTGCATAAATAAATATCAGCTTCAGAGTACAAGGCTTTCTCTCCTTGAGATAAAAATCCAAGACAATAGAAAGAGCCCTCAAATAGTAAACCATAGTTGCTGCTTCAGGAGGTCAAATTTATTTTGGCATGCTGAAATAATTTTTTTGAAACCTCCTATTAAACTCAGTAACTGATTCATTGCTTTGCCTCTTGATAGAATATAATTTTGAAAGGTGTTTTTCATATGACTTACGCTCCCTCCAATATCTAAGAAAGATATCTTGAAAATCTTTCCATGAACTAATTTAACTTGCTTCCAAGCACTGAAACCATTGCTGAGCACCCTGCTTTAAGGAATGAAAAAGCACCCTTAAAACCACATCTTCATAAATAATTTGAATTTTTTGCAGAAATTACTCAAATTTCAAGATATGTAGTTCAACTGAAATATCCCCCCCCTCTCCAGAGAAACTTGGCAAAGATTTGAATCCTTTTGAAGGATATTGATGGAGAATTGTAGGCAGCTTCAAGGGTTTAAATATTTCTTTGTTTTTGAGTTGAAAAACAGTCAATTTCTTGTGAGGAAAAATATTATCATCCAAAGATGATGAATCATCACCTTTATGCCCAGATTGTGACTGATTATATTTCAGAATTTTAATACAACAATCATCTTTCCTCTCATATTTAGGAGATAAATTTGTGTCAAGATCTATAACCAGCCTAGATCCATCTTAACTCCGGATCTATCAAGCGCCGAGAGGGATCACATCTCTCGAGGTGAAAACCTCTTTTTGGAGTGCAAAACTTGAGGAAAGGTTTTCACCTTGAGAGATTTGATCCCTCTCGGCGCTTGATAGGAGTTAAGATGGATCTAGGCTAGTTTCAGTTGTGTGCGACCAAGGAAAATCTATTGATAATATGAGGAACATATGCTTAATTTTAGCAATAATATGTAAATACATCTAATATTAACATAACCATTTTAAACATGTTAAATATGTCTGAGATTTATTGAGTCATTTTAATTTTAAATTTGATTAGTTACCTTAATTTTTTGAGATGATAAATATTGCAAAATAACTTTAATGATGAAATAAAATTTTGAATGCAAAGTGACAATGTAATAATATTGAATGATAGAAACTGTGAATAACACTAATGTATTCAATTAGGAAGAGTCTTCATTGTGGTCAATTTCAAACTATTTTCTTCTACTATTCTTATTTTCACCCATGTTAGTTTTGTCATATTTTCATATTGATTATTTGAAAAGGACAGTTGGAATCGTAAACCATTTAAATATTTAGCTCGAGCTGTTGTAGTAAACATCATACCTTGTCTCTCTTGCTCTCCAATATTAATAGGTTGAATTACTATAACACAAAAATCAATGTACACTGTCAATAATTTTTTGTGCTTACACTGAAATCATTGCACACACACTATTAATCCAATGAATTTAAAATTAATGTACCATCATACAACCAATTACATCAAATTAGAAATCAAAATATACACTGAAATCAATGCAGCTAATGCAAGAAATCAAATACTAATAGAAAGCAACATCTACACTAAAATCAATGCATCTAATGCAAGTAATGAAATATGATTAGAAATCAACATCTACACTCAAATAAATGAGTCTAGTGCAAGTAGGAAAATAGGATTTAAAGCCAAAATTTACACTAAAATCAATGCATCTAGTGCATGCAATCAAATAGGATTAGAAATCACCATCTACACTGAAATAAATGCATTTAGTGCAAGGAATCAAATAGGATTATAAATCATCTACATTTAAATCAATGCATTTAGTTAAATCATCTACATTTAAATCAATGCATTTAGTTAAATCATCTACATTTAAATCAATACATTTAGTGCAAGCAATCAAATATAATTATAAATCAACATCTACATTGAAATTAATGCATCTAGTGCAAGCAATCAAATAATATTAGAAATCACCATCTACACTGAAATCAAGGCATTTAGTGAAAGCAAAAAAATAGGATTAGAAATCACCATCTACATTGAAATCAATCCATTCAGTGCAAGCAATCAAATAGGATTAAAAATAATCTACATTGAAATCAATTCATCTAGTGAAAGAAATCAAATATAACAAAAAATCAAAATATACATTAAAATTAATGCATCGAGTGAAATCAATCAAATAGGATTAGAAATCATCATCTACACTGAAATTAATGCATTTAGTGTAAGCAATCAAATAGGATTAGAAATCATCTACATTAAAATCAATCCATCTAGTGTGAGTAATAAAATATCATTAGAAATCAACATCTACACCAAAATCAATTCATCTAGTGCAAGAAATCAAATAGGATTAGAAATCACCATCTACACTGAAATCAATGCATCTACTACAAAAAACCTTCTTCCCTCTCTCCCCCATATATATCTATATATCCATCCATCTCTCCTTCTTTTTCTATTTATCTCACCCCACCATAAACACACTCTCTCTCACTCCATATCTATCAATTTCCTTGTCCCTCCCTCCTTCTCTCCATCTATCTTTTTTTCTCTTCACCTTACATCTATATCTATATCTCACTCTATCTCTCTATATCAACTCCAAAACATAAACTCTCTTTCTCCAATATATCTATCTATCTATCACTCCCTCCTCCTCTTCCTCCTCTCTCTCCATCTTCTTTATAACTCCCTCTCTCCACCTTTCACCCTCTATGTCTTTATTCTTACCTCCCCCTCTCTCCCTCTCCATCTTCATATCTCTTTCCCTACATCTCTTCCTTTCTCTCGCCCCCCCGCCGCCCCCCCACCCTCTCTCTCTCTCTATATTCACCTTCCAACTTAATTACCATATGCCTCTCTCTCTCCTTCTCTCCCCCCTTCTCTCCACATCTCCTTATTTGTCTCTTTATCTCACCCCAAAACATACACACTCCCTCTTCATCTCTCCCTTGTCACTCCCCCTCTCTCTCCACTACTCACTCTCTATGTATTTATTCTTCCCTCCCTCTCTCCTCCTCCAGCTCCATCTCTCAATCCCTCCATCTCTCCCCCTCCAAATACATATTTATATCCCTCCCTCTCTCCTCCCCTCTCTCAAGTCCCCTCTCTTTTCCTTCCTCTCTCTCCCTTTCTCTCCTACCTCCCTTTCTCTTCCCCCATCTCTCTCTCTCCATCTCTCAATCCCTCCCTCTCTCCCCCTCCAAATCCATATTTCTATCCCTCCCTCTCTCTTCCTCTCTTTCAAGTCCCCTCCCTTTTCCTTCCTCTCTCTCCCTTTATCTCCTACCTCCCTTTATCTTCCCCCATCTCTCTCTCTCTTCCCTACAATCCTCTCTTCCCCCATCACTCTCTTCCTCTCTCTCATAATTCCTCTCTCACCTCCTTCTATTTGACCCCTCAACTCTCTTTCTTTCTCTCTCTCTCTGTCCTCCAATCCTCTCTCTTCCCTCATCACTCTATCTCACTCTCCAACTATCTTACTATTTCTATCCCTTTATCCTTCTCTCCCCCCTTGTCTCCATCACTCCTCCTTTCTCCTTCTCTCCCCCTTGTCTCCATCACTCCTATGTATCTTTATCCCACCCATAAGCATACACACTCTCTCTCCATCTCTCCCTTGTCACTCCCTCTCTATGTATTTTTTCTTCCTTTCCTCGCTCCACCTCCAGCTCCATCTCTCTATCCCTCCTTCTCTCCTCCACCTCTCATCCTTTCTCCCTCTCCCTTTCTCTCCTACCTCCCTCTCCCTTCCCCCTTATTTCTCTCTCTCTCACTTTTTACCCTCCAATCCTCTCTCCTTCTCCCTCCCTCTCTCCTTATCTCTCTCCCACCTCCATCTTTATGTGTCCCTCTCCCTCTCTTACCCTTCTCTAACTCTCTCACTCTTCTCACTCCCTCTCTCTTCATTCCTCTTCTCCCTTCTCCTTCAATTTATCTCCATATCTCCCTTGTCACTCCTCCCATTTCTCCACCTCTATCATATATCATGATATATTAATATATATTACAATATAATAAATTTAATATTCTATTAATCTAAACATATTAAATTTAATAATATTAATATTTTAATATTAATGTTAGGGTTAATAATGTTTTTTTTTGCATGGTATTAATAATAATTTGGTCCATGGTATTTGACCCTTATACTTCATATATAATTAGACCTTGATTTTTAATCGTATTTGATATATTTTTATTTATTTACCTTACCTCTTTATACCTCTTTTATATTACTTATTTACCATACCTATTTTATAAATATATTATTTGGCCCATGGTATTATTAATAAATTGTCCCATGGTATTTTCCCACGGTATTATTAATAATTTTTCCCATGGTATTTGGCCCATGGTATTAATAATAATTTGCCCCATAGGCTTCACCTAAATAAAACCTGTTTTTGAGTTTTTGTAAATATAAAGTGGTTTATTGAGTAAATATAAAAATTGGTTTTATTTATTTACCATAACTCTAGTTTATTTATATTTTTATTTATTTACCATACCTCATGAGTAATATAAAAAGAGGTTTTATTTATTTACCATACCTATAGTTTATTTATATTTTTACGTATTTACCATATTTTATTTATTTGCCATATTTCTTTTTTGAGTGTTAGTAAACTCTTCATATTTTAAGTTCATATCGTTTAAATTTATTTTTAATGAATTTTTAATTGTTCATTTATATGTTTCTGTAAGCTATTGTTCAAGCCGACAATTTTTTTGGCTTCCGACATACTTACACATCGGGGTCATACTGGGCTGTAGAATGCGCCTCTCGGCGCAATAAAAGTGTTAGGGTCCCGTGATTTGGCCGATTGGTGAGCCAAAAGACGATGTAACATCAAACCAAGCTTTGGAGCCCAAGGACCTAGCCTTCCTGGACTCAGAGAGGGCTCTCTCTATATGTGTAAAAGATGTCGGTGTGTTTGCTTATGGTGTTCTGATATTAGGCTAGTTATGAAGTGAGTTTTTGATTTTTGTTTTTAAGTTTGTGAGGGATGAAACTGATCAAAGATATACAATGGATAACAAGAAGTTAGATCAACTGGGCTATGGGGTCAAAAAGGTCAAGGAAGCTATGAGATGATGATGCAAGGCTGCTGTAGGGCCGATTTGATTCAAGGTAGAAAGGATCTTTGGGAAAAATGGAGTAAATGGACATCAAGTTTGTGAAAGACGGGGGATTTCAAGTGTAACTAGTTGATAGCAGACATAAACATGTTATAGCAAGCCATTAATCATGCTAAATGTAACTATGAGCTAATTAATACATAGAAATCAAACATTCCAACCATACATAGAAGTATAAGACCCTCTAACTTTGGGAAATGGCTATCAGACTTTGGGGAAAACACATAAGAAGGACTAACAACTCAAAATACTATGCCGGAACGCCTAAACATAGTCTTTAAGTTATTGGGCACTTTGACAAACAAGCTTTCATAGTTTTAGGCAAAGGGCTAGATCGGGACTAGGCCTCCTTGGTTCAACAAGATGATAAGCTAATCATTCAAAGAGATAGTTTCATGGACAGAACTATGGACAGTCATAGGTAAGCAGGGCACATCATACATCCTACTCAATATGCATAGAACTTATGAATAAAACTAGCAACAATATCCTTAAGTTACTAAAGAGCAGTTAAGAATTCTTTAGTACAACTAAGGAAGAAGAAAACATAAAAGCTATGAAGATTCAGGAATTTTGAGGTGCCTCCACGGGCATATCTCAAACTTAATCTCTACCGATCTATAGCAGCAAGAAGCATGTATCATGAATGAAAACTAGAAGACAACAACAAAGCAAGAAACACTATACCATTCTACCATGTCATGGAATCCATCAACAATCCTTCATCATTCATCAAAAGCATCCAAGAGGCAGTCCAAAATCATAACACAAGTATGTTTTTCAAAGCTTATATGACCAATATATTGATTCTTCTCTCAAGTTCAGCGTTGTTTTACAATGAAGCCTTGTGGAATAAATAGGCTCAAGTGAGGAAAACCTCATGGTGCAACTAGCTATCCCATTGGCCTAATCAAAATATCTAAACTTGTCCTTGAGGCTTTGCAAAGCCCAAGGCACAAAATATCCCATAAAATATCTAAAAAAATGCTAAAAACGGAAATTATATTGACTTTGCATCATTTTCCAAGTGCAAAAATAGCTAAACGCACATTTGGAAAAAACAGATTTTTGAGGTTCAAAAATTGCAAAAATACTTCAAATTTATATCAGAAAAAGGTCCCCTGACTTGCTGGAGACAATTGGCAGCCTTCCCGGTGTCAAAACGAGGCTCATGATAGCTCGTTGGAAATCTTTCTGTGTCTACTTTCTGGCGCAACTAAAATCACCTCAATCTGATGCCTAGAAGTCCTCCAAATCTGTACCTGTGTGTAAAAAGGCAGGAAATAGTAGACTGCTGATATGACGGGCATAATGTGCAAAAAGTGAGCATTTTTCGTCGTTTTGAGGGGGCGAATGATCTCCGAATGCTCTGAAAATCGTTGAGGACCTGCTCATAGAATTATGGCATCAACTGGTATCATCCTTCTCCCTTGACAAATCCTCAAACTGAAATGGCGAAATTATGAGTTTTCGACCAAAAACCCAAAAAATGCGAAAAAAACAAAAAGTTGTTGAAACTAGCCCAAAATTGGCATGCATGACCCTCAGGGGTCCCTAGCAACATGCTCTGAAGCTGAGGCAAAAATTTCAAGAGCTGATGTGCTTTTCTCCTCTTTCCGTGCCGGGCGCTTCCCCTTTGCCTTCTTCAATTTCTCTTGGGCTGTCTTTAGTTTGCACCAGGCAAATTGATTCAACTTTTGAAAGTGATGTGTTCTCTTCCTTTGTAGCTCCAAATCTCTGTTCGCTCTTTCAAGCTTCATCTCCAAGTGTTTGTTGGCTCTTTCAAGCAATGCCTCTTTGTTTTCTTCAATTTCCTGCTCAAGGAGTGCAGTGAGAGGAAAGGCTTGGAGATGGGCTTGTTCTTCTTCTTTCTTCTTTTCCAAGGCTCTTTTAAGCCCTATGGTCCTAGGCCTCTTCCGCCTAGGGTCAACTTCCTCTTCTTCTCATCAAAACTCACCATTTGAGTTCTTTTCATCTGCTTACTCTTTAGTCGCTCATTCTTATATTTCCGATCGCCCGTGCTTCATGAACAATTCAGGGAATATTCATCCGTTTGTTTTGATCTCCAAGAAGTGGTGTTGAAGTTCTCGTTCTTTGAAGATCCTCCTCTAATGCCTCAATTTGCCCCTCTTTATGGATTAGGAGGTTTTCAAGAAGGCGGGCCTCATTATCGCTGTCATCGCTTTGAATTGGGATGACAGCTAATGCACCTCCATGCTTTGTACTTTCTCCAACTTTGCTTTTCCTTTTCAAGGCCAATCTTGCACTTTTCCTCCTTGGCATGCTCGTAGGTGTCCTTTTGGGCGATTTTATTTTGCTAGGAAAAACCTTTGTCATTTTTGGAGTGGCAGCCTTAGGCCCTTTGTTGCTTACTGTGCTAGGTTTTGTTCTTTTGGGAGGAGGAGACACAACTGCTTTACCCTTGACATCTTCTTGAAACTGTTGCTCTCCTTGAGGCTGCTGGATGTCTTCCTCTTGCTGTTCACTTTGCTGCCCTTGTTTGCCAACCTCAATTTGCTGTTCTGCTTCAATGCCTTGTTCAATTTGTGTTTCAACTTGCTGCCCTTTTTTATCAAATTCAAGCTGCTGCTGTGCTTGGATTTCTTGCTCATTTTGTGGCTCAAGATGTGGCTCAATTTCCTGCCCAACCCATTGTTCCTGTCCTTCCATATCAAGCTGTTGTTCTCCCTCTTGTACCTGATGTTCATCATCTTCTGTTTGCTGCTGACCTTCACCACTGTCCTGCTGTTGTTCCTCATCTTCTGTTTGCTGCTGTTCATCCCTTTCCTCTTGCTGTTTTTCATCCTTTTCCTCTTGCTCATGACCTTTCTCTTTTTGTTGTCTACTTCCCTTTCCTTCTTCCTGTTGTCCTAGCTGTCCTATATTCATTTTGAGCCTTCTAGGAGTAGGCCTGCTGGACAAAGGTACCGGGCGATGGATAGGCTGAGTGGGAGACACATGGACAGGAGGAACAGTAGAGAAATCTGGATGACTGATGAATACATCCCATGGAACCTCTTTCTTCTCTAGCTGGTGTAGGAAGATAATCTTGATCAGAGAATGATGGAAAAGGGAAGGTATTTGCAGAGGTGGGGCATTATTCTGGACTGTGGATGCCATCTTCTCGATGCTCTTGAATAAAAAGTAAGGGAGATTTAGTTGCCTGTTTCTAGTGAAATGCATTAGTAATCGGACATGGTAGGCATAAACTCGATCAAACCTCCCTTCACAAGTAAAATATTTCATTATGACTTTCATAAGAGGAGCATAGCTATCAAGAAGATATGAAAAAGGGAAGATAGTAGTGAAAGCATCTCTATGCTCAGGGTTGATGAAAGGCTTGTAATCTTCTAAGTCAAGATGGGCCTGTTTGAACCATTTTTCGCCATGATATGGAGTCTTGGTGGCCTTGGACACATACCTTGGAGAAATATTGAAATGAAGACCTGCCACTTGGAAATGTTTTTCTTGGAATCTTAGGGTGCATAGGTGTGTCAATGGCGAGAAGCTTTTGACTTCCTGTATCTTCTGGAAAAAATCTAGACAGCCTACTTCATGGAAGTTAAAAAGGATGGATGGATGAGCATTAACCTCCTCTGTAGAGATTGGCTCATATCTTTTATGCGGACCACTCCTGCTGTCTTGCCTTGGAGGCATTTTGACCTAAATATGCTTTGGAAGAAACAAAACTGCCTCACTGTGTGTAAACTGCCTTCTTGGAGCCAAACTGTGTCAATTCACCGTTCTAGATAGGAATCACAGCCTGATGACCGTACAATCGTCCCCTCACAATATAAAGAACCCTCAAGCCACTTAAAAGTGGCCTTCCACCTGAAAGTATCTCTCACAAATTAATTTTCAATAGGATATACATAAAGGAATGAAGGATGATCACAGGGAAGAAAGATGTGGCAAGGCACAAAAATTTCCTTGCTTGGTGATTTTTGGAGGTTAACAACACATCTTTGTACCTTGGATCAATGGTGTACTTTCCAATCATTTCAAAACCTGCCCTTCCAAGTGTGCCAATCTCTCAACAAACTTACATATGGTGCAATCCACCTTTAGTATGATCAGACAGTCAATGTCACAGTTTTATGTGCCCAGGTGACAAAGTTTTGGAAAATGCTTCAAAAATTTCAACAAGGCCTGCAAGAGTCTTCACTTTGAAAAATAAACAAGACCTCTTAACAATGTAACACCTTTGGCTTTGTTAGAAAAACCTTTACTCTATATGAACATCCACTTATCAATAAGCTCGAAAAACAAAAGACAGTCAAGCAACAAACACAGTGAACACTGTCTTTTCTGTGAGAAGTGTGAGCAACTTTCCCCTGTAGCTTTCAACCTATAAACTGCTCTTTGACAAAAACCCTTTTTTCTGATTATACTTCATTGTCTTCTATAGGTATGTCACTTCATCAAACAGAATCATACAAATACAAAGTTAACCCCCAGTGTGAGCATACAGCCAGACTCACTGATATGGAACAAGGTGACAAAATTTTGAAGAATGTTTTACAAGTTCAACCAAGCTTGTAAGAGTTTTATCTCTTTCCCGCAATCAAAATTCCTGTTTTAATATGGAAACCCTGCTCTTTGTAGAAAAAACCTCTGCCCTATCTGAATATCAACTTTGTCAAAATAAGCTTGAAGAACAAAACAGTCAAGTGGAAAACTCAGGAACAAACTGCCCCTTTTGTGGTCTATAGGGTTAACTTTTTCCCTTTGATGCTTTGAAGGTATAGGATCCCTGGTCCTTTGATTAATGAAAGTGAAATCACACAGCTCCTAATTCAGCACAAATTCTTTCCTGTAGATGCCTTAAATGACACATCCAGCGTTTTACCACAGTTTTACACATCGAACCCCACACAGCAAAAAAAACACTGTTTTTTCAGATGTATTGACAAAGTTGGAAAGCTTTGTATGTTATGGTATGAAAAAATTGTAGCAGTTTCAACACACTGTTTTCTTTACATGCACTTCTAGCAGTGTATTTACCATTCAAGCACAACTTCAACCCATGGATATTTTTACAGCAAAACCAGTTGACAGATATGGTGATGTAGCAAGATAACCGAGGAAAAGCCCTCTTTTGATTTGACCTTAACCCTGATAGCCAGCTTCTCAAAATATATGATGATATGAAAACTAGGTCAAACTCAACAATTTTGTTCTAACCCTTTCATTATTTGCAGTTATTTGAGCCCTATACCCTAACTGTATATGGACAGTTTCAACTTGGTTTCACCATGGTAGTGAGGGTGTTTTGATGATATTTTAATGAAAATATGGCTCACAGGTGTTTGATATTTCACCAGTTAATCAGGAAAAACTATTTGCTCTCACACCATAGCTTGAAAACAGGGCTTTTTAAACCTTCATGTCACTTAGCACTTTGTTTCAAAAACTGAGAAGGCATATGGAAATACCTTGAGAATATGATGGAGAAGCTTATTGATGCATTTAGTCCAGCTCCGGAGGTGTTTTAGATAGCTTACGAGGGTCATAGAGATGCGCGACGTGCTGGGCTCTCAGAGTGCCGCGCCGAAACAACTGTCGGGTGGCTCTGTCGGGTCAGGCGGGCGTCGTGTACAGGCGCGTCACGCGGCCGTTGAATGCCCGTTCAAAACCTCTTCTGAGCACGTCGCGCAACTTTCCAGGCGCGTCGCGCTGTTTATGACTGTGTTAAATTTCTTCAAAACGCTCCGAAAACCTCTGTTTGATCTTTGATGGCAGCAAGGGGTCTTGGCTCGATTTGAAAATGAAAATTCACTCTTCAACCTCACTCCCTCGACATATCAAAACTCCCAACGGTCATATTTTTTAAATGTAAAATGAACTTTCGGTTGGGTTTTGCAAGGTTTTCACAGCTTTTTTGACCTTTTTCAACAATACCCTTTGGCGTATTTGCAACTTGGATTCAGAAGCGATGCAGGCAGTGGAGATGTTCTATGTTTTTTAGACCAGGTTAACATGAATCAACCTCTTTATAAACAGCAGATATAGCTTGAAGGATCAAAAACTCTATTTCACTTATACACATGGTTCTGAAGGACAATTCCTGTTTGTTTTGTTTCTTTGGTGACAATTTTAACACCGAAATTCAAACTTTGAATAATGTCCGGATGACATATAGACCATTCTCTGCCACTTTGTCAATCCTTGATGTTGATATTCATTATGTAAACCCCACTTCAAAACTGTTTAAAAAAAACTGAAGACTGCTTTGTTTTTGAAAGGATAGGGTTTATATTGTCACCATGCTTTGACAGTCTCTGTCTCCAACTTGCTTCTTCAACCTCTTTCTCACTGCAGGTTTTCAAATTTGCTGGCCTTCTATGGATTTAGTCATAGCTCTGTGATTTTAAGAAAAGCACCCTTTCCAAAATATTTCCCTGCTTGTAGGTGCTTCATCAGTTTTTATTCCACTGCAAGTGTCAAACTTTGCTGCAGCTTTTTATAGTTTGCCATGGTCTTTTATTGAAGAAAGGCACCTTTTCACCACATTCCTATGCTCAAAACATATTATTTATGATATCTCTGTCCTTTTGAATAATGAAAAAACTGTGTTTGTTTTAAATCATCTAAACAATGACAGTCTATCAAAACAACTCCTTTGCCTATTCATAAACTTGTATACCTATTTGCAATGTCTTTTGGGAACTAATCTTGAATTGCCTCCCATCATTTGTGATGTATATTTTAAAGGAGAAATTTTAAGAACCAGGAAGAACAGGTCCCTTTGAAACACAGTTAGCATTTCCTTTGACCAGTGCATTGATCCTTTTTTGTAACAGAATCATTCCAAGGTTCAAAACTGTCCACTGCTTGACACTTTTGGTGATATTTTTAACAAGGAAAAACCACTCAAGACTGTTGAAGAGCATTGAAAGTTGTTTTGTCATTTTGAAAGGAGGTGATATGTCTTCTCCCAACTTAGTTGATAGTTTCTGCTTCCAGGTGATTCATAAGCTCCTCCTTTGATTGCAAGTGCCATATTTTAGTTGCATCCATTCATACTATCTTTCTCTGTTTCCTTGAAAGGAACTTTTTTAGACTTTTTGGAATGTGACAGTGAGGTGTTGTTTGACCCCTTCTCCTAAGGAAACTGCCCTCTTTTTGTATCAATGGCATGCATATTCAAATTGTCTCCTGTCCACCATGATGTATTGTTTGAAAGACATTTCCCTATGAGTAGGAAAACCAATACCTTTTGAAACATAAACACCATCTGTTGCCTGTGTAATGACTTTTTCTTTCCTTCTTTGTCTCTTTCCATTGCATCTTTGACCAACCAGCCTTTAAAAACAGTCAATGCCTTGGCCATCTGCTCATGAATGAAGGAGGCCCTTCACTTGGCAAAGTATCTGAAGATTGTTTGATAAGGCTGCCTGACAAGGGTTTTGCTTGGATATGATGGTAAGCAAACAAACCTGAAAACATTAATACTTTTACCTCTGCCTGAAATCACTATTGTGCTTCAGAAAAACCCTAGTCAAGGTGTCACTGTCTCACTGTACTGCTCTTTGCTGAGGGGAACTGAAATGTCACCATTTGCCTTGGTCAACTTATGACAAATTATTTGAAAGATAATCTCTGTGAGTAGGGAGGTTAGCACCCTTTGAAAAACAACCACCTTTTCTTCTGCCTGTGTAATGACATGATTTGTCAACATTTCCTCAATTTGGTCTTGTTGAAACAACAGGCTGCTTATGATTAGAATTGTTTTCACTAATGATGTGTCTCTCTAAGGTTTTAACAATTAATATGATTTGAAAACTTCAAATGACTTCCTTTACAAGACCAAAACTCTGTTTTCCCTTTAACTTGCATACTTCAGACTCTAGCCCTATTAGGATCATCACTTATACTCAGAAAACCTAGAGTCACTATTTCACTATTCAGTAAAAAGCAAACCCGGGCTTTTGCAATCCTTAAAGTCAATATTGGCCAGCGCCCTCTGCTTGTAGATGAAGGAGGCGCCCTAACCCTCTGCTTGTAAATGAAGGAGGTTCTTGGCCATGACAAATTACCAGTTTGCTGTGACAGAGGTGTCTTTCTCTTATTATGATTTTCATGCTGAAAGGAAGCTGCAAGGTCTTGATGAGTCACTCTCTGTTTGCAGATATATCTCAGGCTCATGCTTACATTGAGAAGCAGTTGTTCTTCTAAATGTAGATTCAAGAATTTTCTCCTGAGATGAAGTTATATTTCCTGTCTTTGTAGAAACCATAAAACACTGTGAAACACCTAATAATCAGCTTGAGGCTGTGGTTTATGCAGTGCTGAGACCTAGGGGTGTGTAAGTGGCGCGACTTAGGGCTGTGATCAACTTGATTTGCAGAATGGGAGGTCTGTCATGAATGTTCTGTGTCAGATGGAGGTTTTTGGCTTTTTGATGTTTGCCAAAGGTAAAATGCCTTAAAGCGCCACTTCCTAACTTAGGGGAGGCTTTTGAAACAGACTTGGATTTGCCTTTTTAGAGCTTATGGGCAGACCAGTAGGGCTGAAGCTAGAAAAGATGGTGATAATGGGTTTTAACTTTGACATGGGCAGACTGAAAAGTAAGAGGGCGAAAAAAGTTTTATGAGGGTTTTCTAGATGACAAATTGACATATGGAAATCAGCTTCTAGAAAACTCAGCTATGGATATAGTCATCACTAACATGTGAAAAATACTGATGACTAACAGTGGCTCCATTTGGGGAGGGCAGCTCCTCGTCAGGAGGTGTCCAGAATTCAGATCTTTGGCTTATGAAGACCAGTGCCTTACCCACGAATGATCCGATTAGAATGGGGTAGGGGTAGCCTTCGGTCAGGCCAAAGCTGATCTCAAATCTGCATTGATCTTATACATCCTCCTAGACCTTTTTCATTCACCTGAACCTTCCCAGTTGTCAATATCATTGTATATTAATTGAAAAAGAGCATCTAAAATGGTTTTTAACTATATTTTGTGTTTGTTGTTTGATTTAGATTTTTGCTCATTTAGCTGCGGAATCTTGCCACTTTCCGCAGCTGCTGCAACTTTCCGCAGCCATTTTGTGAAAGTCTATGTTACAGGTGTCTTCAAGAAAAACGAGCCACATGGGCAAGTCAGAAATGATGTGGACATGGATCGTGTCCTATTGGCTCGAGAAAATTCACCTAAGGAGGCTGCGGTCAAAGGTGGCCAAGTGGAAGTCAACCGTAGAGTCCCACGGTGACAGGACTCTGTTTCTCATCACGTGAGGATTTGCATGACCGTTTCTAACTTACGAGAGACACATCAACACCTGTACATGGCTCCATAAGCCGAATCCAACATCCACTCTTCATAGATTTACTCGTCAACGCGGCCATGATCCTAGATCTCTGGACGTAATGGTTTACGTGTTTCCTATCAGCATAAACTTTAGGGAATTAGTTATATTTCCTTTGTTATAAATAATGCATTTGTATACGCATATTAGATTAGTCTCCATTAGCCTCCAGATAGCTCTGTAATGTAATTACGTTGCCACTGTGCCGTAATATCACCTCTCTGTTATGACTGCATTTTAATATATAAGAAGACTCTGTTTCCAAGCGTAATTCGTATTTGAAGGCTGTTGCCAAGGCTGGTGCAGAGGGCCCCTACACACGCTGAGGTTTTGTGCATTATTGTATAGTTCTTGTTTTATTTCTTTAAGCTCATTGTGCCATAAGTCATTCATGTGTTTATACATTACATCTTTCATGGTATTTATGCTTCATCTCTGTTTATAATATTTCATGCTTTACATCTTACTTCTGTCCATAATATTTCATGTTTTATGTTAACTGATCAGTGTTCTTGTTTCAGATTTCAAATAGGAAGCCCGGGCATTTGCATATCTTTTGACTAATGACATGGAATCAATATTGTTCTGCTGCTAATTTACTTTTTGTTTAATTCCAGCACTGCTTTGTTTATTTCAGTCTTGCACATTTGTTTTAGTAGTTAGATTTAGATATATTAAGCTGCTCATGTCATTTTCAGTTACCTCCGAAAGCCACAGCTGGACTGATGGTGAGGGATTGAAGTATGAGTGTGTAGTTTGATATTAGTTTACTTTCTGCAAGTTAGATATATTAAATTTCTCATGTCATTTTTAGTTACCTCCGAAAGCCACAGCTGGACTGATGGTGAGGGATTGAAGTATGAGTGTGTAGTTTGATATTAGTTTACTTTCTGCAAGTTAGATATATTAAATTGCTCATGTCATTTTCAGTTACCTCCAAAAGCCACAGCTGGACTGATGGTGAGGGATTGAAGTATGAGTGTGTAGTTTGATATTAGTTTCTTTTTCTGCAAATTAGATATCAGATTGCTCAAGTTGTTTATGGTTACCTCCGAAAGCCATAGCTGGACTAATGGTGAGGGATCAGAATATAAGTTGATGTAATTTGATTTAGATTTACTTTGTTGCAATTCTTGGATTTCTTTAAGTATAGTTTCTTTTTTGTTTAGACAGCAGCAAGGATAGTTTGGTTTTCATGCTCAATAGTTCACTATTTGATTTATTAGGCTAGCAGCACACTTTCATTTCCTTTCAAGTTTTGTCATTGTATGTTTCAAATTCCTTTTGAAGTTTGAAGTTGGTAAATCATTATAAAGGATATCATTGCCTTGAATAATCATAACCATACTTGTTTTTATTTTAGAATTTCCATCTCACATTAGGAAACCAAAAACGACAAAAAGTTAAGAAATAGGTTATCTTGCACATATAGTGCACCACACTTCATCAGCTTACGAATCCCAGATTGATAAATTAATGTAGAAATTTAGGACACACTAAATTGACCAAACATTTTGGCGCCGTTGCCGGGGAAGTGTAACTAGGTAGCCAATTTCTTAAAAAAAAAACACACAAAAACAAAATAATAAAAGAAGGGAAAACTTGATAACTTCTTGAAGTATGCTCTCCTCTTGCACCTAGTGTGATCTGGAGGATCAAAAAAGAGAGTTATTGGTTCAGTAATTTCTTAAGTATGCTCTCTTCTTGCACCTAGTGTGACCTGGAAGATCAGAAAGAGAATTATTAGCCCAACTTTTTAAAAAATAAAAAAAATGACATGCATAGAGCAAGAGATTCTAGGGAAAGGTTTATAGCTAAAGCCAAGAGTTCGATTTTCACAACTCCATCTTCTTCAAGGCATAGACCAGATTCACCACCATCTACCCCTAGCCTTAATATTTTTGGAAGTCAAGGAACAGCTGAATTAGAGGATTCTCCTATACCACCTACTCAATCCCATTTAGAAAACAAAGAGACTTTCTCTCATTCTCCCTTGGTAGAAAAACTAGAGGACTTTAAGGACTCTAAAGAAACTATCATGGCAGAGGAAGTAATAGATGGAGGTAGAGGTAGAGGTAGAAGAGGAGGAAATAATGGAGACAACAATGGTGAAGGAAATAATGGAAGAAATAGGGAAGGAGACAACTTGTTTGGATTCCCTATAGTTGATGAGGAAACTCATACAACGATGAAAAATATCTCACCATCTATCCTCCCTAACTTTTATGGATTGCGAAGTGAGGATCCTGAAACATTTCTGTTTGAGTTTGAAGTCGTGTGCCGAACCTATGACTATATGGAAGATTCTCAAAAACTCAAACTGTTTCCTTCAACATTGAAGGGATCTGCTTTGAAATGGTTCATGGGATTAGCCACTCGATCTATTAGGACTTGGAATGATATGAAACAAACATTTTTGGATAGATACTTGGACTATTGTATGCCCACCAATCACAAGGATGAGGTATTCAAAATGATGCAAAAAGAAGATGAAAATTTGGAAGATTTACTTGAAAGATTTCAATACAACTTGAAAAGAGCAAAGATGAACAACTTAGATGATGAAACCTTGAAAGCCCTCATATTAAAATCCATTAGAGATGAATGGATAGATATTTTAAACATGATGGGGAAAGGAGACATTTCTCAACTTCCACTTAGTGACATAACAGAACTATGTGTCCATCTCTCAAGAGGAAAATCTAAAACAGGAAAAGGGCCTAGGGATCCTTCTCTTATTAGGGCTAAAAAATCTGCAACTGGATCAGTAAGTAGGGCAGAGATTGGTAACATGCTTGATGAGTTCAAAACTGATATCTTGGGGAGCCTTAGTGAACAACTAGACACCCTTAAAATCCAAAACAAGCAGAAAGCAGAAACAGATGCTTTAGCCATCTTTTGTCCGAAATGTAGGAAGAAACATGCTTTAAGGGAATGTCCCTTGGATGCAAAAGTTGTAGAAACATGTATGATTTGCTCAGAGAATCATGAGATCAAGGATTTTCCTTCAATTCTTGGACTCAAAGCTATTTTTCAAGAAGACCCAAATTCAGTAGAATCTCTCTGTTTTGTCCCAAGGAGACCTTGGCAGGGACAACAAACTCAAGGGTTTAACAACCCCATGAATTTTCAAACCCAACCAAATTGGAATCCTTGGCAACAACCTTGGCCCCAACATCAAAATTCATATCAGTCATGGGTACAAGGGATGCAAAATCCTTATGGGAGATTTGCTCAATTTTATCAATATCCTCCATCTTTTCAAAATCAACAAGCCCCACAACTTCCAAACCCAAATCCACAACTTTCATTGCCATTTCCACAACAACAACCTTCTCAACAAAATCCAAATCCTCAACTCATGCTCCCATACCAACAAAAGACAAATCAACTTCCAGCTTAGCCATTGCAAAATCCTAACAATAAAAATCCTCAGAATACTTACATGATAGAAGGACAACAATTTCCTACCTATATGATTGTTCCTCTCAATGATCTACAACTCAGATCTGGTAGAGTTTTAGAAAAACCTTCTATAGATGACCTAGAGCAGGATACCTCTGAGGAGGACTCTCTTAAAGCCAATAAGGATCCTGAGGAAGTATCTCTTCAAAACTCAAATATTCAAAAAGAGAAAGAAAAGTTAACACCCACAACTCCTATAGTTGAGCAACCTGCATCTTCATCTACACCTCCTTTTCCTGAAAGACTACAAATTGACAAGGGGGTGGAAAAACAAATCTTGTTGCCTATCTATGATTTTCTAGATGAATTGAAGAATGTTTGTATCAAGATTCCCTTGCTACAAGCCATTCGAGAGATTCCTATTCTAGCAAAAACAATAAAGGAGTTGAGTTTTAAAAGACCAGGAAGGAAACTAAAAGACACAAGAAGAATCCACCTGGTAGGAAAGATTGCAGATATTATGATGGGAAAAATTACCATGCAGAAGTATGTAGATCCAGGAAGTCCAATTGTCAAGACACATATAAATGGGATAGAAATTCCAAACACGTTGATTGACTTAGGGGCTGCTATCAACATTATGAGTAGACAGACTATGGACCAGCTAAAACTTCCTAACCTTCTTTTTACACCTACTTTACTGCAACTTGCAGATCGATAAATTATTAAACCAGATGGTGTATTAGAAGATATTTCGGTCTCCTTAGATTCTTGGGAATATCCAGTAGATTTTATGATTTTGACTCCCAAGAGTAATCTAGGAGGGCATCCACTTATCTTAGGAAGACCTTGGCTAGCCACAGCTGATGCTTTTATTAGTTGTAGATCTGGGAATATGTACATTTCTAATGGTAATTCGACAAAGAAATTCAATTTGTATCCTCCAGCAAAAGCAATCACAGAAGTAGGAGACAATGAATGGGTCAATGATGAGGACATTATACAACCTGTCTTTACCATTTCTGAAATCAGTGAGGATAGTCAAATTCTGAACACATTAGAAAATTTTGAGACATCTTCAGAATATGACCCCACAAAATTTCAGTTGGAATCTGACATAGAATATTTATCATCAAGACAAATGTCTCTTTACTCTATGGAAGAGTTTGGTAGTTCTACTATTGAGATTTTTCCAGGAAAAACATTGAATATCAACAAACATTTGGAAAAATCACAACAAGAAGAACTAACCAAAATCTTGCAAAAAAATTCTACTGCATTTGCATGGGAGTATACTGACATGAAGGGTATTGATCCTAAGACTTGCATCCATCATATCTATATTGAGGAAAATAGTAGACCAATCAGACAACCTCAAAGAAGGATGAATCCAAATCTTAGGGAGATAGTGAAAGAAGAGCTCCAAAAACTTCTCAATGTAAACTTCATTTATCCAATTTCAGATAGCCGATGGGTTTCTCCTTTGGTTATAGTACCTAAAAAGAATGGTAAATGGAGAGTATGCATTTATTACAGGGAATTGAACAAAGCAACTTTGAAGGATCACTTTTCTTTGCCTTTTATTGATAAGGTATTAGATACATTAGCAGGTAAAAAGTACTTTTCATTTTTGGATGGTTTTAGTGGCTATAATCAAATTCAGGTAGCACCTGAAGATCAAGATAAGACCACATTTACTTGTCCATGGGGAACTTTTGCCTATTGAGTGCTTCCTTTTGGGTTATGTAATGCACCTGCAACATTCCAAAGAGCAGTACTAGGAATTTTTTCTGATCTAATCCATGATTGTGTAGAGGTTTATATGGATGATTTTACGGTTTATGGTAATTCATTTGAAGAGGCATTAGAAAATTTGGAAAAAGTTCTTATAAGATGTAAAGAAACAAACCTTTCATTAAGCCATGAAAAATTCTTTATGATGTTTACTGAAGGGATTGTTTTGGGGCATCATATTTCGAGAGATGGGATTAAGGTTGATAGATCAAAAGTTGAAGTCATCTCCAAGTTACCTATTCCAAATTGTCAAAGAGATGTTAGAAGTTTTCTAGGATTTACTGGTTACTATAGAAGATTTATAGAAAACTTCACTAAAATAGAATCTCCACTCTTCAAATTGCTTACAAAAGACTGTGAATTTAAATGGGATCCTGATTGTCAATCAGCTTTTGAAATTTTGAAAACAAGAATATCTGAAGCACCTATCTTGAGAGGACCAAATTGGAAACTTCCTTTCCATATTTCTACGGATGCTTCAGATACAGCTCTAGGAGCTGTGTTGGGTCAAAAATATTTAGTTCCTTATGCCATTTATTATACCAATAAAAATTTGACTCCCACAGAGTTGAACTATACTGTGACTGAAAAAGAGTTTTTAGCTGTTGTTCATGCAATTAATAAGTTTAGACATTACATAACAAGCTATGAAACTTTTATTCATACTGACCATTCTGCAATTAGATATTTAATGAAAAAACCTATTACTAATGGCAGAGTGACAAGATGGCTCTTACTTTTACAAGAATTCAATATTACTGTGTTGGATAGACCAGGGAAACAAAATACAGTAGCTGATTTCTTGTCTAGGATTCAGAATACTAAAGAAGATTCTCCTGTAGAGGATAAGTTTCCTGATGAATACTTGTTTGCGGTAACTATTAAGACTCCTTGGTATGCAGATATTGCTAACTATTTGGTTACAGGGAAACTGCCTCCACATTTATTTCCAAGTGAAAAAAGAAAGATTATTCAGGAGAGTTCAAAATATTCATGGATTTCTAACGAATTGTTTAAAACAGGGCCAGATCTTGTGATGAGAAGATGTGTCAGGGAAGATGAAATGCCTGATATTCTTAAGGCATGTCATGATGAACCATGCGGCGGACACTTTGCAGACAAAAGGACGGCCTATAAAATCCTCTCTTTAGGATATTATTGGCCTTCCCTCTTCAAAGATGCAAAACAATATGTCAAAAGGTGTGATAGCTGCCAAAGAGTAGGGAAACCTACCCTTTCAAATGAAATGCCATTGCAAACACAGGTACTCATCGAACCCTTTGAAAAATGGGCTTTATATTTCATTGGACCTATTAATCCACCATCTAAGCAAAAGAAATATATATTGGTTTGTACTGATTATGTTACTAAATGGGTAGAAGCCAAAGCATTAGTATCTGCTACTGAAAATTCAGTTGTTCATTTTCTTTATGAGGATATTTTTACTCGCTTTGGTGTTCCAAGAGAAATTGTGACAGATCAGGGGAGCCAATTTACATCCAATTTGGTGGATAAGTTGATGGAAGAATACAAAATCAAGCACAGAAGATCTACTCCTTACCATCCGCAAGCAAATGGTCAAGTGGAGTCCACAAATAAAGTTCTTGAAAGTATCATCACCAAAACTATTCATCTACATAGAAGAGATTGGGCAGAAAGGCTTCTTGAAGCCTTGTGGGCCTACAGAACTACATGGAGAAATACAACAGGACATTCTCCCTATGAACTTGTTTATGGGAAAGAATTCTTGCTCCCCATTGAGTTCCAAGTCAAGACCTTCAAGATAGCAGTTCAATTGGGGATGAATTTATCAGAAGCCCAAAAGCATAGAATGGAGAAATTAAATGAGCTAGATGAGATCAGACAAGAGGCAATTCTAAGAACTGATCTAGTTCAATATCAAAGAGCTAAATGGCATGACAAGTACATCAAAGAGAAGAAGTTTCAAGAAGGAGATTGGGCATTGTTATTTGATTCCAAGTTTAAAGATTTTCAAGGAAAATTTCGGACTCATTGGCTTGGGCCATATGAGATTGACAAGATCTTTAGCAATGGAGCGGTAAGAATCAAGACCATTGATGAGTTTCAAACTCCTCTTATTGTGAATGGCCACAGATTGAAATTTTATCATAAGCCACTCTCAAAAGAGGATTTTGTCAAAATGTTTCAAGAAAATTCTACAATCAGGCTGGTACAGGAGAATTCTTCTTCTCCACCAGCCTAGCTTTTGTTCTTTCAGTTAAAAAAATAAAATAAAAAATAACATAAAATTGTATAAGCCTGAAAACCAATCACTGATTGGCAGTCTTATACAGAAAATATAGGGTGAAAATCAGGAACACCTGACACTCTATATTTTCCAAAAAAAAAAAAATCTCTCTTTCATTTCACAAGTTTTGTGACCACCCACTCCATTCCATTCCACTTCATTCCACTTCATTTCACTCCATTCCACTTCATTTTATCTATTTCATTCCATTTTCACCAATAAAATTATTTTTCATGACCATTTCCATCTAGTCATTTGTCATCCGTTCATGTTCATTCACCCAAATAATAGCTGTGTCAGTTTCCGCAGCTGACATCTGTTTCCGCAGCTGACTCCAGTTTCCGCAGCCAGAAGCAGATTCCGCAGCTACCACTCTGTTTTCAAAAGAATGTACAGCCAAATGTTATTTCCATAACCATGAAATCAAATGCAAGTGTGAGGACCAATTATGAAGACATGGGGCATTCAAGATATCAATGAGGAGCAACTAATTGAAGATCAAGGGAAAAGGCAACAATTCCAAGGTATGAGTAAAATTTATTTCAAATAGCATTGAAAACACATTTTTATATAGTTATGAACCATAAGCTCCATTATGTGCAATGATTATATTGACAAACTCCGTAACCCTTTCACGATCTCCATATGATCCTCCCACATTCATTTTCAAACGGTCCCATAATTAAACCTCCGATCTTCACTCATACTCCGATATTCCACCTGTGACAATGAGACGTAGTTGATTTGACTACGGCTTCTTTCAGCCGCATAAAATCCGTAGCCGTTGTTTAAACGTGCTTACATTTATTTTGCAGCCACCAAATTTTAAAACACTGCCGGATGTGTTATACTCCTCCTATTGTTCTATGAATCTCACAGCCGCATTTCTGCTGTGCTCACGTAACCCTTCTCTGTTCCGCTTCTCTCCATTTCATTCTCTGTTACGCTACAGTCTGTATACCCACTCTCTGATATCTACCTATAGTCATCGTGCTCATTTCTGTTCATTCAGCCGTCCTACTTCCATTGAACCCTCCTCACGCAGGCAAGTTTTTAAAGAGCAGAAAGAAGGATGGGTAAATTGTTGAGAGCAGAACCAGAAGGACCTAAATTCATGTAAGGATATCCGCAAGTCAGGGATATATTGAAGAAGGCAAAGTGGCTGCGGTTTATCCAAAAGTTTAGAGGCTACCATAAAGAGGTGACAAAAGCGTTTGCAAGGTCTTTCAATGGCCTGGAGGTAGAGATTGGAGACCTTAAGTTTACGATGAATGAGGCATCTATAGCATCTGCCACAGAACTTCTTCAAGAGGGTGAACGATGGTTTAAGAACAAAAGCATTAGTGATGAAGCCTGGAGAGTAATTCTACATAACCCAGGTATGGACATAACTATTTTTAAAAGAGGAATTCATGTTCATGCTTTGAAAGAGGAATGGGCTACTTTGCTGCTAGTTGTTCAAAAATTCATCACTTGTGAAGGCCGTTTTGGGTCCATGTATATGTACCATACCAGATTGCTGATGAATTTTCTAGATAATCAAACTCTCAATCTCCCATATTTTCTATTAAATAGTTTGAAGAAGATGTTTGTGACTGTTCAGAAACATTTAGGGGATATAGAACCACATCTATATCACCATGGTCTTGTGAAAATTTTGATTGAAAAAGAGTTAAAGGAGAACAAGGATACATGGGAACAATTTTTGATCAGAAATTTCTTTGAAGAACCTCAAGAAATTCCTGAAGGTAGCACATCAAGAAGGAGTAGGAGAAAAAGAACAAATGATGAAACTCAAAGTACTCCTACTACTACAATTGAAAGAACTAGTAGGGAAGAGAGACTGTCAAAAAGGAAGAAGAAAGAAACCCAGGGTAAAAAGCCAATAACATCAAAAGAGAGAAAAAGTATTGAGGCTATGCATCAAACCCCTTCTTCCGAAGAAGATCATCAAGTGTTATCTGAGAGATTGGTTCATATTCAAGAACAGTTATCTATAGCCAAGAAGAAAGAGAAAGGAAAACAAAAGCAAAAAGACAGTGGTCCACAGCGTGTGAGAAGAAGTTCCAGGCTTAAGGGGAAGTTGAGGAAAACGCAAATGAAGGGACCTCATTTTATCGATTTGGGAGAAGAAACATCTGAACAATCCCCAGCTGACCATAGTCCATCTCACTCTTAGTCAGTTAGTGAACCTGGTTCATTTCATTCTCAGTCAGACATTGAACATAGTCCATCCCATTCTCAGCAAGATGTTGATGTGAGCCCTTCTCAGCCAGATTTTGAAGACAACTCTCCTTCACGGCATTTTGGGGACAACCCAATAAAAATGACACCTGATATAGACCCCAAGCAGCAAGAAGTATATGATTATATAGAATCTTTAGAAAAAGCGGCTACAGGTCCTAGTACTTCGTCCATTCAGCCTCACACAGTACAAAATGATCTAGTCCAATCACTGAAACAGGAATTATTTGAGCTAGAGCTTTTAAATAAACACATTAAAAATGAAAATGAGGCATTGAAGGAACAAAGCAAATTGGACAAAATCATTCATGATAATACCATGCTACATCTGGGAATATGGCAGAAGAAGAACAAGAAATTGAAAAAGAAATGCCAGAAGTTAAGCAGAGCACTGGTTAATATCAAATTTAGATGCTTAATGAAGAAGCCTAGGATGTTAGCAGCACCAAGGAAGAAGAGGAGAGGATTGGATGTACTGGCTGAAGTGTCAAGGCATATGAACTGAAGAAGGATTATCAAAATTTTGGTTGCATGAGGACATGCAACACCTTCATAGTGGGGGTATGTTGAGTCTCAAATCTGCATCTTTCCTATACACCTTTCTAGACCTTTTTCATTCACCTGAACCTTCTAAGTTGTCAATATCATTGCATATTAATTTTAAAAGAGCATCTAAAATGGTTTTTAACTATGTTTTGTATGCCTTTATTCAGTTGATTTTGCTCTTGGAAATTTTAACGGAATCTTCAGCATTCCTTTACTTTCCGCAGCCATTTTGTGAAAGTCTATGTTACAGGTGTCTTCAAGAAAAACGAGCCACATGGGCAAGTCAGAAATGATGTGGACATGGATCGTGTCCTATTGGCTCGAGAAAATTCACCTAAGGAGGCTGCGGTCAAAGGTGGCCAAGTGGAAGTCAACCGTAGAGTCCCACGGTGACAGGACTCTGTTTCTCATCACGTGAGGATTTGCATGACCGTTTCTAACTTACGAGAGACACATCAACACCTGTACATGGCTCCATAAGCCGAATCCAACATCCACTCTTCATAGATTTACTCGTCAACGCGGCCATGATCCTAGATCTCTGGACGTAATGGTTTACGTGTTTCCTATCAGCATAAACTTTAGGGAATTAGTTATATTTCCTTTGTTATAAATAATGCATTTGTATACGCATATTAGATTAGTCTCCATTAGCCTCCAGATAGCTCTGTAATGTAATTACGTTGCCACTGTGCCGTAATATCACCTCTCTGTTATGACTGCATTTTAATATATAAGAAGACTCTGTTTCCAAGCGTAATTCGTATTTGAAGGCTGTTGCCAAGGCTGGTGCAGAGGGCCCCTACACACGCTGAGGTTTTGTGCATTATTGTATAGTTCTTGTTTTATTTCTTTAAGCTCATTGTGCCATAAGTCATTCATGTGTTTATACATTACATCTTTCATGGTATTTATGCTTCATCTCTGTTTATAATATTTCATGCTTTACATCTTACTTCTGTCCATAATATTTCATGTTTTATGTTAACTGATCAGTGTTCTTGTTTCAGATTTCAAATAGGAAGCCCGGGCATTTGCATATCTTTTGACTAATGACATGGAATCAATATTGTTCTGCTGCTAATTTACTTTTTGTTTAATTCCAGCACTGCTTTGTTTATTTCAGTCTTGCACATTTGTTTTAGTAGTTAGATTTAGATATATTAAGCTGCTCATGTCATTTCGATTGCAATGGCGGAGTGATGGTGAGGGATTATGATTTTGATATTGGTTACTTTCTGCAAGTTAGATATATTAAATTGTTCATGTCATTTTTGATTACCTCGAAAGAAGCCACGGTTGAATTTGATGGTGAGGGATTGAAGTATGAATGTGTAGTTTTATTAGTTGCTATGATTAAGATATATGAAGTACCATGTCATTTTGATTACCTCCAAAAGCCATAATTTGGACGTGGTGAAAGAGAGGATTGAAGTATGAGTGTGTAGTTTGATATTAGTTTCTTTTTCTGCAAATTAGGTCTTGGATTGTGCCCTTGATTGTTATGGTTACCTTAAATCCGTAGGTTGGACTAATGGCGAGATCAGAAGATAAGTTGATGTAATTTGATTTAGATTTACTTTTTGCAACTTTTGGATTTCTTTCAACATATTTTCTTTTGTGTAGACAACAGCAAGGATAGTTTTGTTTTCATGCTCAATAGTTCACTGTTTGATTTATTAGACTAGCAACACATTTTCATTTCCTTTCAAGTTTTGTCATTGTATGTTTCAAATTCCTTTTTAAGTTTCAAGTTGGTAAATCATTATAGAGGATATCATTTCCTTGAACAATCATAACCATACTTTTTTTTATTTTAGAATTTCCATCTCACATTAGAAAACCAAAAACGACAAAAAGTTAAGAAATAGGTTATCTTGCACATATAGTGCGCCGCACTTCATCAGCTTACGAATCCCTCAGCTTATGAATCGCGGATTGATAAATTAATGTAGCAATTTAGGAAACACTAAATTGACCAAACTGTAAACTACCTTGAGACATTCTAAATTTTGAAGGAACGAATGGAGAGCTCTATTTTCTGCATTGGGTTTTCTACATCTACAAGAGAGAGAAAGCTTAGATCTGAAGTGCTGAGGACTACAAAGAACCCATCCCATTGAGGAGATCTGGATACACCTTCTTGTTTCCTCCCAGGTGCCCCGTAATATAAAAATTCATTCAAAAATCGTGTTCTTGTCTTGTCTGTTGGATGCATGGAGCAAACTCTTTACTTTACTGCTTAATGTCTTTCCATTTATAGATCTGTTTGTTGCAGCACTTTAACTACTAATTGCAGATCTGAAGATGTTTTGCAGCCATTATTGTTGTTAGGGCTATTAGTTATGCGTAGCTAAAGTGGTTCTTTTTCGTACACTTCGACGAAGAATTCATACTAACACCTGTCGGGGGTATTTTCTGAGGAGCAGGCCATTTTTAGGGCCCAGCAACTGGAACTGATCTATTCTCAGTCTGGGGTCCTCCATAAATATTTGCACAATGCTCCTCGCTCCAAATTAGATTTATCCAAAACTAAGCCTGGTCCTCATGGTGATGGACTTATCGGGTCGATCAATAGGGGTGAAGCTAACCTGCTTACTCAGTTACAGAAGTTGTCTATAAAATCTACTCCTTCTGGTCAGGCTGTGCCTGCTGAGTCATCGCCTTCCCAATCTTTGTCGATAAATGCTGTCCAAGCTTCTGATCCCAAAGGAAATCAACAATCCGAAGGGAAGAAGAAGGGACGAAATAATAAGAAAAAGGGCAAGAATGGGAAGGGCAATGTGAATAAAACCAACGAGCATGTTGGTGAGGGTCCAAAGGATAAAAATAAAGTGAATTTTCCATGCAAGTTATGTACTGGAGACCATCTTACACACCTTTGCCCTAAAATTCAGGATGCGCAGCGCTTGTTAGTTCAGCAGGGTTCTTCTAGTTCCTAGGCTGTGTTGACAAACCCTTTTCCCCAAGGGCAACAACTAGTTGTTGCCGCGAATCAAAATCCCGGGGCTTCCTCTGGGGGCACCCAGGAAGGGGAAATTCCATCGAACATATTCATGATGAGTGCTCACGTGGATGTCGCTACGAGATCCTGTGATTATGGCAGAGAAGAGTCTTCGAAAGCTAAGGATACTCCTGATGCTACTGAGCCACTTCACATTACAAGGCCTACTGTTGATTCTATGCCTCGGATGCCCAAAGCATCCACTAAGCGTTCGATGATTAATCCAAATGCTAGGGCTACCCAGAACTACTCTATTGTGGAAGATCTGGCGCAGAGTCCTTATGCTATGTCGGCTTTAGAGGTGCTCCAGTCTTGTCCGGCTCAGCACAGTGCTTTGCTCACTGCCATTGGGGCTATTGATCCGAAAAATTCTCTTCTGATTACTTTTGATATGTCTAATTTTAAGAAGAGACTCCCCCATCATATGGCTTTTCATATTAAATCATCGTACCAGAAGTGCAGCATCTTTCGGACAATTGTTGATGAGGGTTCTTCCACATGCGTGATGTCTCTCACATGTTGGAAGACGATTGGATCTCCCAAAGCTGTTCCATCTACCACTCTTCTGACTGCGTTTGATGGTCATTCTCACAGACCGCATGGTATTGTCCCAGCTTTGCCTATCTGTGTTGGGGGCAAAACTATGAATATAGAGGTTGAGGTAGTTGATGCAAGCTTGGACTACAACCTTCTGTTGGGGAGAAACTAGATTTATGAGATGGATGCCATTGCATCCTCATTATTTCGGATTATTTGTTTCCCTCACGAAGGGAGGATTGTTACAGTGGACCAACTGGACTGACCTCCTGTAGACCCGAATGCGTCTACTGACTCATCTGTTCCAAAGTTGGATAATACTAAGGCGCCTGTTGAGAATTTAGGGGTTGGAATGTATTCTTCCTTGATGGGTAATTTTGATATTCCTCCTCCTACGGTGCATATAAATGCAATTTCATCCTCCAAGGCTCCTCTTCAAAGAGATTTCTTCAGAACTCATTATTTTTCGGACCCTTGGACCTTGCCTTCCCCTACCGCCACATTAGCGGAAGGTCAAGTGGGTGGAATGTCATTTCCGATGTCTACAGCTGAGATTGCTTATCGGTCTATTGTTGACTCTGCAGAATCCAGTCCAGCTCCTCTTTCACCGGAAGAGTTGGATGGAGATGTGGCTCCGGCTTGGACACTTAGTTCTTCTTCTGCCCGCCTTGATACCACTCTTCCATCTGAAGAGGCCATCCTGGAAGCTATGACTGGTATAGATAGACCGTGGGATGACTTGCATCATCGGTCTTACTTTTTACCTGATTTAAGCGAAGTTGAAACAAGTTTTCCAAGTCCTCAGTCTCCTGGTCCTGTTCACCCAGTCCTGAACCCTTTACCACCAACACAGGTTTATGCTGAAGGGAACATGGCTGTGATTTCTCCTACTATCCCGGTGAACATTTCCAGGGATCCCAATATTATTGAGAATGTCTTCATCGGAGCTGAATGTTCCCGTGAAAAGATTCAGATTTACATCGAGCTCTTTAAAGAGTATAGGGATGTATTCGCTTGGTCTTATGAGGAAATTCCTGGTATAGATCCATCTATAGTCCAGCATGAGATCAAGACTTACGAAAACGCTAAGCCTGTGAGGCAAAAGCTTTGTCTGGTCAATCCTAGGAAGGCAGCAGCTATCAAAGCTGAGGTGGAGAAGCTGCTTAAGGCGGGATTCATTTTCCCTGTTCCTTTGACTGAATGGGTTTCAAACCCTGTTCCCGTAGATAAAAAACAAGGAACAATTTGAGTTTGCATTGATTTCAGAGACCTTAATAAAGCATGTCCTAAAGATAATTGCCCCACACCATTTATCGATCAGATCATTGACGAGTGTGCCGGTAATGAGATTTTCTCCTTCATGGACGGTTTCTCTGGGTATAATCAGATTACTATCCATCCTGAAGATCAGCATAAGACTACCTTTATTTTTCCCTGGGTACTTTTGCATACAAGAAGATGCCTTTTGGTCTTAAAAATGCTGGGGCTACGTTTCAGCGGGCCATGTCATATGCCTTCCACGACATCAAAAAGATTATCGAGGCGTATTTGGATGATTTAGCTGCTCATTCTCGAAAGAGGATGGATCATCCTGCTCACCTCCGGCAAATATTTGAACGATGTCATTTCTATAAGATTAGGTTGAATCCGAACAAGTGCGTTTTCGCGGTTACATCCGGTCGGTTATTGGGATTCATTATGTCTAGGGAAGGGATTAGGGTAGATCCCTTCAAGGTTGAGGCAATACTTCGGTTGCCTCCCCCGTCCTCTATTCGTCAACTTCAAAGTCTACAAGGAAAGTCTAATTTTCTTCGGAGATTTATCGTAAATTATGCTGAAGTTACAAAGGGATTTATGAGATTGTTGAAGAAGGGAGTTCCATTTCTTTGGGATGACTTCGCTCAACGCTCATTCGATGCTTTGAAGAAAGCATTTACCTCTGCTCCTTTATTGAGTCCACCTGATTATAGCAGGGATTTACTTTTGTATCTAGCAGCAGCAGAATCTACCATTGGTATGGTTCTGGTTCAGGAGGATGATGCTCTTGCAGAGCATGTTATTTACTATCTTAGTCGAGGATTGGTAGGACCTGAACTCCGGTACACTCTGATAGAAAAGTTAGCTTTAGCAGTCGTTCATGTTGTGCATTGACTCCGACATTACATTATTCTACGAAAAACTTATGTTTTGGCAGCAGCCAATCCATTTCAGTTTGTCCTCAGTAGGCGAGTGATTGGGGGCAAATACAATAGATGGATTGTGATTTTGCAGGAATTTGATCTTGAGTTTATGTCTGCCAAATCCAAGAAATCATTGGTTTTCGCGGAATTGATCTCCGAGTTGCCCTGTGGGGAACATATGATCTATGATGAATCCTTCCCAGATGAACATTTGTTTCTTATCTCTTCACAGGATCCTTGGTACGGAGATATCATTGTGTATCTTCAGACTACGAAGTTCCCCTCTACTTTTTCGAAAGATGAGCGTCGTAAGTTGCGTCACTTGGCTAAGAATTACTTGATTATTGGTGATGCTTTATACCGTCGAGGGGTTGATTCAATCCTGAGACGTTGCTTAACTCTCGAAGAAGTTGAGGCTGTGCTGAATGATTGCCACAGTGGAGCTTGTGGTGGTCATTTATCTGGGCTTGCTACAGCCCAAAAGATCTTGCGTGCTGGGTACTTTTGGCCTTCGATTTTTAAAGATTGTATGGAGTCGGTCAAAAAGTGTCATCCGTGTCAAGTTTATACTCGAAAAATGCGCGCTCATCCAGCTCCGCTTTTTCCAGTCATTACTGTCGGTCCCTTTACAAAGTGGGGTATTGATTATACTACTTGTAACCCGCCTTTGGCTAAAGGTCACAAGTACATTATTGTAGCAGTAGACTACTTTACGAAGTGGGTCGAGGCTATGACTACTTTTGGGAATGATGGTGAGACTGCAGCTCTTTTTCTTTTCAACCAGGTTATTGCTCGTTTTGGTATTCCTAGAGAGATTGTCACTGATCATGGCAGTCATTTTCAGAATAGCATGATGGCTAAGTTGGCTCACAAATTGCGTTTCCAGCAGGAGCATTCATCTCCGTATTATCCTCAAGCCAATGGGCAGGTGGAAGCCGTGAATAAATCCTTGAAGACAATTCTTGAAAGGACAATTGATAAAGCTAGATCCAACTAGCATATTATGCTATATCCAACACTTTGGGCATACAGGACATCAGTGAAAACTACAACTGGCTTTACTCCGTTTCAGCTAGTGCATGGGTTGGAATCCGTATTTCCCATTGAATGCGAGATTCCTTCTCTCAAATTAGCTGTTGAACTTCTTCCTGACACTTCTAGTCTTGAAGAACGGCTCCTTCATCTGGAACATCTTGATGAGTAGCGTCGGGATGCTGCCATGATGAATGAAGCGCATAAAAACCGAGTTAAAGCTCAGTACGATAAGGCGGTCAAACCTAGGGTTTTTTCGGAAGGTGACCTTGTTTTGGTCTATGCCCAAGAAAAAGATGCCCTGGGGGCAAGAAAATTTAAGTCTATGTGGTATGGCCCCTTCATCTTTAAAAAATTCCTTAAAAAAGGAGCATATACCTTGGTTGATTTTGAAGGGAACGAGTTGCCGGAGCCCAGAAATGGGCTCTATTTGAAGAAGTATTATGCCTAGGCTTCGGCCTGGCATGTTGCTTTTGTATATAGTAGTTTTTCTTTGTACATATCTGGTTGATTTTCGATCTTTGATGGGATGGTGATGTTTTTGATCTGCTTTGGCAGGTTGTGTCGGATGTCATGAGTCATTTTGGTTTCACCGATGGTGCTAGTAGACACACCCGGAACTTAGCTTCCGCGGCTTGGGTACTTCATTATCCATCCGGTCAGCTGTTAGTATCAAGAGGGGTCTGCATTAGTCCTGCTTCCAATAATATAGAAGAATACACTAAAGTTGTTTATATACTCTCGGAGGCAATATCTTTGGGTATTGATTCATTGGTAGTTTTCTTGGACCCTCAGCTGGTGGTGTCGTAGTTGAACAATACTTATCGGGTTCGAGATCCATTTTTACTCCGGTTGTTTTTGAGGGTACGTTTGTTACAAAGATCATTTCAATTTTTAACTTTCATTCATATTCCTCGTGCTGAAAATTGGATGGCAGACTCATTAGCTAATCAAGCAATTGATTGGCATATTAATCATTCCATACAATAAAATTTAATCATCAAAAACATCATACATTTTGATACATTTGTCACATCACATCAAACATTGTTGTATAGATATCATCAGAGTGTTTAAAAAACTATACAAAATTTGGATCCATAAGTCATACAAAATTTGGGCTTATGCTGGATCATGTTCAATCTCAAATAATATACAGTCATCTGATACATTATATCTATCTACTCTTGAGGTCCCTACCCAGAAGTTGTGTTCCTATAGGACACGATCGCGATGGCAACTCGGCGGAATAACCGTACCCAGTCTCGGGGCACTCCTACCACCCGTCTCTGGATGGCTTCTGGTAGATCTTCCACTACAGCCATAGGTACTTGGCGGGTTAATCCCTCCAAGTTCCTCTGTACAGCCTGGAGGGTCCTGTCTGAATCCACTATATCCGCTTCGCCTCTGCGATGCTTGTGTCGCGGGAAACCCTCAGGTCGAACTGGTCCAATATCTATATCATGATCATTTTTAATTGTAAGTCATTATGAATCCAATCAAAAACATGTTTGTTTTTCATTTGTTCATACATATTTGAAAAAATCAAAAAAAATATGTAAGTCAAAAAAGTGCAAACTTACCGACTGCACCCCATGCCACGCCTAGTGGAAGGATAAGATCTGGATCGCCACGAGAGTCCATCCCAGCATAGGGATAGTCATCCACAATGATGATTTGTTCTCCCCACCAAAGGAAGAACTCATCATCTCAAGTGGTCTGGGGAACTTCACTTCCCCCCAATCTCTTCATCATGTCTTCCTAGCGGGCAATTCTTGGGTCTCTCGGGCTGCTGATGGTAGAGATCACTTTGGGTCTCAATACTGGTATCTTCTCGAAGAAGAATGTCATCAAAATTGTACCATATCCAAAAAAATTTGTCTTTGCCTTTCGGATTGAAGTCAATTGTTGCTTCATGTTCATCAGTAGAGCTGTGCACCAATCATATAAATGAGTTAAGAATTCTACTGCTATACTCATTTGCATCCTAGATGCCTGGTGTAGAGAAGCTGATCCTGCTACTCTCCCAATGGTAAAAAGGAGGATTTTTATGTGCAAGTCTCTTAAATCTTTGATTGCAATTTGAGTTCCCACTTTCTTGGAACCCTCTACGTAGTAAAAGTGGACATAATCTTCCACGGTTAGCCCTCCCAAAGGCTTCCCGTGCAAGTCTACTGGCTCCCCCCTCCGAGAGAGTCCAGTAATAAAATATATATCTTCCACTTCGATGCGTATAGGCATCTGATCTATGATGAAGCAGTCTTCTTCCAGTTCCCAATAGTTCACAAGCATTTCGAGCAACCGGACATTACTCTTCATATTTGGCATTTTGAAAAACTTGAGCAATCCGCAATTCCAGAGAATATTTAGTGATGCTCGATCCCGCATCACTTATTGATCAATAGCACTGTGTTCACGCTCTCTCCATGATATGGTCATCCTACAAAATTTCAATAATTCGTTCATTAGCTACGCATTTTTCATTTTGGACTGTGCATACGCGACTTTCTTTGTGCACAGTCGCGTATATACACGACTTGGTCATTACCAACCCGTGTATGCGCAAACCCATGATTTTTAGCAAGAGATTCTACGGTGAAAATTCCTAAATTTTAATTTATGAAAGGACAAAATGAATAGCAAGGATGGTTTATGAGCTTACCTGACAAATTTGATGCGATTTGACGGTCGGTTACTCCTGTTTTGACGAAAGAATTTTTTTTCTCTAGAGCACTTTTTTCCAAATCAGCAATGTAACAATGAGCCAAATATGAGGTAATTTGTCTATTTATGTCCAAAAAGTTGAAAATTTTCGCAAAAATTTGTTATGCTTATTTTTTCAATCTATCTTAAGCTACATAACCCGGATGCTTGGAAGTGCCCAGTTTGGTATGTTTTCAGGTACATTTTGACGAATTTGAGATTTTTTTCCCGGTTTTGGATCCATGACTGCTGACTCGTCATGGCAGATATATGATCTTCACTAGCATATAGGTTAGGGAATCCACTTTCCGTTGCATCTTGCATACTAGCCTCCATACTGATCACTTGCCATAGGGTCGATCCCATCAGGTCATGAGTATTTCACCCATTTCACTCGCCGATTATTTAATCATGACTTGATGGTAGAGCCTTCCTTTACATGGGCTTCTTATTTAGTTCCTCGCTATCACTTGTTGCCCATGCTGCGTTTTATGTAGGCTCGGGAGTCCTCTTTAGTCCCGCCATGACTTATGTGTTGAAGCTTCATTCTTCTTCTTTCTCACTATCATTTTTCTGGCTATTACCCTAGAGGCTCCCTGGTGTTGTTGAGTTGTATTACTGCATTGCATATTGGCTACTTGTTTATCCTGGCCTTTAGCCGGCTTCATTTGGACTCGATGTTTAAGCCAAATTTTGACCTTGTCTATCTGTACAAGTTAACCATTGCATGCACTTAGCTATCGTGACTTGACACCCTTTTACCTATGGATGGAACATTCCTCTGAGTATCGCTTACCAGTTTCCGCCACCTTGCATTGAGCATAGGATCGTTCCAATCCCAGGAACTAGTGCATCTTTTTCTTGATACTTGTTCTATCCATTGTACCATAGCATTCTTTTATTCTTTTTCAGGCTTATTATACGAAAAAGACAAAAAAAATAAAATATAACAAAAAGAGCGGGAACGAGATGTAACTTCGTTGTTTGATGGCAGTACAGAGTCAGTTTGTCACCCTTGAACAAAGCACATACACTTATATATATTTCCTACATTTGGGATGGTTTTAGTTTTGACCTAGGTTCAGCCTTTACCTTGTTTCACTTGTCATTCCTCCCCCGGTTGGTTATCTCTTCCAATCATATAAAGAGTTTGTTCTGCCTCCTGCATAATAGACTTATACTGTGTCACTTTTTACTGCCATGGTCATCACGAGTCATGCTTTTGTTCAAGGGAAGTCTAACCAGAGTCGACCATTCTGCGGTGTCTCTTGACTCATTATTCAGTCGGCCTTCTCGGTCTTGTCAGTATCTTGTTCTATCACATCAGATGTTTTGGTCTACTGCTCGTGCTAGTTTGAGAAGGTCTCCATTGACTTCTTGCTGGCGGGTTTGTCTCTTATCGACTACGACATATTGCTCTAAGAGAAAACCTAGAGCCGCACCCTGGCCCTATTTCCATCATTGATAGGTGACCTTGTGCTCAGCATTTGATCATCATTATGGGTCTTTGACTGAGTGGTTTCCCCTGTGTTCGATGTCAGCACACATTATCACACTTTGGATTCGTGTAGTACCTTGATTTCCATTTGACCCTATCGGTGGATATCTCGCCTCTGTGTCAGCTTTCATTATTGGTTGGTTCAAAGGGTTTCTTTCATGCGCTAGCTTCATCTTGTGCATGTCGGAAACGTACTTCGGTTTGGTTCCGTCACTCTACTTCGTCTGATTCCTTCCAAATCTTGGCTTGCGGGTTACACTCGTGCTGGACTGATGTGGGATTCCTTAATGCCTTCCTTCTAGCAGATATTTTCCCATCGACTCCGACTCATTGCTCTGGGAATAAGGTCTAGAGACTTTTTGTTAGTACCTTAGGGTTTGCAGTCATCAGTGGCAGACGCTTCGCTATCGACAGTGAGGATTCATCATTGCCTCCTGATTGGTAGATTCTTTCAAGTGTTCGACTTCAACTCATTTATTTGCACTTGTTAGATTGTACTGGGGCACCTTGATGCTCATTTTCATTATTGGTGGGTTGTCTCACGTTGGTTAACAGTATACATCATTGACTGGTAATCCAACGATTTCTCACATGGTTGACTTCAGTTCATTTATTCCCATTGTGTAGAATTGTGCCATAGTGTTCGGTGAAGACCTTGGGTTGCATCAGCATTTCTCGGTTCACTTTTGACAGTCCATTCAGTTTCTTCCAGTGATGCCGTTCACCCTTATATGTTGTTGTGTCAGTACATCAGCATCCTATATGTTGGCTCCCGAGTTGCATGATTGTACCGTTTGTTCCACCTCTTATGATTTGTTACTTGGAGATTCAGTTACTTATATGATCAGACATCCAGTTTCAGCATCATTGATCAGCTTTCTATATATGTGATACTTGGAAATTGATTTAGACTTGTACTTCCGGGCCATGCTCAGATGATTCATTGTGTACTTTCAGTTTAGCTATACTTGTATACAGTTTGGATCTATTCTGTACTTTCCATATGATGTATTTTTGAATTAGCATGGGTATGCCCGCCTCAGCATGAGTTGACTCTCTGTTTTATTTCATTGGTTTTTGGCAGGCTGAAATCTGGTGAAGTCCTCTCTTGTCCTTGTGAAGTTCTTTCTATGTGCGTAATACATTTCGGCCATCATGTACCCCTTCTGACCTCATATATTAGGGGGCATCTGTTATAGCATCATTTTTCACCCTCAGGTGATTCATGATTGCCTTTATGGCTTTGGGCACCCATTCCTACAAACTTGAACAAATTCACTAAAAAACAGTGTTAAAATTCCCATACGCGGGTATGCCCAGAATTTTCTGAGTGTATACGCGAGTCCACATGTACTTTTCTGCGTATGCCATTAAAACCATTAAAAAATATATAAATTCCCTATTTTTGGACTGGGTTGATGGTTACTCTAGTAGTTCAACCACCCCAGTACGTGGCCAACTGTTTCCAACTGACTGAAACTACTTTGAGGGAGTATAAAATCCCCTCATGTGCATGGCTTAAGGGAGAGAGAAATTTTATAGACATTATACTCTGTTGGAATCCCTAATTCAAGTCTGATTTCCCATGCCTCCTACACTTTCCCATATTTATATAGGAAACCCTTGTTTCCTGGAGATGTTCATCCATTTATGTGCCATCTCGAGTGCACAAGTCTTGAAAGTTTCTTAGCGAGGCAAGGGCGGGACGGATCCGGACGACGGTCTGCTCGAAGATTGTGGAAGGATTCAGGTGATCTCTCCACTCTTTATTTCTGTACATGCTGTTCATAATAATGAAGAACCATCTTGTTCCTGAACTTCTGTGTTAGTATCTATTTGTATATGTGGAAAGATTGATTATTAAGCACTTATTATCATTTATATCATATTTCATATGGATTACACTAACGTTTAGGAGAAATATATGCTGTACAACTAGGTTTCCGTGCATGTTCTGTTTTCCAGGTTGAAGGAGGAAGAAAGGTTGCTGGGGGTTTGGACCCTGCGGGATCTACATCGAACGTAGGACTACGGGTGAGTTCTGCTATCGTTGTTATCTAGTTTTTTTCATTCAAGCATGGTTGTGTGTGAGTCCTTCTGAATGGCATGCCCTGCTCTGTGGAGGTTTTGACCCAAAAAACCTCTAGGGTTTTGCCTGGGTACGTAAGAAGATAGGAGAGATAAGGTTGTGTATAGATTTACAGAATCTGAATAAAGAATCCTTAAAAGATAACTATCCACTTCCGAAGATGGACCATATTCTGCAAAGAGTAGTTGGAGCATAAAGGATGTCACTACTCGATGGCTACTCAGGCTATAATCAAATCTTGGTGCATGAGAAAGACCAAGACAAAACTGCTTTCACAACACCTTGGGGAACTTTCCAGTATGCCAAAATGCCATTTGGACTGAAGAATGCTGGAGCTACTTTCCAGCAAACAATGGAAATTGCTTTTTCCAATGAAAAGGATGTTTTTCTGGTTGTATATTTGGATGATCTGACAGTGTTTTCTGGTTTTGATGATGAACATTTGCACCACTTGAGGGTTGTTTTTTAGTGATGCAGAAAGTTTGGGATTTCTCTCAATCCAAAGAAAAGTCTGTTTGCTGTGGATGAAGGCAAGATGTTGGGGCATATCATATCTAAAGATGGTATCTGCATTGATCCTTCAAGAGTGGAGGCAATTCAGCATATAGACCTCCCACGTAATAAAAATGAGATTCAAGCATTCAATGGTAAGATGAACTTCTTGTGCATATTTATACCCAATTTGGCTGAACATTTAAGAGAAATGACTAATATGTTGAAAAAGGATAGCACTGTCAAATGGAGTGAGGAAGCCATCAAGTCATTTAATCTGGTAAAGTCTGCTCTATCCTGCCCCAATCTTGATTAGTCCTGATTACACTCAAGATTTCATTATATTTTCATTTGCATCGGAGCATACTATGGCTGCGGTATTGATGCAAAAGAGAGATCAGACTGAGTAGCCCATTGCCTTTTTCAGTAGGACTATTAGAGATGCTTCTTTGCGGTATAATATCATTGAGAAACAAGAATTGGCCCTTATAAAAGCATTGAAGGATTTTAGAGTATATATTATGCATTCACATACCATAGCATATGTTCCTAATGTAGCAGTCAAATATGTGTTGATGCAAACTGATCCAGAGGGAAGAAGAGGTAAGTGGATAGCAGCAATGTTGGAGTATGATTTGGAGATCAAACCCACAAAGTTGATCAAAGGACAAGGTTTGGCAAAGATAATGGCCCAATCAAACCTACATGCCCTGGATATAAATCTCATAACAACAATGTCAGAGGATGAGGATGAAGATTTTCTTGTTCCACTTTCAGAAATTTTTCTACAATCCCCATGGTTTTCAGACATTTTTTATGTTCTTCAGCATATTTCACCACCTCCAGGGATTTCTAGAAGCAAAGGTAGATCATTGAAACTTAAGTTTGCTAAATTATGTATTTTAAACAGTGCTCTGTATTGGAAAGATCCAGGAGGTATTCTGCTTAATTGTTTGGTTGAAGATGAGGTTCAACAGGTGATGCATGACTTTCACAAAGGTGATTGTGGTGGTCACTTGTTTTGGAAAACTACAGCTAACAAGGTGTTGAGAGTAGGATATTATTGGCCCACTTTATTTTCAGATTTGTACAAAACAGTGATGAGCTACCATGAGTGTCAGATTTTCCAAGGGAAAATGAAATTGCTTCCTCTTCCTTTGAAACCAGTTTCAGTAAATGCTCCCTTTCAACAGTGGGGACTTGATTTCATAGGAGAAATCCATCCCGCATCATCAGCACAACATCGATGGATCTTGACAGGTACAGATTACTTCACCAAATGGATCGAGGCCGTTCCAGCAAGGCATACCACTGATACGTTAATCATTAAATTTTTAGAATCAAATATCTTGTCTCGTTTTGGTTGCGCTCACAAAATCATAACATATAACGCAGCAGTGTTTAGATCTAAGAAGATGGTGGAATTATGTGATAAATACAACATTGTGTTGGGCCATTAATAGCATAATACCCACAAGGCAACGGCCTAGCATAATCATCAAATAAATCTCTAATAAATATAATCAAGAAAATGCTGGAAGCAAATAAGAGGAACTAGCATCGAAAGCTCATCAACGCGTTATGGGCAAATAGAGTCAGCAGCAAGAAATCCATAGGTATGTCACTGTTTGGATTGGTTTATGGTACTGATGTTGTTTTTCTCACCTCACTTACAGTTCCAGTCATGAAATTATTATAAGAGGTTGGCAGTGAAGAAGATGATAATCAACGAAGGATCAATCAAATGATCCACCTTCAGCAAACAAGGGAGGAAGTGTCACAGAACACTATTCAGTTGCAAGAGAAGATAAAGAAAATATATGACCATAAGACCAAAGCAGAAAGGTTTCAGTTTGATGATGTGGTGTTGAGATGGGATGCACGGAATGAGGACAAAGGGAAGCATGGTAAGTTTGACAACCTGTGGAAAGGACCATACAAGATTTCAACATACAGGGGATAGAATGCCTTTTTTCTTTTAGAGATGGATGGCCAAGATTTTCCTGGAGGACCAGTGAATGGTAGGCTTTTGAAGCACAACCACTGTTGAAGATAAAAGATCCAAACTATGTCACAATCATTGTATATATCATGTTCTTTTTGGTCAGATTTCAAGTACACAGTCATTGAAGTTTGGGGCCTGAGGTGAAGGCTATAAAACTTGAATGATATGTGTAAAGTTTGGTTTTATTTAAGTTTTCAGTCACATTTTGAGTTAGATTCAATCTCCATTGTGTCAGTTTTCATTATTTTTACCATATTTGCCCAATGGATGAGGCTACTTGGTCTACGGTGTTCTTGGCACCTCCAAGGAGCTACCATCCCCATTGGAGCCAACATTAGTGTCAGTCTTGTTATAATGCCATCAATGATCAAATTTACTCTTTTGCATTTTCATGTTAGGAGTCCCATACCATAAATTTTCATCATTCAATTAGGTCATGGATTCATTGATGGCAGTGGTCTTTCATCAGTTCTCCCTCATGTGAAACTTGTTGATTTCCCTTTCTATTGGTCTCATTAGGTTCTAGGGTCTCATCATGGTCAAATTCATGAGTCAAGTATCAATAAATATCAGCAAAGGTTATGAGGAGGTCAAATAAACTCAGAGGCACAGTATCTGGAAATATCAAAGAAATTTTTCATTGAGCTTGACGTAATTTTCATCTCAAAACCATGTTTTGAGGTGAAAACATGGTACTTTGCTTCTATTATCATCTTTTATGTAATTTTGTGTCTTCATATGTAATAATTTGCACTTCAGAAGCTGCTATCTCCACAAAGCCACCACCCTGCCTTTCAGAGGTGTTTTCCATAGCATTTTCAGTGTAAAATCATGTTCTAAGTATGTCCATCAGAAAGAGCCCAAAAAGAGCTTTTCAACGGTATATTATACTCTCAAAACTGACTCCTGGATCGAAAATTATGCCTTAGTGAAGAAAAGTCCCCAAAGGCCTAAACCTACCCCTTTTCTCATTTAGTCCCTTAAACTTTATAATATAATTTTAAATTTTTTCATTGTAATTCCCCCTTCCGATCCGATCACGCCCCTCCTTCCGATCCAATCACAACGATCAATCACGTGGCCCCGATTGACCCTTCCCTGACTATAAATTTCTGATGCGATTGACCTCACCCGAATACATCTGGACCGTTGATCTTCTTAGCGATCGGATGGCCCACATCTGATCGCGATCTCTTGATCGCATCGCAACTTCGAAAATGCTCACATTTTTCCCTGCTCCTTTGATTTTTTTCGACGTGATTGACCCCCGCCTGATTACATCTCCGTCGTCGATCCGCCCATCTAATTGGATGGCTCAAAAGTTGTCACACAATCACAATCGACGATTTTCATAAGTTTAAATCCACTCCACTCCTCCGTCGATTTGCAATTGCGATTGGTTGGGTCCCACCATGATCCTTTCCGCCCCGTTCCAAATCAAAGTTTTTTTCCTTTGTAAATGAGATAAATCAAATTTAAAATATTTCTTAAAGGTTTCATCACATCGGCCTTTCCATTGCATCGCATATTTCATTTCCCGGCACTTTAACCTGCTCCCCTTTTCGTCTTGATTGCGATTGTGATTTCGCATATACACCATCGCATCGCAACTTTTCAATCATGCCATACATCCCTTCCCCTCTTCCGATTGTGATTTTTGATTTCGATTTGCGATTGCAACTCGGGCACACCATCCTTCCTTTCGCTCTTTGTCCATAAAAAAGGGATTTTCTTCATTGAAAGGCATAATTTCAGTTTTGTTGTTTTCAAAAGGAATTTTCTCCAAAAGTCAGTTTTTCTTTAAAGGATAAAGACAAAGATAATAGTCAAAGGCCGAGAGCCAAATATAAGCACAGAAATCATGACAGCACGACAGCAACGATAAAGGGAGAATTGGTTCCAAATTTATCTTTTGTTTAAGCAACAGTAAATTCTCCAGAGGGTCAAAATGAAATGTTTCTCCTTATTTTAGGGGCATCTAGTTGGTTTATTTTCTATGTTTGGATTTCAGTTCTTGAGCTGGTAAAACAGCTCCCTTTAATGTATTTCTTCATCATTGTAAAAGAAAAAAAGTGTGGAATTAGTTTGGAAATCACTGAGGACGCTCTGCGCTCCATTTGTAACAGTTTGGCAGGGAATTAATAAATAAATGCAGCTTTGATTTGTGGGATCCTTGTGGTATGGATTTTAGCATTGTTCTTTCCTTTGTGTTAATATGTTAATTTTTATGTTTACCATTAATTTATTCACATTTCTGGTTGAATTCTTTCAAGATAGATAGGTAGAATCCATTATATAATTCTCTGCCTTGGGAAATCATTTAAAACTTTATGTTTTCTGTTGTTTGAAAAGGATCCATCTCCTTTTCCCTTTTTAGCTCCTCACGAGTCTTACCATTCCATCATTATTTAAACTAAATTGTTAAAATCCTGCCTATCTTGCCCCATGAAAAACCTTGTGTCTCTGATTTAATTTCCTGGATTCAAACTACCCCATCTGTTCCACATAACCTTGAAAATTTATAAAAACATTTCAAATTATTATACCTAGCCTAAAATTAGTTTGTAGTATTATTTCATTGAATATTTTTTCACGGAGAGAGCCCTCTCCTAACCTTGTAGGGCTAGCTACAAGGTTGAGCGTGGTTTAAAGGTTACCCTGATTTGCCTTCCTTCAGCCTAAGGTTCAAATTAGCTGCTAACAGGTCACCCAAGAGCACAACCGAGGCTTGGGTAAAGAAGCTAGACACATATTTCTAGCTACATCAAGTTTCAGAAGAGGAAGCCATTAGAGTAGCAGCGTTGCATCTTGAAGGTAAGGCTTATGCCCGGTGGTTATTTGAATCTTATTCATTGAATAATGAAAATATATCCACTTATACAAATTTCACTAAGAGGTTAGTGAAAGTATTTTATTTAAAACAATCTGAAACTTCCTTGGGAGAGAAAACCAAGCCCAAGAAATTAGAACCTTTGCATGAGTTGGAAGGATCCATGAAGCCAAATCCATTTCAGAACATTTTTGAGGGGGTTAAAGATTTGCAACATGATTTGCCAAGGGAAAATGCCCCACTTCATCAAGAAATTTCTTCTCAAGAGGAAGACATGAGGATTCCTTCTTCAAGACAAGATAAAGACAAAGCATCTCTTAATGATGAGGTATTCTCCATTGATGAGGAGGAGGAAAAGGGAGAGCTGGAAAGATCCTCTAGTGCCATGACAGCAGGAAGAGATCTACTTCTATTTGGAGATGGAGATGAAGAAATTTCTTCAACTAGAGGAGCTCCTGTATCTTTTCAATAAGTTCCAAGGGATCTTACATATGAAGATCAGGAGCAACATGTGTCTATGTTGATAGGAAATGAGACAAAAAAATGGAGGAAGTGTTTTCCAACATTGAATATAGTCTTGGGGACACACACTATGATAGATCATCCTTTTTTGATCAAGACTCTTGACACCAAGGATATATTGGGTGTACATTGGTTGATTACATTGGAAAAAAACACCTTAGACTGTGAAATCTTGTCGGAGGTAGGAGAAGATGAGAAGGAGGGCCAACATACAGTGATTGGAAACATACACACCCATATTTTTTAGGAGGTTTATGCACAGAAGTAGGAGGATGATTTGCGCAGTGAGGGCAATGAAAAATTATTCCACTCACATATACAACTTTCTCTAGGCCTTGATGTTTTATTACATGGATGCATTCCACCAGGGAGACCCCTAGATTGGAGTAGGATCAAAGAGTTCTCTCTACATGTTGCATCACTCATAGATCTAGGAGAAGTGGGAGCATTGGGAGATCATTGTACAATGTTGAGAGTCTTGGGTGGAATCAAGGAGGAGGGAGACATTCTCCCAACATCATCATTACCTACTCTCATTTTAGATTCTGCGCTGAGAAAGGAGAAGCAAGGGGAGGATAGTATCCTTCCAATATGTCACTTTGGCATGGGAGATGTCAAAGAGAAGGAAAAATACATGATCGATGCTTTCTATGATAGATCATCAGTGCTATCACTTTGGAGGATAGATCCATATTGTAAATCCCAGCTATTGGTGGATTATTCCAAGGATCTTTTCACATGCATGATACTTGATGACCAACTAAATGAAGAGGGCTATTTATTCCAAGAATAGGTCATCTACTATCATGGTAGGATATTCTTTTCTAGAGCTTCCAAGCTCAAGGAGAAGCTACTACAAAGAGCTTATGAATAATTTCTCTTCAGCCACACTTATTCCATGAGAGCCTACAACAACATCGTGGAGAGCTACACTTGGGAAGGCTTTGAAGAGGAGGTATATCAACATTTTAGAAGATGCATGGATCATGTGGAGATGGGTGAGATACACATCTCTATGGAATAGTTATTACAACCACCTCTTTCCTCTTTTGGAATGAGAGGGGATATATCTATGGACCACTCCATTTGTATGAGCAGAAATTTTGGTAAGGAACATGCTTATGTACATTGTTAGCCCCCTATAAATTTTTGGAAAAAGAAAAGTAGGGGGCTAGATTGTTTTTGAGCCTTCAAGGAATGCATCTCCCCTGAAGACAAATCATCCTTGAAGTCTCCTATGCCTCTGCCCTTGATAAATTTCCCTCTGTGGAACTCTCCATGTTGCTCCTTTCATCCCCTTGGAAAAATCCCCTTTCCTTCCCAATCTTTCCCCAAATCCCCCTTTAAATCCTACCCTTTCCATTTGTTTCCTCAAAATTCCCCTCTATCTCTTTACCGTTACCCTCCTTAGGCCTCAAAATTCATTAAAAAGGGTTAAAAACCCACTTTCAGACCATATAATAGGCCTCATCCCCTTCTCCGATAGCCTCCGCACCTTTCCCTCCCACAGAACCCAGTGCTGTGACCAAAGTGCTAGCCCGAAGGCGCTTGCCCCATATGTTTATCGGGTGCTTTCTCAACTGTTGATCCATATAGACCGGATGGCGATCATCAAACCGCGCAGTGCTCGTGATTCACCCATTCAAACCACTGATCGCGCCATCATCGTCCATTCACCGCCAGATCAATGGTTCAGAGGGCATCCGCCACTATGGTCCCCGCTGCGCACCATGCCATAAAACAACACGGTTTTCATCGCACCGCCTTCAGGCGGTAGGCGGTGTTCCCTCATCGGCTAGCGATTCCATACACCTTTCGATGCGTGGCTTCTGTATGGCGACAAAACCGCCCTCCCATCGTGCATTAACGATCGACATGGGATGCGCAGCGATATTCACATGATCCATCAGATCTGCCTTTGCCCATCCAACGATCATCGCTCGACAAAGCTACGCGGGGTTTAAACCATAGTCTCCATACCCTGGGCCCCCCGTTCATCGCCCTCCACTGTGCGTTCGACCGTCAATCTCCTCTGAGATCTGACGGCCCAGTTTGGTATTCCCGTTGTTGACTCTTCCACTGTTGACCGGTCCCACCACGTCACCTCCACGTGCCTCACCGTACTTTCACCCCTCCCGTCTTACATTTTCATTCAAAGGGTCGAAGTTCAAAGGTTTCATTCATTTTTCCTCCCACGTCACCTTCCGACTGTAATCTGTACTGTTTTCACCACACTACATGATTTCCAAGGAGGCGAAAAACCGCCATGATTCATAAGAATCATTGTAAGCAGCACATTGAGCAGACAGAATTAAAACTGAAGCTGGTACTACAGGGAAATGTCAAGAAAGGTGGCGGCGGTATAAATTCCATGAAAGGACGAAGTTCAAAACTTTGCAAACTCTATCCCACGCCATTAAAGCCCAGATCTTGCAGAATAGAGACATTTATGAAGCCGTGAAGAAAAACTAGCTTATGATCAAGGGTTTCAGCATTCGACATTGAGTGTTTTGAGTTTTAATATAGCAGTTTAGAGGCAAAGCACCAGATCAATGATCCCACAGATCATGCAAAGATACAACACGTAGAAATCAATGCATATCAGGGGTTTATACAGTAGCAGAATGTTTTTCCCTCCATGAAGGACAAAGTGCCCATGCAGTGTTCAATCTATGCCGTGTTCTGGAAATATTTCCTACCCTGAAAACAACCCTAGTACTATCAGAGCAGTCATTTCATCAGTATGGCAGATTTATTTATCATTTCTTTATCTTTTTTTTATTCACCAATAGCACCACACAGTACTGTAGTCAGAACGAATCAGAGTCATATCAGAGTAATCCCCAGTCTGAAGAGGATCATTCGTTCGCCTAGAGAAACCAGAGATTAATGCACAAGATCTATACAGAATGGGCTTCGGCCCTCTTTCTTTTCAAAAGTTCAATACTGCATTTAGTTCTCCACCTACCTCCTCTGCTCCTCCGGAGCTATAAATTCATAAAGAACTCATTGTAATGGTTGTTGATCAGTTATCAAAGAACTGAAAGTAGTTTCTTTTGAGACACAATCTCTGTGTAAAGATTGTAAGATAGGTTGAAGGAGATGTTTTCAGAATGAGTATCCAGCTATTGGCAATATTGTACTTGATTGGTATTGTTATTTAATATGAAAAGCACATTTCTTTGGATCCTGATCTGAAGCAGGGGTGATGTTTTCATGTCTTTGTGTTTACATTAATTTCATTCCATTTCTACTGGCTGGCATCAGAAATTTGGCATAGGATTTACCCTTGTTAGGTACCCTATGTTCCTGCTCTCCTTGCCATTTATGTTTATCTTCTGAATGTATTATCTGAGAAATGATTTTAGTTGGTTTAACCAGTGTAGTGGATGTTATTTCCTGCTCTCTAATGTATGAATTAAATGAATTCAGTTCTTAGATGTTTCTTGTTATTTATTTAGTTGGAATATTTGGGAATGCTGGGGATTAGAGTTAGCCCTGTCCACTAGGATCCTTGTACGACCTGCTGATCTGTAACTCTGTGCTCCGAATCTGTGTTATCTCCTCCCCTCCTACTTTCCACACCACATAATCATCTCGAAGATCCTATGTTTCATATGACTAGCCCAATGGAAAGTCTGCCTATTGAGTAGCAAGCAAATCCTTCCCTGACTCTATTGCCCAATGGTTTTGAATATTTCCTAGAATATCTCACCTCTGCCTTATCCCTCTTTTCTCATCCTGGTCTTACATTGAACCCTTCTTTCCTGATAACCAGCAACCAAAACAAACAATCAAACAAACAAACCCGTGCTTATAACTAGCCTAACATCTTAAAATTTGAGCTTCATAGACATAAACCTTTGCTCAAACTAGAGAGATCCCTCTCTAGACCCAGGAGGGCTATATCCTGAGGTCTAAAAGTGGTATTGATGTTGTCTCGTATTTTGTTCTTGCCAATCTGGCCAAAACATGGGAACCCCAACATAATGGCGACTCCGTTGGGGAACTGAGTGCATTACACCTTAAACATTCCTAGGCACTCAAGCACCTACGATCTCTGGTTAGGTTGGCAGTTAAACATTCTACTTCATACATCAACCTCTATACCATTTGTTGTGTTTTCCCATACTCTTGGACAGAGTCTAGAAAGGGCCAGGTAGCCTCTAGATCTCACACTCTTTCAGAGGTGACATATCTGTTAAATTCCCTCCCAGTCAATCTCTGGTTAGAGTTTGCTGTGTTTTGAAGATATCCTTGAAAAGGGACATCTCAAGAGAACTGTGGTGGACAGTGTATCCTCCATAAAACATCCTAAACCCTCCACCTGGTGACTCCAATATTCCATAAACATTTCAAAGGATCCATTGGTGATCAGTAGGCATGTTTATTATCTTGGTTCACATTAGAATCCACTGGGAGACCAACACCCATAAAAAAATCAACCACAGTAGAAGTAACAAGTAGGGTTAAGTTGCTTGGTCAGAAACAACATTCTGGCTTCTAGAACCATTCATACAAGAGCTTACCCTAACCCAGACCCACCTGAAATAGTTGAAAATCCTTAGAGCATCCTCAAGGGAGCTCATACACCTAAAAGATCAACTATTTCCAAACAAATCCATAGAGCTAATTCTGCACCAAAAGATCTTACAGCTCTATCACACTTTCACCTTGACCTAGACCTACCTAACAGCTTATCTAGAACTAGGTCATTTAGTAGCTTAGATCAGCTAGAACCTGAGCTTCCTGATTCACCACGGCAAAGTGGTAGACACCTTGGGAATAGACAGACCCCTCCATCTACGCCTCCCGATTTACATTTCATATAAAACTTGGGGCTCGGTCACCCTAGGTTTGCTCATTAGTATTTTGCTGGTCATAATATCCCTGTATTCCATATACCTGCGGCCCAGGCCCTTTTAGTGCATCAAAATATCATCATGGCAGCCTGGTATGTACCTCTGGTTTTACCCCAGCCTCTAGTACCCTTACCGAATGATTATCAGTCTAATATTCCACACTTCACTGCAAAGGAGTCCATCACAGCCCAAAAACATGTAGATAAGATGGAGGATTCTTTTGACTACATGGAAATTGATGATGATACAGTCAAAATGAGAATATTTGCCCAAAGCTTAGGGGGTGATGTGAAGAAATGGTTTAAGGGCCTACATCTAGGTAGCATCAATGATCTTCTGGGCTTATATCAGACTTTCGTAAACAAATGGGAAACTAGGGCGAATCCCTGCCAACTCCTAGTAGAATACATGACCCTTAAGAGAAACGTAGGAGAGAGTGTCCATGATTACACAACAAGGTTCAATAGCATTTATAATGCCCTCCCTCCACATATGAAACCTCCACAAGGCATGGCCCTAGCAAAATACCCTGAAGGCTTTGATGCTGACATGGCCTATGAGCTTAGGGATAAGGAATACAACACACTGGAGGATATGTAGAAAGGAGCAGTGAATATAGAAGCTAACCTGATTGAAAAAATAGCAAGACTGAAATCTGAGAGAAGGGTAACATATAGAGATGACAATGTAGCTTCCACATCTGACCAAAATTATGATAATCTGTCTAAAATGTGGAAAGGTTACAACAAATAATGGAAAAAATGGTTGTCACAGTCAGTAACCAGAATAGAAACCAGAACCAAAACCTTAGAAGAAACAATAACACTCCCAACAAACAAAGAGAATCAGATCAAAAAGTTATTCCCCCATTCCAAGAGAATTTTCTTGATGAAGATGAGGGAATCATAGAAGAGTCTGAGGGAAACACAATTAATATGTTTGAAACAGAAGATTCAATCCATAACTTTTATTCAAAAGAATACCAACCTTCACCCTCTAGTTGGGAGGAGGAATGGTTGGAATCTGAAGATTATATATTAGGATTTGAAAATGCCATGATGCAGGTCAGAGAACAATATGAACTTAGAAGAAAAAAGATTCAAGAAACTGCCAAACCCAAAGCTTCTGAGACTACCATCAAAAAGAGGCCTGAGAAAACTTCTAAAGCAACTGCTGAAACCAACAAATCAGCAGCTGAGAGTTCTGGAAAGAATAGAGAAAAAGACAACCAAAACATAAATGCACAAGGTAAACCATCTAGCAGCACTAGCATTGTAGTTAGTGCTCCTGATAAAACTGTCACAAACACTGTACATAATGAGAATCAGCCCACTGATTCAGCCACTAAGGCAGTGGCAAATAAAACAGAGATGAGCATTCCCAAGAGTCAGTCCACTTTCAATTTGGAAAGTGAGATTGCAAGAATTAAAATCTTTGTCCCACTTTTTGAGCTGGCCACTCAGGATGTATATAAAGGCCATATTTTGAAGGCTTTGAACCTTAGTGAGAATGGTGACTCTGTCAATTTGAATGATGATCAGCCTGCCCTCCTGTTTGGACCTAAGATAGAGGGGAAATTCCAGGAAGGGGTAGTTCCTCCTTTCTATATCAGTCTCAACATTCATGACAAGATTCTGCATAATGCAATGCATGATTCTGGAGCATCTCACAACCTAATGCCTAAGGTAGTCATGGAGAGTTTAGGCCTAGAGATAACTCATCCCTACAAATATTTATACTCTTTCGACTCTAGCAGAGTAAAATTCCTAGGCCTGATCAAGGACTTATGTGTGAGCTTAACTCAAATCCCAGCTAAATGTATGGTCATGGATGTTGTGGTGGCAGATGTGCCACCTAAATATGGCATGTTATTATCAAGATCGTGGGGAGCCAAGCTGCAGGTTACAATGCAGATGGATGGATCATATGCCACAATCCCAATCTTTGGCCAACTTAGAAAACTGTATAGGGAGGCACAGATGAAATTTCTAGTCAGTAGCCGCGAAAAACCAGAAAATTTACCTGTTTATTCTGTACATACAGACCTTGACTCCTTCATATTTTGTAATGATGAATCCTTAGAAGGGTCATAGTCCCAAAACAGAGATACAAGCAGAGAGGTAGAGACCATGGACTTTAACATAATGGTTGCTCTGGATTTAGAGGACAACGAAGAAGAAAACCGCAACGAAACCTGTAGGATATGCGGTGGAGACCTAACCCCGAGTGAACAAGAAACAGAGCGTAGATAGCCATTTGGCCAGACCCCTGAGACTCATACATTACACAAGGAACAAAGCGATACACAGCCCAGTATAGGCCCTATAACGCAACATAATGGCGAAACAAGCCACAGGGAAAAGAATGACACCGAGACCAAGAGTGAACCCCTGTGGGTGATGAACTTTGATGGGTCATGCACCAAGAGAACTGCCGGAGCGGGGGTATGGTTACACAATACAGAAAACGACTATGCTGAGAGCCACGCCTGTAGTCTGCATTTCAAATGCACGAATAACATCGCTGAATACGAGGCTCTGATCCTGGGTCTAAATCTATTGAAGAAATTAGGAGCCCATAGGATAGCCGTGCAGGGAGATTCTGAGCTGGTGATAAAACAGGTAAATGGGGAATACATAGCGAAACATCCTAGGCTGAGAGCATATAGGAATGACACCATGGACATACTGAAAACGTTTGTTGAATACAAATTAGTGCTCGTTCCTAGGAGTCAAAATGTCATTGCAAATGGATTAGCTTGCCTAGCCAGTTCCTACCCCAAGACTCCCAGAGACCAACAGATCATCATTCAGACTAAATTTAGACCTGTTGTGCTAGACAACAGAAAATATTGGTAGGTCTTTGAAGGTGATAAACAGATCGAAGATTTTCTGGTAGGCAGAAACGAGTTTGAGCTTTCTGGTTCAGACTCTAAATCTGACCATAGCTGCCTAAGTGATGAGTCCACAGATGAGGAAGAAACAACCTGTAACATAGAAATAAATTATTTAGATGAATAGACCGGAAATCCAGATCGCAAATGTGAAAATGCGGGTAGCGAAGAGGTAGAGGTGCTACAGGCCAAAATAAGAATATAACCAGAGGCCTGGCACCCTTAGAGGACCTCTTTGACTTTGATGATGTGGAAAAAAATCCCACTATAGAAAATGCAGACTCTGATGTGGAAGAATGCAACATAGGCACTGAAGATAAGCCCAAAATGATTAAACTGGCTAAGTCTCTACCTGCAGACATGAAGAAGAAATACATTGACCTTTTCAAGGAATTCATTGATGTGTTTGCATGGAGCTATGAGGGCTTAAAGTCCTATGACACAAATATCATTCAGCATAAGATACCCTTGAAAGAAAATCAGAAGCCCTTTAGGAAAAAACTTCGCAGAATCAATCCTAAACAATTGCCTGCAGTAGAGAAAGAGATCAAGAACATGTATGAGGCAGGTATAATTGTGCCTGTGAGGTTCTCTAATGGGGTATCAAACTTAGTGGCTGTGAGGAAGAAAACAGGGGAAATCATATTGTGTATAGACTTTAGGAATCTTAATAGAGCCTCACTCAAAGACAATTACCCTTTGCCTAAAATGGAACATATTCTTCAGAAGGTAGTAGGTTCTAAGAGGATTTCCCTGCTAGATTGTTTCTTCGGATATAACCAAGTCTTAGTAATCCCAGAAGACCAACTCAAGACAGCCTTTACCACTCCATGGGGTACCTTTACGTATGTGAAGATTCCTTTTGGATTGATGAACACTGGAGCCACCTTCCAAAGAGCGATGGACATAGCATTTTTAGATGAGATAGGGCACTTCATTGTTATCTACTTAGATGACATAACAGTCTTTTCCAAGACCGAAGAAGAACACCTGAAACATATGAGAAAAGTATTCAAAAAATGTAGAAGGTTTGGTCTGTCCCTAAACCCTAAAAAGAATGTCTTTGGGCTACAGGAGGGTAAACTCCTTGGCCACATTATATCCGAAAAGGGAATCAGGATAGACCCCCAATGAGTTGAGGGAATACTACAGATCACACACCCCAGAAACATCAAGGAATTACAGTCTTTCATTGGGAAGATTAACTTCCTTAGGAGTTTTATTCCAAATCTGGTTGAACACCTTAGGAACATGACTAACATGCTGAAGAAAGGTGCAGGAGTTAAATGGACTGTGGGAGCTAAAAAATATTTTGAATCAGTGAAACTTGCACTTACCCAAGCTCCCATACTAATCAGCCCAGATTTCTCCAAAGATTTCCTGATATTTTCATTCACCTCTGAGCATACAGTGGCTGCAGTCTTGCTACAGAAAAACATAGAGGGAATGGAACAACCAATTTCCTTCTTTAGCAAAGCACTCAGAGATTCACCCTTGAAATACAACATCATGGAGAAACAGGCCTATGCTCTGATTAAGGTCTTGAAAGACTTCAGGGTGTACATATTGCATTCTCACACCGTAGCTTATGTGCCCAACATCATAGTCAAATATATACTGTCCCAAGACCCAGATGGGAAAAGGGGAAAATGAATAGCTGTGATCTTAGAGTATGACCTTGAGATAAAACCCACCAAACTGATTAAAGGTCAGGGCTTAGCTAAATTAATGGCTGAATCAAACCTACAAGCCCTAGACATTAACATGATAAATATCTTGGATGAGCAACAAGAATTGCCTGATCTCACTATTGAGGAAAAATTTCAGAGCTCTCCTTGGTATTCCGACATTCTATATGTGCTTACACACCTTAATGCCCCTCCCGGATTATCAAAGACCAAGGCCGGATTCTTAAAGCTAAAAACCAGAAGTTACTGCATTGTGAATGAAAACTTATACTGGAAGAATCCTAATGGCCTGTTGCTTAAATGTTTGACTGAAAATGAGGCAGAGAGGGTTAAACAAGAATTCCACACTGGAGAATGTGGAGGCCACCTGAGTTGGAAAGCCATTGCAAACAAAATACTCAGAGTTGGCTATTATTGGCCCACACTCTTCAATGATGTTCATAAAATGATAGTTGCCTGCCACAAATGTTAGATCTTTGAAGGCAAAAGAAAACTCCTCCCTTTACCCCTACAACCCATCACTATCAAAGGTCCCTTTCTGCAATGGGGCCTAGATTTTATAGGGGAAATTCACCCTACTTATTCTACCCAACACAAATGGATCCTCACAGCCACATATTATTTCACTAAGTGGATAGAGGCTTTGCCCACTAGGAATGCCACAGATTCAGTCATCATTAGTTTCCTGGAAAGTCACATCCTCTCTCGGTTTGGTTGCCCAAGGAAAATAATCACTGATAATGCTACTACTTTCGGATCCAAAAAGATGGTCGATTTTTGTCACAGGTACCAAATAGCACTTGGTCATTCAACTACCTATTACCCTCAAGGTAATGGATTAGCTGAATCATCAAACAAGAGCCTGGTGATCATCATCAAGAAGCTATTGGAAGAGAAAAAAAAATCATGGCATAACAAGCTAGTACATGCTTTTTGGGCTAACAGGCTTACAACAAAGAATTCCATTGGCATGTCACCATTCCAGCTGGTCTATGGTATGGAAGCAGTATTCCCTACCATCCTTTGGATACCAGTGATCAAGCTGGTCCAAGAGATCCAAACAGAATAAGACAGCATGGTGAGGAGAATAAACCAAACAATCCATCTTTAGCAAACAAGGGAAGAGGTCTACAATAGAGCAGTGAAAGTTCAGGAGAAAATAAAGAAATTGTTTGACAAAAGAACCAAAGTTGCTAATTTCAAAATTGGAGATAAGGTTCTGAAGTGGGATTCGAGAAGAGAGGATAAAGGAAAGCACAACAAATTTGACAGTTTGTGGCAAGGTCCATACCTCATCCAGGCCACTGTGGGTCCCAATGCTTTATTCTTACAAGAAAAATGTACAACAAAAATAAACTTTATAACAACCAATAGGATTCAAGATGATGATGTCAACCATGGGGGATGATTTACCATTTTTTAAATAAAAGGGTAAAAATATTAAAAATAATAAAATAATAAAACTACTTTTTCAACTCGTATTTTCAACTTATCCCCCAAAATTTTTACTCAAATTGCGAGTGGGAGTACTCGTTGGATGCAACATTTAATTCCTCATCCAAGGAGTACCCATGTTGCATACTTTCGATGAACCCTGCTACATGAAAAATGAGACATACATAAAAAAAACGTGATTACAATCACGTTTTTTATGTATTTCTCATTTTACGTGTAGTAGGACCCATCAAAAGTATGCAACATGGGTACTCCTTGGATGAGGAATTAAAATTTGCATCCAACGAGTACTCCCGCTCGAAATTTGAGTAAAAACTTTGGGAGATAAGTTGAAAATATGAGTTAAAAAAGTAGTTTTTTCATTTTTCCCTCTAAAATTTGATGATATCATCAAATCTTATTTAATTTTTTTCACTATTATTTTATAATTTCCTTAGGAAGCCCATTTTAGACCTCAAAATTCCCCTAATGGTGGTCCCCACCGTGCACCATGCCATAAAACAACACGGTTTTCATCGCACCGCCTTCGGGCAATAGGCGGTAGTCCCTCATCGGCCAGTGATTCCATACACCTTTCGACGCGTGGCTTCTGTACGGCGGCAAAACCGCTCTCCCATCGCGCATTAACGATTGGCATGGGATGCGCAGCAATATTCATACGAGCCATCAGATCTGCCTCTGCCCATCCAACGGTCATCACTCGACGAAGCTGCGCAGGGTTTAAACCATAGTCTCTGTACCCTGGGCCCCCCGTTCATCGCCCTCCGCTGTGCGTTTGACCATCGATCTCCTATGAGATCCGACGGCCCAGTTTGGTCTTCCCGCTATTGACTCTTCCACTGTCGACCGGTCCCGCCATGTCACCTCCATGTGCCTCACCGTACTTTCGCCCCTCCCGTCTTACATTTTCATTTAAAGCGTCGAAGTTCAAAGGTTTCATTCATTTTTCCTCTCGCGTCACCTTCTGACTGTAATCTGTACCGTTTTCACCACACTATAGGATTTCCAGGGAGACAGAAAACCGCCATGATTCATAAGAATCATTGTAAGCAGTGTATTGAGCAGACAAAATTAAAACTGAAGCTGGTACTACAGGGAAATGTCAAGAAAGGTGGCGGCAGTATAAATTCCATCGAAGGACAAAGTTCAAAACTTCGCAGACTCTATCCCGTGCCATTAAAGCCCAGATCTTGCAGAATCGAGACATTTATGAAGTCGTGAAGAAAAACCAGCTTACGATCAAGGATTTCAGCATTTGGCATTGAGTGTTTTGAGTTTTAATACAGCAGTTTAGAGGCAAAGCACCAGATCAATGATCCCACAGATCATGCAAAGATACAACACGCAGAAATCAATGCATATCAGGGGTTTATATAGCAGCAGAATGTTTTTCCCTCCATGAAGGACAGAGCGCTCATGCAGTGTTCAATCTATGTCGTGTTCTGGAAAGATTTCCTACCCTGAAAACAACCCTAGTACTATCAGAGTAGTCATTTCATCAATATGGCAGATTTCTTTATCATTTCTTTATCTTTTGTTTATTCACCAATAGCACCACACAGTACTGTAGTCAGAATGCATCAGAGTCATATCAGAGTAATCCCCAATCTGAAGAGGATCATTCGTTCACCCAGAGAAACCAGAGATTAATGCACAGGATCTATACAGAATGGGCTTCGGCCCTCTTTCTTTTCAAAAGTTTAATACTGCATTTAGCTCTCCACCTACCTCCTCTGCTCCTCCAGATCTATAAATTCATGAAGAACTCATTGTAATGGTTGTTGATTATTTATCAGAGAACTGAAAGTAGTTTCTTTTCAAACACAGTCTCTGTGTAAAGATTGTAAGATAGGTTGAAGGAGATGTTTTCAGACTGAGTATCCAGCTATTGGCAATATTGTACTTGATTGGTATTGTTATTTAATATGACAAGAACATTTCTTTGGATCCTGATCTGAAGCAGCGGTGATTTTTTCCTATCTTTGTGTTTACATTCATTTCATTCCGTTTCTACTGGCTAGCATCAGAAATTTGGCATAGGATTTACCCTTGTTAGGTACCCTATGTTCCTTCTCTCCTTGCCATTTATGTTTATCTTCTGAATGTATTATATGAGAAATTATTTCAGTTGGTTTAACCAGTGTAGTGGATGTTATTACCTGCTCTCTGATGTATGAATTAAATGAATTCAGTTCTTAGATGTTTCTTGTTATTGATTTAGTCAGAAGATTTGGGAACACTGGGGATTAGAGTTAGCCCTGTCCACTAGGATCCTTGTACAACCTGCTGATCTTTAACTCTGTGCTCCGAATCTGTGTTATCTCCTCCCCTCCTACTTTCCACACCACATAATCATCTCAAATATCCTATGTTTCAGATGACTAGCCCAATGGAAAGTCTGCCTATTGAGTAGCAAGCAAATCCTTCCCTGACTCCATTTCCCAATGGTTTTGAATATTTCCTGGAATATCTCACCTCTTCCTTATCCCTCTTTGCTCATCCTGGTCTTACATTGAACCCTTCTTTCCTGATAACCAGCAACCAAAACAAACAATCAAACAAACAAACCCGTGCTTATAACTAGCCTAACATCTTAAACTTTGAGCTTCATAGACATAAACCTTTGCTCACACTAGAGAGATCCCTCTTTGGACCCAGGAGGGCTAGATCCTAAGGTCTGAAAGTGGTACTGATGTTGTCTTGTCTTTTGGTCTTGCCAATCTGGACAAAACATGGGAACCCCAACATACATGATGTTTCATTTAATGATTATTTTCATTCCTTTACCATGTATATGCAGGCCATTTCTCCAAGGAGGAGCATTCTTCCAGATAAAATTCATGGCCAACTTTGGGCCATAAGCATTTCTGAACATGGCCACTCCCTTGGAGGATATAAGGAGATGTTGTATCACTGTGGGTGCACTCCAAAAGCACCAAACATTTCTCACCTTTTCATATATTGTGAGAAGACTTGGGTAGCAAGTAAGTGGTGGGGAAACCACTTACCATATCACTATCTGATGTAGTCAGGAGATATACTATGCTGGTTCCACATGTGGGACTATGATCCACCTCCATTATTGCATTTGATTGTTTATGTATCACTGGTTTTGATCCCATATGTTGATGATGTTCTTATTATTGTTGGGGACATGCTTGGAGGGGTGACACATTGGTTGGATGTGTCCATTGGGAATGAAATTTCCCACATTTCTTTATGCTTCAAGGGGAGCATGGGACATTATATGGCTGCTACATTACATCACTTTTTTCCTTATGAATGGGGCCATATAATTGACTTATGTCTTTGGGATGAGCCTCTCACATGGGAGGATTTTTTCTATGAATTACCATTCTGGAGGGTGATTCATTTCATATGGATGATAGCTTGGAGGATGGGGCTTCACATGGGGATGAAGGTTCCCTATATTTTGCATATCTATCCTTGCAGTTTCTTGAGGACAAGCAACATTTGGGAGGGGAGGATTGTAATATTACTAAATTAGCATGTAGCTAATTTTAATATTAAAATCTAATTTTGCTTTCTTTTTTGATGAATAAGTGGGTATGGAGACCCATAAATCTCTTTATTAGGAATAAAACCACTTATCATGTGAAAGTGGATCATATTTTCAGCCTAATAAAGCACCCTTAGGTATGAAAAGGGTCTAAATCATGTGGATTGGGTCAACCTTGACCAAATCAACAACGATGTCATGGAGGAGTGGCATTCAATGAGGGACAACACAGTTTTAGATGGAGACACATTTCATGGAAGTAGTGGCATTAATGGATGGGGCTTAGGGTTTGGAAGCTCATTTATTATACAAGGAAGAGGATGGCAGCCATATTATTCATGTTATGATATGTTATGTTTTAGATTACATGGCCTGTTTAGACATATATCTTTCTTTAGTTGTTTAGCTGAGATTGAGTGTTGTTTAGCACAGGGTGTTCTTGATAGGGAAACCCACCTCTTCCATTGAGAAGCTCTTAGAGGAGTTTGCACTACATTTCCACATTCAAGTTTCAAACCAAGCTTTATTCTTGTGGTACAACGTAGTTTTTTTTGAGAGATGTGCTGAGTTGCAGGGTGCAGTAGTGGAAGATTGTATTGGGTGTTTTCTAAGCTAGTTTTGCAGTGGAGGAAGGTTTCCTTCCATTGGGAGGCTAGTAAAGGAGCCCCTTGGGCTTATTTGATATATTTCACATCAGGCCAACACGATTTTATCCCATAAAACATAGTTCCAGTCCATATCTGTGTTATTTTAGTGAGTTGTTGCAGTGGGCAACCCAAAAATGGCCGAAACTCCAAAGTTAAAATCTGGCCAAACCATTTCTGGGATTTTCTAGGTTTTTTGAGTAGAATCTGTGGTTAAAATCTAGAATCATTCTAAGCACTCTAACATCCTTCCGCACATGGTTCTTCTCCTCAAAAGTAGCAGTTTCCTCAGTAGCAATAGTTTGCTTTCCTTTGAAGGGATCATCCCTTCACTGAGAGAGTCCTATTGGAGGAGTTCTTTCATATCTACATCAGGTTCAACCACCTCCTTCTATGTGCTTCAGTTGTAGTGCATGTTCAGCCCTAAGGTTTTAGATCCACCATTCATATTTTGTGTATTTCCGGAAACCCTTCCTGGGTTGTCTTGGAAAAGTGTTAAGGAGCATAGATCTCCATTTTTAGCCCTGTATGAGCATGATCATATCGGATCCATTTATATATATGTTCCAGCTACAGTATTAGTCACTAAAACTGTGTTGTGCTTGCTTCAGTACTTTGTGTATTACATGTTTTGGGTACATTTTGGCATTGGAGGCTTATTTTGCCTATCCTGAGAGGTTGTATCCCCAAGATCTTGTACTTATGTATTGTTGTTATACATAATACCATGGATATATTATTTTTCTCATATGTAATGTGTTAACATTTACTGCTATTTCCATTATTATGAGGTATATTCCCGCTTTTTCCCTTTGGCAATATTACATTGTGACTCATCCCGAGTCACTCTGGTTGTGGGGTCTCCACCGTGCCTGTAGCAATCTGATCACCTCCACCAGTGGGGGTATCACTCCTTCACTCTGAGCAACAGCGTTCTGAGAAATATCCACCAACTTCTGTGAAGTTGGGCCTTCTATCATAGCGGTGACGCTCTCTAGATTCTGGTTTATTTGTTTAACGATGACATCAAATACCTAAGAGATCTTGAGGGCTTCAACAACCCAAGTCTTAAGGAGGTCACTGAGAGTCTTATTATTTTGACAGAGTTCGTCAATATTATCCCGAAGGGCATGGCCGGTCAAGCCTCCGGGCTTCCAATTGTGTGGCTACTCCCTGTGGGTACTATGGTCCTTTCTATGTTTACCTTCCATGGTGGGCATACCCCACCTCATACAGCTACTCGAGCCATATAGTCATTTGATCCAATACAGTTTGAGCCGGCTTCCATTGGCATAGCTTGGTAGCATATCGCCACGCAGGGTAGCTAACCGAACAACTCCGCCATCTGTAATTTCTTTAACTGTAGAGGGGCCTAGCCAGTGCTGACGGAACTTCCCTAGGTGTTTCACAAACTGGCTATCATACAATAGGACCAATTTTCCATCCTTAAATTTCTTTTTTTGAATATGTCGATCATGCCAGGCCTTATCCCTAGCCTTCTGAACTTGTTGATGAAAGTTAGCAGTGAAGTGATCTTCCTCTAGAGCCACCAGTTGCGCCAAACGTTCTTCCATGATAGTAGGCTCCATCATATTCATAAAAGTTGCGATGTGCAGGCTAGGAACAATATATTCCATGGGCATAATGGCCTCCTTTCCATAGACCATCCTAAACAGTGTCTTCCCAATCAACTTCTTACAGGTTGTTCTGCAAGCCCAAAGAACAGACGGGATGTGCACATCCTAGTTTCTGCAATCGACATTAGAGACCTTAGTCAGTGTTTGCTCCAATATTTTATTAAAAGCTTCTACTGCTCTGTTTTCCTGTGGGTGATACAGAGTGATTTTCGCATGGTGGATCTGAAATTCTTCTGTCAAGGCCTGTATTGTTTGATTAACAAAGTGCGTACCTATGTCACTCATCAAGATCTTCGGACATCCAAACCTAGTCAGAATCTGCTCAAAAATGAAGTGCACAACGGTATCAGTAGTGCAATATTTCCTAGCTTATGCTTTGGCCCATCCGGTTACATAATCCATGGCAGTGATGATGTAGCGCGCACTTGTGTTCTTTCCTAGTGGGTTGATAGGCCCCACAAAGTCAATGGCCCACTTGTCAAATGCTTGCAGGGACATTTTCGGTTGTAGGGGAATTTCATCTATACGTGATGGCCTTTCCATTCGTTGGCACGTATTGTAGGCTTTGCAATAGTCATGAGAATCACTATGAAGGGTAGGCCACCATAGTCCAACTCTCAAGATAGTTTGCGTCGCTGCCTTTCCTGCGTAGTGACCTTCTGCTACACCCTCATGAGTTTCTGCCAAGATAGCATGCCTTTCATGATCCAAGACGTATCTTCGCAGCACTTTGTCAGCTCCCATCTTATATAGGTGACCTGTGATGATGGTAAAATATATTGCGCGGGTTACCAAATCTTTCTTCTACTGGACCAAATACTGTGTAGGTGTCAGGCCCGTAGTCAGGAACTGAATTATGTCTGTGAAGTGCGTGTCAAGGACCTTAATATCGAATAGCTGCGCATCAGGCAATCCCTCTTCTAGGTTGGTCGATTCTTCGCCACTCTTGATTCGGGACAAGTGATCTGACCCAGCATTCAACTTCCCCAACTTGAAAATGATCTCAAAGTCATATTCTTGAAACAACAGTAGCCATTGACAGATTCCCCCCCCCAGCACAAGATTATTCACTAGGTACTTCAAAGCCGAGTGATCTGTAAACATTTTGAAGTGACCTCCTAGAAAATAATGTCAATATTTATGTAATGCGTAGACCATGGAAAATCCCTCCTGCTCAGTAGTGGAGTAGTTGCGCTCCGCACCCTAGAGTTTCCTACTAGCAAATGCAACAGGGTGATCAATGTCTCTATCTCCAAGCTGTGTGAGGACAACTCCCAGGGAAATTCCTAATGCGTCTACATGAACATGGAATACCTTCACCCAGTCAGGAAATATTAGAATAGGCGTAGAGACCATCTTTTCCTTGAGTAGCTCGAAGCTCTTCTGACACTCGTCATCCCAAAAAAAAGAAACATCCTTCTTAAGTAATTTTTCCATAGGTGATGTGATCAGCGGGTACCCTTGAATGAACTTCATGTAGTACCCTATGTGTTTGAGGATCGAACACAGTTGTTTCTCAGTCATAGGAACTGCTAGATTTATGATAACTGCAACTTTCGCAGGATCGACTATCAACCCCTGTCGGCAAACTATATGTCCGAGAAAGATTCTGAAGGGTACACAGAGTATGCACTTCTTGATATTCAGGGAGATCTGGTGTTTTCTACAGGGATCCAGCATCATGCGCGGCTTCAAGACGTGCTTCTTCACTAAGCTGAAGACAGTCTAATCATCAAAATAAACCTCCTTAAACTTGTGTATGAACTCTTTGAACACTGTGACTACTACTCGTGAAAATATGGCAGGGGAATTCTTGAGCCCAAATGGCATGACAGTATATTGAAAAGATCCCCATTCAGTAGCGAACATATTTTTTATACAATATTCAGGTGAGATTTTGATTTGATGGTAGCCCGAGAACTCGTCTATAAATGAGTACGCTTCTTGCCCTCCCACACTATCAAGGATTTCATTTGAGAATGGCGTGGGAAAGGGATCATGCATGCAGGCATCATTCAATTTGTGCAATTCAACACAGATTTGTATCTCTCCCTTCATCTTTCTCTCTTGAATCGCCATTGGACTTTCCCAGTTTTATTTTTCAACTAGTTCGATGATACCTGTGGTGAGCATTTTTTTCATTTCTTCCTTGACCTTCTGTTTATGCTTAGGGTTCAACTGATAAGGTTGCTACTTCATAGGGTGCGCATCTAGTTTTAGCATGATGCGCGTGACCCATAGGTCCCCTGTGATCCCTTTAAGCTCTAAAAACTTCGTCAGGAATAAGTCTTGATATTTTGTGAGCAGTTCTGCAACTTTTCCTATTGTATCATCATCCTAGTTGTCCCCAATCTTAGCCAGCTTAGGTTGTTCCTTCATGCCAATGTTGACTTCTTGCCACTTTAGAGGCTTAGTAACATCAACAGTTTGTAGTGGAGGTCTAGGCACTGCGCGTTCCCCTTCCGACTCTGGGATAGAGACATTTCATGGATCCTCATCACACTCTTCTATGGTCAAATTCCGAAAGTTGACAATATCCTGCATCTGTGTTTCCCATGTTGGTACCCCGAGTGCTGCATAAGGGTGGGATTCATCAAATACTAATGTATCTATATCCTGCAGAGCTTCTTCGAGCACCTCTGTGCCACCTACTAAGCCAAATGTCCCTACAAACTCATCCTTCAATGTTTCCCAGTGGAGGGTGCACTAATGTAGTTTCGAATCTAAATACCATGCAGTGGGAATTGGTCCCAAGGCATGAATAAACATGTGAACCCATTCATCCAGAGTCTGGTCACACCACTTCTCCATCCAAGTGAACAAATTCTCGTGTGGGTTCCTGGTCCAAAGAATTTCCTTACGTGTCAGTGAGTCGGAGGTTCGAATCATAAGGTCATCATATCCCGACACTCTTCCCAATCCTGGAATGACCCCTTATGCTTGTCCCACCACCTCACGGGTGTTGTGCACATAGCTAGATTAAGTTCCCATATCCTTCACTCTCATGGTACTTCGGCTTCAAATGCTCGCAAAACTCCTTAATACTACCAGAACCATCAAAGTAGGGCAGTTCTATTACCTATGAGGAGATGCAGTGGAAGCTCTTAGTGATTCTTAGTGGCTCGAGGGGTCCTGACCCAGGTTCGAAGGTTAAGGTTTGCCAACAAACCCCTATACTACTAGCCCTTTCGGCAGTGACCTACTTGCACAGGCCAAAGTCTCACCCGAAGCAGTATGGGAGGGTGTTCGAACCATGTTTCCGCACCCTGAGAAAGAGCAAGTAAGTCAAGCAAATCCAAGTTCGCAACCTATCAGGCTCACACAAAACAGATCTATTCGCAAGTGTGTTAAAAATATAATCCACAATTCAACATAACAGAGCATAACTTATCTCTTGAAAAGTTTGTACTTGGTGTGTTTGTCCTTGGCAAGTTTGTGTTGTAAGAGTTTTTGTGCCTATTGCATCCCGTTCATGTCTGAGAATCCCACACCCTCTTATAGTAGCAACCCTAAGTTCATTTCCCATGCCAGAATGATGGCCACTAATCCTGCTAAACCCTGAGAACCTGTGACCTCGTCGGAACAAGAAACTGAGGAAGTAGTGGAAGTTGAATCAGAATTTGATGAGGTTATATCTACGACGAGTCAAGCCAAGAAAAAGGGGAAATAAAAAGTGAAAGGATTAGGAAAACCCAAGAAGTGGGCTAGGATGAAGCCCTGAACCTCGCCCCGAAATGTGAAGTCCCCGCGGGCGACGGCATAGGCACACTCGCCTAGGCCAGTAAAGAGACCCCTGTCTGCTTAGGAAAAGGTCCAGATGGCTCAACAAATCAATTGTCTACCACCCTTCATTCGGCCTCATAGGCCCTTGACATGCACACCAAATAATATTGATGGCCTGTGCACCTATCTACAGATCATGGAAAATTTTAGGGGCTAATATTCACAGGTGGGCTAATTTTCCATGCTTTTTCCAAAAAAAAAATTCGCCAGTTCCCATTTTTTTTTAAAATTTATTCACCCAAATTTTATAGTATATAAATATTTTACCCTAAAAATCGCCAAAAAAATATATATACTAATATAAAATGATTAAAAAACTAAATATTTTTACAAAAACAACATCAAAAAATTTCCAATTCACATATTGGGGACTACTAAGATTCACCAAGTTTTTATACTTTAAGATAAATTTCCATCCTTAAAATTTTCCCTACTGCAGATGCTACTGACACCAGGTGAGGTCCCTATCATTGGCGAGCCCTTTGGCAAGCTTCATGAGGTGAAATTCTCTAACCATGATTTGGCCAATTTGGAGGCCTTCCCCGAGTTAGCTCCCGAGTTATATCTTGAAAGAATACAAGAAGACGATGGGATAAAGATTGTTCCCATGCGCTGGGTATGTGGATTGGCAGTTTTCGTGCTCTTGAACCTGCTCAGGATGCTGTATTTCGACCATTACAATATCACGGACCGTCTGGTGCGTCAGTTTCTTGCCCTGGTCCATGATGGCGTCCTATGGATCCAGTATTGAATACCCATTGATGCCACGCTTATCCATCGAATTATTGGTCTCCCCATGGAAGGGCCAGACCCTCTGCTATGCATTGGAAAGATCGCCAAAAAGGTGCGCAAAGACTACCATGTGGAGCAGAACACTCGGGGCTTCATGATCAAAACCATCAATGACCCTAGTACGCAACTGGGTAACCTATTGTTGGCGTGCAATATGATGTGAAAATTCCAAGCTGCCATCGTCCTCGCATATGTGATTCAGCTAGCAGGCTGGTGTGAAAAAGGGGTCTACTTCAATTGGTCCCAGTACCTGTGCATTGAATTTCTGGTGAATGTCTGTGAATCCCAAGATTAGGGACGCACATTTTGTTACTCCTGGTTGCTGCTCCTCATTGCGCTGGTCGCATGGGAAGCGCCTGAGGACTCGTTCCTCCCTGAGCTCACCCTGAACATGTGCGAGGGGGGTAGATATACAAACTTGTCGGATTCTAAGAATGCGCAATGCATTGAGTATAATCAAGTCTTCTAGATCTTGTTTCAGAGTGGGCTCGCAGCAGCTATCAACTATCGACCGCGTTTGTCACTGACCATCTATGATAAATATAAAATTATTGCCACATTTCAGGTGACTATGCATAACGTGAAAATTAGAGGCCGCAAGGGTCCTGCATGGCTTTCGCTCCCCTATATGGCTGTCAATGAAAAGATTGACCAATTAGTTGCGAAATGGCCTCCACATTGGAAGATTGGCTTCAAAACAGGTGCAAAGGGCACTGAAGGCACGAGCACCACCAAGGTCACCCTGCCCACCACAACTAAAGAAACCAGAGGACAGGGTAAAAGCACGGAAAAGCACGCAGAAACCACATTTTATAAGGTTTTGCAACTGGGAAAAAGTACGGGGAATGACGCGGAAGCAGTCTCACCGAAGGAGTCACAACAGGATCTAGATACAGAAGGTCACAAGGCGGGAGGTGCTGACTCCCCTCGAGGAATGAAGCGAACTAGTGACCTTGCTAAAGGGCCACGAAAGAAGAAAAGTTCTCAAAAAACAAAATGCAATGGATCCATTACACTGACAGAGGGGGATCTCGAGCAGATCACCGACGCAGTCACCTTGGCTGCAGAAGACAAATGGCTAGCTCTAGAAGAGTAGTAGAAAGCCGCGGTCAACACCTTCTAGATTGAGCTCCAAGCCATGCAACTAAAAATTGATACCTTGCAGACAAGTATGACCTAGGTAAGATCAGCTCTAGAAATGAGCAGTGCAGTGGTCAATATGCCAAAAAGCTGCCTTTTCCCTCTCCCTAGCGTAGCCCTCAGAATGAGTCCACACGACCTAGGAGTGTAATTCCAGGCCTGTGCAGAGGTATAGTTGGATATTTCCTGCCTGCCAAATGAACCTTTACAGCTTCTTCATGCATCCCAGTTTGAGGAAATTCAGTACCACGATCGTCAGGTTCATCAATAGCTCAGTACAGCTGAGAATATTATTGAAGAAAAGACCATTGAAGCATCCTAGGCATAGGCTGCCTGTACCCTCATCATCGCGCAGTAGACAGAGCTGGAACACTTCATTAATAGGCTCTGTGTGGAGGTTACTAAAGAAATACCTGCTACAGCTACCCCCCAGGCCAAGATTGAGGGATTGTTCGCAGCATTAAAAGCCTCAAGGACCAAGATACAGATGGTCAAAACACAGATGGAACAATAGATTGCAGACTTGCAGGCTAAGTTGCAGCTAGAGACACCATCGGAGGTGTTAGTGCCCCGTGATTTGGAAGATTGGTAAACGAAAAGATAGGGTAACATCAGACCAGTCTTTGGAATCCTAAGACCTGGCCTTCCTGGACTCAGAGCGGGCTCTCTCTATTATGCGCGAAGAATGTGAACTTTTTCACTTTGGATGGTTGATTTTAGGCTAGTTGTTAAGTGTAGGTTTGTTGTTTGTTTTGGTTGGGGTAAGATGATCAAGTAGGATAGGTGGAATGAGAGGTTATCAAATCAATTGGGCTATGGAGTCTATGAAGTCATTGATATTTCAATAATGAATCGGGGTACATCACAGGGAAAATCTAGTGTAGTTAATGGATCTTTAAAGTTAATGTGTGAAGTGAAATAGACATTAAGTTTGGGAACCAAGGTAGGGAAAAGGGAAACTAAGAATCATTTTTCAAATATGTATGAACAGAGAGATCTTAAATACTGATAAGAAAAAGATATTATTTATGAGATAGGGCACACCATTTACTCAATAACAATACCTTTAAACAAATACACATTCAAGATATACAATCCAGTGGAGAAAATGAAGTAAGAAAAATTATCTAACTTCAATGATTCTACTTTCAATATTTGAAAACATATAAGAGACAAATAGCATTAATAAATGAAGAGGGAACGCCTAAACATCATTCATTGAACTATAAATAACTTTGAGGCAAACTGATAAGCATATACAAAGGGCAAGATCGAGCAAGACCTCTTTGGCTTAACCTAATCAACCAATACATCAAAGAGAGATTTAAAGGTAGAGTTTAGATAGCATAAAACAAGTAGGGCTCACCATGAATCATGTTTGAAAACTAGAATATTAATCCAATAATGAAAAATACAAGCTTAGGTGGCCCTAAGGAGCAGCTAAGAATTCCTTAAACTAACCCAGCAGAAGAAAACATGAAGACAATAGAAAACATGAGGACTGAGGTGCCTCAAACAAAATTTCTCATCCTATACTATTTTGAGCTATCACAATATAGAAATATGGACATATGGAAAACAATAAAAACAAGAAAAAATGAGAGATACATCACCATTAACTAAACTTAGGGATCCTGCAAGCAAGCCTTCATCACCATCAATCAAGGCAAATCATCCATAAGTTCCACAACACTAAACTTCTCTTCAACTTCCAAAAACCATGTATTTCTCTTAAACACATCAAAGTCCCATGCTTACAATGAATCCTTGTGATATATATAACCAGAAATGAGGAGGAAAGCCTAATAGAGCATTTATAAGTCTATTGGCTAATCAGAAGTATCTATGTTGTCCTCGAGGCCTTACAAGGCCCAAGGCACAAAAATCTCTAAAAAAATACCTTTTCGGCCATATATAGCAGTTAAATTGACCTTTAGTCCCTGAAAAGCATTCAAAAACTTGCTAAACGCACATTTTGACATGTCAACCACAGGAGCGTAGCACAATGTATCAAATTTTGAATTTATGCCAGGAGTGCAGCAGAGGGACAAAAAAAATAGGCCTTCTTGCAGTAATGTTTTGAAGGCCTTCCCGATGTCAGAAAAGGCTCCGTGATGGCTCATTGGAAATCCCTTGAAGTCTAATTTCCAAATATACCTTTGGTTCTAAAATATAAACTCTGAAACCTGTCCAAAAAGTGAAAATTCCAAGACTGCTAGGAGCGTAGCACATGCTCTGAATATTGGGCAGAATGGTGAAAAAATGAGTGTTTTTTACCCTTTTGGGTGACCAAAAAAACTCCAATTGAGTTGTACATTGGTGATAATTCTCTTCTAATGATGAGGAATCCAAAAATATAAGCCTCTTCTCCTGAATATGCCCTCAGAAAAAACGTAGCACAAGGTGCATTGCGCTCCTAGCCTCAAAATTTGCAAAAAACAAAAACTTATTCAATTTCTCCCAAATTTTGTGGATGAGTGCCTCATGTGTCCTAGGAGACCTATAGAGAAGCTTGGGCCAAAATACCAAGGCTAGCTTGGTCCTTTCCCTCCTTTAGTGCTTAGATCTCAATTTTGGCCTTTTTGAGTTCTTGCCTTGCAAATTGTTCTCTTTGAGCATAATGCTTTGACATATTTCTTTGTAGATCCAAGTCTTTATTGGCCTTCTCCAACTTGGCCTCAAGGTGTGTGTTAGCCCTCTCAAGCCATGATTCCCTATCATGTTCAATTTCCAGTGCAAGGAGTTCTTGGAGAGAAATTTGTTCTGCTTGGGCTAATTCTTCTTCTCTCTACTTTGCCAATGCTTTCCTAACACCCATAGTTCTAGGTCTCTTTCTAGTTTGACCCTCCTCATCACTACTCTCCTCATAAGCGCTCATGAAATCCTCCAACTTTACTTGTGACCTTTGAGCCTCTTTCTGTTACTTTATTGCTCTTGCTTCATAGATGGCTTGTTGGGCATTCATATGTTTGTTTTGCATTTGATAGAAGTGAATGGCATCCTTAGATATTTCGAATTTAGTTTCTAAATCCTTGATTTGTGAATTCAAGTCCTGAAGAAGGGAGTTTGAAATTCTTGTCTCATTCTCATCATCACTGTCTATGTGAATGAGTTCAAATTCTCTTTCTTTTTCATGATCTTCCTCTTCTTCTTTCACTTTTAGCTTACCTTTGTCCAATGGTTGAGTTGAAGTAGATGGCAAGGCCCCTTACCTCTTAAAGGCAACAAACACTGGCCTTGATCCTCTTTGGTATGTGAGAGTACAAATTTTAATATGTTTCACTTGAATACATTGATCATGGGTAAGCTTAGGAATGCTTTTGTCCTCATTGATGATCTTTGTCTCTGTGTCTTCTTCACTTTTCTCTTGATTGCCTTCTTGAGATGCATTTTCATTTTCTCCCATGCTAGTATCACTGTCAAGATTTTCATCATTTTTATCTTCTTCCAAGTATCCTACATTGTCATCTTCCATACTTACATTATCATCATCTTCGCTATCAATTTCTGTGTTGTCATGATTAGAGGTGTCCTCATCATGGCTTGATGAATTTTCACCTTCATGACTATCCTTCTCTTAATTATTTGACCCATTGTGTTCACTTTCAAACTCTGCCTTTATTTCACTATTTAAATTTGCTATGGGGTCACTGTCATAGGCACTTTTATTAGTTTATTCATATTTTCTATGCCTACTGTCTTGCCCTCAGACTTTGTGACTTCATTATCACTGGTTTTTCTATGATCACTGTCATGATCTTCTTCCTCACCATAGATATCATTTTCTGTCTCATTATGTGTGTCTATACCCACACTGATTGGCCCACTTTTTTCTTTGTTTTTCCTATGGTCTTCACTTTCTATCTCAGTCTCTGTTTCATAGCTTGCATTATCTTCATTTTTTCTATGTTCACTGCCCCTTTTATCAATGTTATTGGGCTCATTTTCTTCTCCTTCATCTTGACTATTTTGTTCATCAAAACCTCATTTTGTTTCTTGGCTATCATCTATGTATTCATCTTCATTTGACTCATTGTTTTGGTTTGTCCCTTCCTCACTGTTTTCATGTTCCTCTTTTTCATATACACTGCCCTTTTCTTTGAATTCTACCTCTATGCCTTGACTTTCATTTGTTTCCTCACCTTCATTAGGCTCACTACTTTCTTCTTTGTCATTAGGCTCATTGCATTGTTCTTTGTCATTGTTCTTGTCATCACTTCTTTCTTCATTGTCTAGCTCACTGTTCTCCTCTTTATAATATGCCTCTATCTCTATGTCTTCAGTGTCATCATCTTCATCATTTGGCCCACTGCTTTTGTCATTTCCCTCTTTGTCTTCTTTTCCTCCTTCACTTTCATCACTACTTTCTTCAATTTCATCACTGCTTTCTTCAATTTCATCACTTCTTTCTTCTATTTCATCACTGCTTTCTTCTGCCTCCTCTTCATCATTCTTGGTATCTTCTCCATCATTTTAAATTTCTTCACTTTCACTTTCCTCCTCTTCCCCACTTGTTTCTTCTCTTTGGCTGTCCTGCCCCTCCCTGTAACTCCTTTCTTCTTCCTCTGAGTTTTTAGGAGAAGGTGAAAGAGGTATGTTTGTTTGGGGAGAAGATTCATATTAAGAGGATGAATCATGGTCAGTGGAGGGTTATGGAGGTATGTGAGGAGGAAGCTGAGATGATGATGGTAAAATTTTTAGAGGGAGAGGTTGTGGGCTTGTGAAAACACCATGGTTGATGAAAAATTCCTATGGGATGCCTTGTTGCTCCAGTTGGTGTAAGACAATCATTTTGATGAGGGAATGGAGGAAAATAATTGACATTTTTTGGGAGGGTGGTTTGTTTTGCACAATGGATGAAATTTTTTTAATACTTTTACAATGGTAGTAGGGAAAATGGAGAAGTTTGGCTTTAGTAAAATGCATGAGTAGCCTTATGTGGTAGGAGTAGACTCTATAAAACCTACCCTCATAGGTGAAAGATGTTTGGTATGTGTTATATTATTTCCATGACTAATCATGTGAGGGGGGGTCACAGGGGGGGGGGATAGCCCCCCCTGTACGTTGCGCTGGGCATAATGTCAAGGGGGTGACAAGGGGGGTAGTAGCTCCCCCTGTTAGGGTCCAAGGCAGTGCCCCAGAAAAAAAATTTGGTCCTTATTTTCTAGTGGGTGGATCCACCCATGGTTTTTTGCATGGGTTTGCACATGGTTTTTGGGTATGATGGTTTTCAGCCCTTGGTATTTTGTAGATTTGGTCAAGGGAAATATGGTTATGTTATAATCCAGGGTTAATCGATTGGATTTTATGTATGCTTCGACATGTATATATATGTGTTGTAACACTAAAAGTAATATAATGAAAAATCATGCTGGTCATCCCGATTTGGGATCTAGGGGAAAATCTCTGTGTTTATCTGTTTTTTGTTTTATGCTCTCGCTATTGTTTATTTTATATTTTAAGATTCGTTTGTAGATAATTTCTGTATAGGGTTAGAACCTACATTTGGTATCGGATTTGCTTTGGCTTCAAGGGGACACCTTTGCTGCTGAGGGTTTTTTTCTCGGGCCTATGGTAGACCCTGTTCAGTGGGAGATCTGCGGGATCGATTCTTATGGTGAAAGAAGATGGTGAGTAGTGGAAAGATAGAGATTGAGAAATTTAATGGTCAGAGTTTTGAGTTGTGGAAGCTCAAGATGGAGAATCTGCTGGTGGATAAATACCAGTGGATCGTCATAGATCCAGGCACTAAACCAACGACAATGTCAGATGAAGACTGGAAAAAGTTGGATCAGAAGGAGAAGAGCGCAATACGATTGTGTGTCTCAGATTCGGTATTGTTGAATGTATCTGGGGAAGCTACGGTGAATAATTTGTGGGACAAACTTGGGACTTTGTACCAATCTAAGTCTCTAGTGAATATTTTTTTCCTGCGGAAAACATTTTATAACTTGAGGATAAAGGATGGAGACTCGGTGACAAAGCATCTGAACGCCTTCAATACTGTGGTAAGTCAGCTGTCATCTATTGATATTAAAATCTTAGATGAAGATAAGTGCATCAATTTTTTGTGTTCTCTACCAGACTCATGGGACAGTCTGGTTATTGCAATAGGTAGCAATACAACTACCTTGACATTTGATGACATTATCTCATCCTTTCTGTCAGAGGAAATGAGACGGACAAATATGGAGGGTCAGAATGGATATGCCTTGTATATACGAGGAAGGTCCCAGAACAAAAACAAGAATAAGGTTTCGAGTGGGAGATCTAAATCTAGAGGGATATCTAAATCTCCTGGAAAGTTTTTAAAGGTGTGCTGGAAATGCGAAAAGGAAGGGAACTTCAAAAAGGACTTCAGATCTAAAGCTCTTGAGAAAGGAAAGGGATCTGATGATGCTCCTTCTGCAGAGGCAAAAAACACCTCGAATGAAGGTGGGGATGTGTATTTGGCTTCTTCTTCAAATACACATGTAGATGATGAGTCATGGTTGATTGACTCGGGTGCATCCTTTCACTTTACTCCCCATAGGGAATGGTTCTGCGAGTATGAGAAATATGATGGTGGTGATGTCTTCTTAGGTGATGATAGGAAGGCCAGAATCATCGGACGTGGAAAAGTCAAGCTGAAGCTGCAAGGTGGAAGGATTAGAACACTTCCCGATGTTCTTCACTTTCCTGCATTGGCCAGAAATATGATTTCTGTAAGCAATATGGATGATGCAGGTGTAGAAACCGTGTTCGAGAAAGATACCTGTAAGATGGTTCGGGGAGCACTGGTGTTAATGCGGGGAGTTCGGATTGGAACTCTGTACAAGCTTCAGGGAAACACTATTATTGAAGGGTGCAATAGTTCTATGGTTCCTGAAAGTGGAGCAGAAAGCCTAGAGGTCTCTGGAGAAAATACCATGCTATGGCATCAAAGGCTTGGACATATTGGAGAGAAGGGCCTTCAGATACTGCATGGAAATGGTATGGTAGAAGTTATGTCTAATTTCTCTCTAGATTTCGATTTCTATGAACATTGTGTATATGGGAATCAGAATCGGGTGAGTTTTCCTTCTAGTGCTAAGAGGGCGAACAAGATATTAGAACTTGTGCACAGTGATGTGTTTGGACCTATGTCGGTTCCATCACTGGGAAATTATGTGTACTATGTTTCATTCATATATGACTTCTCAAGGAATACATGGATATATTTCTTGAGAAAGAAATCTAAAGTCTTTGAGAGATTTAAAGAATTTAAGGCTCTGGTGGAAAAACAGACAGAGAAGAAGATGAAGGTGCTGATGAAAGATAATGGTGGGGAGTTCTGCAAGAAATAATTTGAAGAGTTTTGTAATAAGTGTGGTATAGCATGGCAGAAGACTACTCCATACACACCTCAGCAAAACGGAGTTGCAAAAAGAATGAACATAATGCTGATGGAAAAGGAAAGAGGCATGCTCAGTGGTACCGCGTTAGGATAAGAATTTTGGGCAGAGGCAGTGGAGACTGCATGTTACTTAGTTAACAGATCACCTTCATCAGCGTTGGAGGATAAGACTCCACATGAGGTATGGACTGGTAAGGAACCATCTCTTTCACATCTGAGGGTATTTGGATGTGATGCATATGTACATGTTCCAAAGGAGAAAAGGACCAAGTTGGATAATAAATCTGAAAGGTGCATCTTTATTGGGTATAAGGATGGTTTAAAGGGTTACAAGCTTTGGAGCCCAGAAATAAGGAAGGTTGTGCACAACAGAGATGTGGTGTTTAGAGAGGTGAAAGATGTTGTTAAACATGAAGTCCTACCAAAGGAACCTGAGAAGATAGAGTTTGAGCTAAAGGAGGATAAATCAAACTCTACAACAGAAGAAGACTCAAAAGAGGAAATGCCACAAACTCGAGCTATGAGAAGATCAGCTCGGGAAAGAAGAAAACCAGAAATGTATAGTCCATCTGCTTTCTTCTCAAATTTTACTTTAACTATAACTGATGATGATCCCATAACTGTCAGGGAGGCAGTAGATTTAGAGGATGGAAAACTTTGGAAGGAGGCCATGGTTGATGAAATGACATCCTCGCATAAAAATGAGGCATGGGATCTGGTGGAGTTGCTGGCTGGAAGGAAGCCCATTGGGAGAAAATGGGTGTTTAAGAAGAATATGAATGTAGAAGGCAAGGTGGAGAAATACAAAGCTCGGTTGGTAGCAAAAGGTTATTCCCAGGTGCCGGGAATTGATTTTGGTGATATTTTTTCTCCTGTTGCCAAAGTTACTTCTATTACATTACTTTTATCTGTTGCTGTTGCATTTGATTTTGAGGTAGAACAGATGGATGTGAAGACAAAATTTCTTCACGGGGATCTGGAAGAAGAGATCTACATGAAAAAACTTGAAGGCTTTATGGTGAAGGGGAAGAAAGAAATAGTATACAGGTTAAAGAAGTCTCTATATGGGTTAAAACAGTCACTAGGGATGTGGTATCAGAAATTTGATACCTACATACGGGGACTTGGCTTCACCAGAAGCAAGGAGGATCACTGTGTTTATTTTAAATTAATTGGTGATCATGTTATTTATTTGGTCTTGTATGTGGATGATATGTTATTGATTGGAAATGACAAAGAAATTATCCAAGATTTGAAGACCCAACTGTTCTCCAAATTCGACATGAAGGATATTGGTGCTGCAAACTATATTTTGGGCATGGAAATTAAGAGAGATCAGGCAAAGAGGAAGCTCTGGTTAAACAAGAGGAAGTATTTCGAGACTATATTGTAGAGGTTCAATATGCAGGATAGTAAACTAGTGAGCATTCTGATTCCTGTCGGTACAAAGTTGTCTACTAAACAGTGTCCCAAGACACAAGAAGAACAGGAGGATATGTCTTGTGTTCCATATGTAAGTGCAGTGGGTATCTTGATGTATGCAATGGTCTGTACTAGACCAAACATTGCACATGCAGTGGGAGTATTGAGCAGGTTTACGTCAAACCTAGGGAAGGAGCATTGGACAGCAGTGAAGTTGGTTTTCAGATATTTACGTGGCACTAGTGATTATGGCTTATGCTACCAGGGAAGACCAGGATTGGAAAGAGTGTTGGACATTTGTGGTTTTTTTGATGCAGACTGGGCTGGAGATCTAGACCAAAGAAGATCTACAAGTGGGTATGTGTTTAGCCTATTTGGAGGTGCAGTCGGTTGGATGAGTAAAAGACAGTCTGTAGTGGCTCTTTCAACTACAGAGGCGGAATACATAGCAGCCACTCATTCAAGCAAGGAAGTAGTTTGGTTGCAGAGATTGTGTTCAAATATGGGGTTGGTGCAGCAAGCTATAAGGATAGATTTTGATAGCCAAAGTGCAATTTTTTTGGCTAAGAACCCTGCCTATTGTTGAGGCATAAAAGGTATCTTTTAAACACCTAATTATCCTACATTAATTATCAATCCAGTAGCGACTTTTTATTTCAAGATTTTACTCTGTTTGAGACTGCAATTTAGCTAAGAGTAATGCTATGAAAGATGTAGTATAGTATTATAGATACAAGAGTAAATGGATGCTTGTAAAGATATCTAATTACAGTAACATGAATGGAAATAATCTGAAATATTAACTACTCACTTTACAAAACATCAATCAGGGATACATTAGCAATAACTCATTCCCTTAGAAATCGATGCAACTGAAATCACACTGAGACAAGGAAATCAATCTGGGAACTTGGAAGCAGTAAGAAATGTTCTCTACAGTTGACAGTCCTGCTTTTTAAGCAATCAAAGTGAAATCGAACTTGAACTACTTGCTGATGAAAATAATTAAGAATAAATTATTCTAATAACAAGAATTGGAAAGGAACAACAACTCGTAATTCCTATGTGTACATAGCAACCGTAAAGAATCTTTTTGTAAATTTGAACCTAACGAATTAGAAATGAACAACAAACAGTAATTGAGTAGCAAACATCAATTGAACAAAAAATATAAACTTAACATAGTCAGGTAACAAGTCTTCTTAAACTCCAACCCCGTCGATAGCCAACACTATGAAATAGTCAATCGAAATGAACCATAATCTAATGGAACAACAAACCAAATTAAGTATAGAAGAACAAAGCTTTATTAAAGATAGCAAGATGAATAAGACAGTAATCATGATTCCTACTAAAATAGAATGACGATGCAATTCATTAGTGCATAAAGCAAACCAATACTCAAATCAACAGCAATCAAATAACTCTGTAATCGTAATGAATCTAAACGCAATTATCACATGACAGTAATCACAGAATAGAAATACAAACAATAGATCAATTCCACCAAGGTCGGGCCCTTAGCACCAGTGAAACACTGCTGGATTACTTCGAAGCTTGAAAGATGAAATGAAACACGCCTTTGTATTAATCGAGCATAAAAGTATTACAGAGATCGCTCTCTAAACCTGAGAGTCAATAAAACATAATATTACAAAAGAAATGTTTTTAACCAAAGGATCTCCTTCACAATCACTAAAGGCGTTTCCTTATATATCAAACTTCGACGGACAAGACAAGAAATGAGATGCGGTTGAACGGCGATCCCTCAGGATCGAAGGATCCTGAGGGATTCGCTTCCCTTCTTTCTTTAGCTGTCACTTGATCTCCTTTGACCAAGTCGAGCTGTCCCCTGCCGTTTCTTAGCGATGTGTTTAGATTTCCTTGTCTTTGGCAGGATTTGGTTTAACGCTAGAGGAACAGCAGTTGCATTTACTTTAGCCACGCCTCTGGTATAGCTGCTCACCTCGCTTAATTCCTGTTTTTAGCAGTAAAAGGCATTTTTTAGTCATATTTTACAATAAACATAAATCTTCACAATTCTACCACAATTCTTGTAATAAGTCATCTTTCTAAGGTAAAAATAATTATGTTTAAAGTAAAAGAATGGGAAAACACATAATAAATTCATATGTTTTCCACTGCTCAACATACCCCCCTGCTTACCCTTTTTCATGTCCTCATGAAAACTATAGTTCACATGCAGAGCAGTTAAAGAATAAGCTGGAGAAGGTTTTTCATCAAAAGGCCTAAAACCATGCATTACAGCTAATGCTTTGAAGACATGCCCTGTCTGTCCTTCTGGTATTTCATAAGTGGCTTTGTAATCTATAGCAGGATACCATGCAATGGGGCTTCAAAACCTACACCCTAGCCAGAATGGTCCTTCCCTCAAAATGAGGTTGCTATAGGAAACCAAGCGGTCTGCAGCGAATCCAAAGTTTTTATAGTTAAATGGTTCTCTATTTTGAACATTCCGATTGGAAATTCCCCATCGGACCTTAGTTGCTATGTAAGCCTGGTTTCTAATAGATAGGAAATATCCTATCCCATTCAAGACAATTGATTTATCGACAGGCCCCAATGCTTCGATAACACCTTCTCTTGTCATCAAATTCTTCTGCCTAGCCCATAATTGTACCGGGTGCTTAGGTTCAATTCTAACCCACAAATCTAATTCATTTTCTTGCCTTTGAAAAACATTATAGGCTTTAAGCCATTTTAACTAATTAACAGCAAAGGAGATAAACACTTGGTACTGGATGTCACCCACAAAAGGGCTAGGATTTGTCTCAATATCATTTTCCAATATGAGATTATGCAAATAGAACTCACATAGGAGACGCTGTACCTTTACCCCATAGAGTTTGCAGCATGTGACAAACTCATCTATAGTTTTTAACTCTATAGATTTTCCTGCCCTAACTGCCTTAATATTTAGTTGTAAATATCTTTCTAATAAAAATAAAGCATAATTCTTGGCAGGGCATCTACAAGCTAAAATATCCGTGTATAATGAGTAGAGAGTGTCCATTCGATTCTGGGCTAATTTTAATTGATTCATTACCTTTTCAGCCTTCTCCTCTGCTTTTTGACACTTCTCATGGGCTTCAGCCTCTGCTTCATGGATGATCTTCATTTGCTGTTGCAATTCCTGATATTTCCTTCTAGGGACAGTGTCTTCTTCTAGTTTTTGCCTTTCCAGTCGAACCTGTGCCAACTCTTCTTGGAGTCTGGCTAATGTAGGGTTACTAAAATTATTCTGACTACTGGATTGCAGATTTTCACTTGAAGTGGCTCCCTCTGGAACAGTTGCCTGCTATTCCATATCTTCATGATTAGGCTCAGCCATAGTTTCTGCAACTTGGGGTTTTATTTTAGTGGTCACTTTCCTCTTTTTCGAGTCTCTCCTGGTGACTATGCTTCTTCTCTTTGGGGTTTGTTTGGGTGTTTGTTTCATTCTAAGAACCCTAATGGTCTGCCTGAGCTATTCTACTAATCTCCGAAGCTTCATTCGTTCCCTCCAAAGCTTTTCAATCTCAGTTACTTACTTCCTTTTTCTTGATGGAACGATTGTTCCTTTTTCTGGACCTACTTTCTCAACGGGGTTTTGGTCCTCATTAGTCGTGCCTTCAGTTGGGCTCGCTTCTCTGTTTTCTTCTTGGGGTTCTTCCTCAATATTCATATGCCCTCAGCTAAATTCTATAGGAGTTATACCCTCAATTGACTCTACAATCCCCTCATAATTTTTAGGTTGGGATACTACTTCAGTGTTCTCTTTTTCTTGTCCATACTTCTCAAGGGAAGCAACCCCAGTTGATTTTATCATTTCGTTAGGGTTTTCTGTTTCATCCGGAATTTCCTCAGCCATTTATTTATTGAAAATAAAGTGCTCCTGCAATTGATTGATATCAACATTAAGTTCTAGTGGGCTGTGAGGCTGCACATATTCACTCTTATTGGCCAAAATTTGGGCCAATTGGTCTTCTTGCAAAGGGCTTCGTGGTGAGCTTACAGTACTATTTTTGGGAGGCTCTGTTCCTTCTCTTTCACTATTGTGATTATCTTCATCCTCCTCATAGGTATGGTAACTACCTTCTTCCTCATCAGAGTAGCGAATTTCTCCCTCAATTTCCTCTTCTTCATTATTTCCTTCTTCTGCACTAGTTTGTTTCTCACCACTGGTGTGGTGGCTCATTTCTTCTTCACCCTCATCAGTACGAGGACTCCCTCCTTCCAATTATGGAGGTTGTTCATCCTCCGAGCTGGGAAATTCCAAGGGTTGGATACTACTACCTGGAAGGCCTTCTATCATTCCCCTACTTCGTTTTTAATGGGAGGACTATCTACGATTTAATGGCTCAGTTGCCGAGCTATCCATTCTCTTTCGTTTTGGGGTAGTTAAGGTTAACCCTCCATCAATCAAACATATCAATTCTTCCCAACTGGTTTGTTGTTGGGAGAGACTGTGACTTACTATTAATCTAATTAGGAAATGGTGTCTTACCACCATGTCTGTGTGTTGAGATTTTCTTATACTACGGGAAACATCATGCAGTAAGGAATTTAAAAATGCAGGCAAATTTACAGTACATTTTTGCTTTAATACTGCTAATAACTTAAGGTGGTGAGGTCTTACCACGTATTTCCTTCCATCGCATGTTATATAGGCCTGCACTATCTTTGCCAATTCCGTCCATGGTTCTCTGAATGATGTCGGCTGAACTCCTTTGCCTTTGACAACCAATGTCTGTCCGTCATCCTGGAAAATATTCATGGCTTCTTGAAGTCTGACCTTCTTCTGAGTCCATATGGTTCCTTGCGCTGGTAGACTAGACACCTTTGCAATTATTTCATCTGTTACGACTATCTGTCTTCCTCTAATCATGGAGTATCCTTCCTGCAAATTCTGTAAAAACTCGGTAGCCACTATTTCATGGGGTTGTTGCAGCCTTGTGAAGTATGTAATCCACCCCAATTTTTCCAAAATCTCTCGTGCAACATCAGAAACAACTAGCACTTTCGGTTCGCTACGAATTTGTCGACCTCCCATCTTCTTTGTACACTGTTACTTCTTTCCAAACACAGTGGTATAATGGAACAACACAACATTGTGAATTGGAATAATATTGTTAAGTTTTTGTTATTCCCTATAATGTAGGGATTTGATTCGTGTACAGGTAAAAAAATATAGGGATTTGATCTGCATGCAATGATTAAGAGGCATCTGCGCCCCCCCTGGAGGATGATAGGTCGTCCTCGACTGTCAAATAAGAGAGGAAAAGTACTGCACAACAGTTGTACAGTAGGAAAAAGCATGCATACTTATGATACAATCAATCAAATTATTGCATTTACTGAAATCGATGCCTGTGATTAAATCATAAATAGATATAGAAATGTTTGTAATGATGTAAGGATAAGGAGAAGGGACATCCAAGATGAACACAAGTACACATGCGTTTATTACCCACTCAAACTAATTTGAACGATTTATGATGATTTTCATGTATGATAGGTTCAAAATCAAAGGTTTAGGATTCATACCTTCATTTGATATTTAGATAGAGATATAGGAAAAAGGGTTTAATATTACTTTTGATGTGTACAAATGTGACTCCAATACCATCAACAGAGCTCTGTTGCCCACAGGTGTCCATAGCCTTGAAAAAGTTTCTTTCTCACCCTTGGAACCATTGTCCTTTATTTATGCCTAGGAAGTGTTGTTAAATGTCATAACAGAGGCCATTATGTTGGCTTGGGGACTAGGTGAATCACAATTCCATTCACCGGGAAGAAGTGAAAAGTGGGCAGGTCGGCTCATGATGAGACCTCTTGTTCCAAGGACTTCTTAGTTTTTTTTTTTTTTTAATTGTCCATTGGACCATATCCCTGGTGTGGTGGCCATGATGGGAATGCCACTTCACTTGCTTCCTTATGATCATGGTAGGCTAGCTCTTGATGAGACCCCCTATCCTCCATCTGCCATCTCATAAAATTGTTAGTGAAATATATAAATATTTTTTCTTCTTTTTCATATAGCACTTTCCTACTTATATATAAAGGATGGCTCAACACTCCTTAAGAGTAGGGATGGTGGAAGAAGTCTAAACATATCAATAGAAAATAATATGCCCTTATTCCTACTCTATAACTAAAAATCAAAGAAAGTTATAAAGATTTGGGGAAGAACCAACATGATAAAGATAATCGATCATATTAATTCTACTGATAGTAAAACAACAAAGTCATGTTATTAATTATGTCCTTTTTCCTTTTTATTATCATTACCAAACATTTTTTTAAGAAAATGACAATTTCTTTTGATTTACTGATTCCAGTAAGCTTTAATTTGTATGCTTTTGTATAAATAGTATGTTTTCCTTTAGAAGAGACATCAGAAATCCTCAAAATGTTGGTCAAAAACAAAAAAAATAATCCACTCAAAAGGTGTTGTTCCTTTTAAAAGGAAAAGTAGTAACAATCTGCAGAAATATTGTTCCTTTGGAAAGGAACAACAAGAAAACAATCTTCGAAAAATGTTGTTCCTTTCGAAAGGAACAACAAAAAGAATCTGTGAAACTGTCATTCCTTTTGAAAGGAACAGCAAGACAGTCTGTGAAACAGCGAAAATAAACAACACAACTATTGTTCCTTTCAAAAGGAACTATAGAAACACTCTCAACAAATTTTTTGTTCCTTTTGAAAGAAAGGAACAACAAAAAACAAAATAAACAGAGTTTGAAAAAAAAAGCAGAATTCCATCAAACAAACAAACAAAATAAATGAACAATATTTATGTACAGACTTCAAAGGAAAGAAATGTTTTAATGAATGGGTGCCGAGGAGGAGTTATCCCCTTCAACCAGAATTTTCATGGTAGAATCTTCCCGTAATTGTTGGTAGAAGGATTCTCGAGTAAGCGGTTTATGATACAATCGTACTCGATGACCATTTAATTTGAAGGAATGTCCAGATCCATCAATGGTGGTTAATGTAATGGTGCCATTATCATGCACTTTTTCTATCTCGTAAGGTCAGAGCCATCGTGTTTGGAGTTTCCCTGGAAAATCCTGAAACCTTGAATCATATAGGAGTGCCCAATCTCCTTCGTGGAATATCTTTTCTTTGATAAGGGCATCGTGCCATTTTTCTCTCTGTTGTTGAATTAACGTGGTGTGCTAAAGAGCAGAGATCCTAATTTCATCTAACTCATTAATTTGCTGCAGTATTTTGGCCTGGGCTTCATTTAAATCTAGACCCACCTTTTGGGTTGTTCTCAGTGTCTGAATTTCAAACTATATTGGAAAGATGGGCTCTTTTCCAAATACCAATTGATATGGTGAATATCCTATAGTGGCTTTCCATGTTGTTCAGTATTCCCACAAGGCTTTTGGCAATCTGTAGGCCCAGTCATGTCTATGTGAGGCAACATTTTTTGTCAATATAGACTCAATTACTTTATTCATGCTCTCTACTTGGCCGTTTGCCTGTGGGTGGTATGGAGTTGTAATCTTATGTTGAATGTGATAATTCTATAATGTTTCAATGATTTTATTACCTACAAACTGCAGTCCTCCATCTGTGATTATGTCCCTTGGGAGGCCATATTGCACAAAGATTTTGAAAATAAATTGTATTATAGAGTCCTATGTAGCCTTTGAAAGTGCCTCTGCTTCAACCCATTTAGTAACATACTCGGTTGTAACTAGGATATATGCTTTTTGGTTTGATGGGGGGCTAATAGGGCCAAAAAAATTGAGCACCCAGTGTTCAAATGGTTCAATTACTAGTTGTGGGTTCAAAGGCATTTCTTCGGATTGTGCAGGGCGACCTGCCCTTTGGCAGCTATCACACGCCTGCACAAATTTTTTGGCATATTTAAAAATGGTAGGCCAATAATATCCTGTCTGTAAGACCTTATGGGTATTTCTTCGATTTGCAAAATGTCTGCCACACGGCCCTTCATGGCATGCTTTTAGAATATCAAATACCTCGTCCTCCCAGGCGCATCTCCTAATTTTCATAGCTGACCCTGTATGAAACAGGTAGCCCCCAATCCAAGAGAATCAGGTACTACACTGTATTATCTGCTTTCGTTCATTAAGGGTTAGATGTTTAGGTAATTTGCCTATTTCCAAATAATTTTCTATATCAGCATACCATGGGGTTCTAACAGTAACAACAAACAAGTTTTCATCTAGGAAGTGGTCTTCAACTGCTTCTGTGTCTGTTGGCTTTGGCATCCTTGACAGAAAATCAGCTACAGGGTTCTCTTTTCCAAGTCGATCTTTAATTGTAATGTCGAATTCCTGCAATAAAATCATCCATCTTGTCACTCTTCCATTTGTAACAGGTTTATTTGCTAAAAATTCAATGGCAAAGTGATCAGTATATAGTACTACAGGATACCCAGTTATATCATGTCTAAACTTATTTACAACATGTACTACAGCTAAAAATTCCTTCTCAGTCATAGTATAATTTAGTTCAGCAGGAGACAAATTCTTCTTGATATAATATATTGCATATGGTTTTTTATCTTCCTCCTGCCCAAGCACTGCTCCAATCGTTGTGTCTGAGGCATCAGATGAGATTTGGAATGGAAAATTCCAATTTGGGCCCCTCAGCACTGGGGCGTTGATACAAGCTTTTTCATATCATTGAAGGCATTGTTACATTTATCTGTCCAAACAAAGTCAACATTTCCTGTTAGTGCATATAAAGGTGCAACTATTTGAGAATAATGTTCTATAGATCTCCTATAATAACCAGAAAATCCAAGAAAGCTACGTACCTTTGTTTGTGTGGCGGGTGTGGGTATTAACAAAATTATCTGAATTTTGGCTAGATCCACCTGAATTCCAGCTACTAAAATATAATGTCCTAAGATAACTCCTTCAGTCATGATCATATGACACTTTTCATGGCTTAAACAAAGCCTAGTGTCAATACATCTTTGCAACACCTTTTCTAAATTTTCTAATGCTGGCACAAAATCATCTCCGTAAGGTGTGAAGTCATCCATATATACTTTGAGCCCTTCATTTATTAAATTGGAAAAGATGATGAGAATGGCCCTTTGAAATGTGGCAAGGGCATTGCATAGGACAAAGGGTAAGACTCGGTAGGAAAATTTTCCCCAAGGACAGGTAAAAGTAGTTTTGTCTTGGTCTTCAGGGACAATCTGGATCTGAGTGTACCCACTGAAGCCATCGAGGAAAGAAAATATTTTCTTTCCTGCCAATGTGTCTAATACCTGGTCAGTGAAAGGAAGGGGAAAGTGCTATTTCTGGGTTGCCTTGTTGAGTTCTCAGTAATCTACACATATTCTCCACTTCCCATTCTTCTTTGGTACCACTACTAATGGAGAGACCCACTTGCTATCAGATATTGGGTAAATGAAATTGACATCCAATAGTTTTTGTAATTAATTTTTCACAATATATTTAAGGTGAGGGTTTAATCTTATTTGGGGTTGGTGAATGGGTCTGACATATTTTTCAGTATAAATGTGGTGTGTGCATAATTGGGGGTCAATTCCCTTCATTTCTGGATAATCCCATGCAAAGACTGCTTTATATTTCTGTAGTAATTGGACCAACTTCTCTTCTTGTTCAGCAGTCAGATTTTTGTTGATGTTTACAATTTTTCCCGGCTCAATTTCTACAATCTTGCTATTGTACACAGAAGTAGTGGGTATTACTTGATCAAGGATGTCTTTCAGAGGATCTTCTTCTTCTTCTTTATTATAAAATGCTGCCTTGATCATGTGACATTGTAGATGAGATATGATTTGTGGTTTATTAATAAAACTATTAATGATATCATCCTTTTTTTGGTCTTTAAAATCAAGGGCATCTTCTATAGTTAGAGGTGATCTCATATTTTCCATAAGATATGATACAGGCTGTTTTCTTTTTTTGATTATTGATAGGCTTGGTTGGGCTGGGGGATATAAAGCTAAATTCTTGACATAGTTTCCCCTTGTTATTGTCATGTTACCTTGTCGGCATCCAATATAAGCTCGGCAGTTGCCAACCAAGGTCTACCTAAGATTAACGGTTGTCCATCTAGCCGGTTATTTGGGTTGATAACTAGGAAGTCAGCAGGGTATTCCCAGGAATCTACAGATACCATTACATCTTATAGTGTACCCTTTGGTTTGACTACCGATCGGTCAGCCAATTCCAATAAGGTTGTTGTTGGTTCTAGTGATGTAATGCCAAGTTGTTGACAGGTGGTAGTTGTTAAGATATTGATTGCAACTCCCAAATCAAATAAGGCATTTGGGAACAATTTCCCATTGATTTGCACCGTCACAATAGGGTTTTCTGGGTCTTCATATTTTACAGGTGTTTCCATTCCTGATAGTAAGTTAGATAGAGTACCGACTATTTGGATAGTTGGGTTGGTGGTTGTTCTCCTCTTTGGATTCTTTATACACAGTTCCTTAATGGTTTTTGCATAAATAGGGATGTCTTGGATAGCTTGGAGGACAGGGATTTTTATACACAAATTTTTTAATTCTCCCAGAAGATCAAAATTAGGATTTTCTAATGGGCGAGGTATGATTAACCGTTTTGGGAATGGTGGAGAAGATTTTTTTGCTTGTTGTTGATTTTGTTGTTGAACCTCTTTCTCTTTTTGCAATGTTTGTTCTACAGGTAACAGATCTTCAATATGAAAAAAAATTTCTCTCTCTGTTTCTACTATACGCTCGGACCTTAATTAAAGGTCGTTACACTCTTTCAGTTCAGTTTCTAATTCTGGTGGTTCCATTATTTGGACAGATTGGACTGGCCTATTGTTTGGGGTTGGGTTGGGATGGGCTGGGAGTTGCGCTCTTAAGTTGGTCTGGGGGTTTGTATAGGGAGCTGGAAGTGTAGGTTGAGAGAGGTTAATTTTTCTAGCTGGCTAATTTGTATTTCTTTTGCATTTTGACTGCCAGGCCTGACTCTACGAAGTAGAGGGGGACCATTGTGTTGGATAAGCATTTTTTTTCCAAAACAGTGGGCAGAAAGGAAAATTTGGCCAATTAGTTTGATTTGTTTGATTTGGCCATGATGATGTAGGGAATGGATGTTGTAACCAATTGGGGAAAGGTGGTTGATTTTTCCACATTCCATTATATTGTTAAGCATTGTATTGAGGAGATGAAAAAGAAGAAAATGGATCAATTGGCATACCTGATTGTCGTGGCTGCCATTGTCGGCGCTGATTAAGAAGACATACCACTTCTGATTCTTCTTCTGCCTCCTTATAGAATGCTTTTAGGCCAGGAAGTGAGGGACATCCTTCTATGGGGTGGTCTTTCATGCGAATGGCACAAAATTTTATTACATCCAACGGGCACTCTTTGTGGCTATGTTTCTTCCTGCATCTAGGACATAATACTGCCAAATTTTTCTCTGCTTCTGCTTTCTTTTGTTTGTCTTGCATAATGTCGAACTGCATTGTTAGAGTCCCTAGAATATATGTTTTAAAATCTTCCAGCAGGTTTCCAATCTCTACACGAGTTACACCTTCATTGGAGGTCTTATTATCCCTTGTAATCATGTCACGCTCTGCTGATTTTAGCCTTGTGTTGCCCCTCGAACTCCTGATACACAAATCAATGATGTTAGTGTAGCTTTCCTGATATATATCACCTTTTCCCATAATATTCAATGTTTCAACCCATTGATCTTTCATTCCCCTAATTAATGTAGTTTTCAGCACATTATCAGGTAAGGGTAAGGATGCATAAGGAGATCTCTAAAGATTGTATTGAAACCGTTCCACATATTCTTCTAGGGTTTCATTTGGTTTTGTTTTCATTTGAAATATTTCGTATTTTAGTTCCCGAGACCTGCAATAATCTTGATATTTCTTTTAAAATGTAGCTTTCATCTGATCCCAATCAGTTATGACACCCCCACCTATCCCCATAAACCATCGTAAGGTTGCTCCTTTTAAGGTGGAAGGAAATAGTTTTAATTTTTGGGGATCGGTGGTATAATCATATCCCCTACATAGCACATCGAATTCGAACAGAAATGCATCTATATCTTCTGATGTCAAGCCATGAAATGTGGGAATATGTTGAAGGGGAATGGCCTTCATAGGTGCATTAACTGCAGTATCTACTATGGGATATTGCAGTGTGGAAGTTTGCTGGGGTGTTTGCTGGTTCTGGTTTTGGGCCATTTGATCAAATATGTGCCAATATCCTTCCGGGATCTTAATGGAATTCCTAGGCTGACTGGAAGGAGTAGGAATGGCCTTGACAACACTTCCCTGATCTGGAACAATAAGTATTCCTTGCTGGCCTACTGTTTGAGGAGATTCAGGTCCTTTATTTTGAATGAGTTTAACAGCACTTCCCTTATCTGGACTGCTTACTATTTGGAATATTTCAAGAGGATATTTTTGTTCTTCTTCTTCTCTTGTTTCCCCTTCTCCTTCACAGAGATTACTATATTTCCCTTCTTGTGGAGAAATTAGGCATGGATTCTAAATTTCTTGGGAATATTTCTCAATTCCCACTGTTTGACTATGTATCTCAGCAAAGGCTTCAGATGATGATTATGAGGCCTGAGGAGAACTAGTAGGCTATCTAGAGATAACTCTCCTAGGTCCTACTGATGGCTGAGATTCAGTATTTTTAAGGATTTCATCAATCAAAGTTGTTCGCCCAAGGGTCATCAGTCCCCTAGGTTTTTCAGGTTTAGGAGGAATTTTTTTTTGCTTAGCTGGTTTATTCATTCAAGAAAACAAGCCTTCATTCCTACCTAAAGAAATAAGTTTACCTAATTCTGCTATGAAGCGGGCTATGAGAAAGTATGTTCCTTGCCCGGTGCGTAGGTTATTACCTTCCGTCTTTAATACCCAATTGTTCGCGAGCAAAAGAAAATCAATTATGCATCACTCCTTTGAAATGGCATACACCCTCCCCGGCAACGACGCCAAAATTTTGAGGCATAAAAGGTATCTTTTAAACACCTAATTATCCTACATTAATTATCAATCCGGGAGTGACTTTTTATTTCAAGAGTGTACTCTGTTTGAGACTGAAATTTAGCTAAGAGTAATGCTATGAAAGATGTAGTATAGTATTCTAGATACAAGAGTAAACAGATGCTTGTAAAGAAATCTAATTACAGTAACATGAATGGAAATACTCTGAAATATTAACTACTCACTCTGCAAAACATCAATCAGGGATACAGTAGCAATAACTCATTCCCTTAGAAATTGATGCAACTGAAATCACACTGAGACAAGGAAATCAATCTTGGAACTTGGAAGTAGTAACCAATGTTCTCTATAGTTGACAGTCCTTCTCTTTAAGCAATCAAAGTGAAATCAAACTTGAACTACTTGCTGATGAAAATAACTAAGAAGAAATTCTTCTAATAACAAGAATTGGAAAGGAACAACAACTCATAATTCCTATGTGTAGATAGCAATCATAAACAATCTTTCTGTAAATATGAACCTAACGAATTAGAAATGAACAAAAAACAGTAATTGAACAACAAACATCAATTTAACAGCAAATATAAACTTAACGCAGTCAGGTAACAAGTCTTCTTAAACTCCAACCCTGTCGACAGCCAACACTATGAATTAGTCAATCGAAACGAACCATAATCCAATGGAACAACAAACCGAATTAAGTATAAAACAACAAAGCTTTTTAAGAGATAGCAAGATGAATAAGACAATAATCACGATTCCTGCTAAAATAGAATGGTGATGCAATTCATTAACACACACAACAAACCAATACTCAATTCAACAGCAATCAAATAACTCTGTGATCATAATGAATCTAAACGCAATTATCACACGACAGTAATCACAAAATAGAAATACAAACAACAAAGCAATTCCACCAGGGCCGGGCCCTTAGCACCAGTGAAAAATTGCTAGGTTACTTCAAAGCTTGAAAGATGAAATGAAACGCGCCTTTGTATTAATCGAGCATAAAAGTATTACAGATATCACTCTCGAAACCCGAGAGTCAATAAAACGTAATATTACAAAAGGAATGTTTTTAATCAAAGGATCTCCCTCACAATCACTAAAGGCATTGCCTTATATATCAAACTTCGATGGACAAGACAAAGAATGAGACGAGGTTGAACAGCGATCCCTCAGGATTGAAGGATCCTGAGGGATTCGCTTCCCTTCTTTCTTTAGCTGTCACTTGATCTCCTTTAACCGAGCTGAGCTCTCCCCTGTCTTTTCTTAGCGATGCGTTCGGATTTCCTTGTCTTTGGCAGAAGTTGGTCTAACACTAGAGGAACAGCAGTTGCATTTACTTTAGCCACGCCTCTGGTATAGCTGCTCACCTCTCCTAATTCCTGTTTTTAGAAGTAAAAGGCAGTTTTTAGTCATATTTTACAATAAAAATAAATCTTCACAATTCTACCACAATTCTTGTAATAAGTCATCTTTCTAAGGTAAAAATAATTATGTTTAAAGTAAAAGAATGGGAAAACACATAGTAAGTTCATACCTTTTCCACTGCTCAACACTTATCATTCAAAGACAAAGCACATTTATGTTTAATATCACTTTGTGAGAGATATGGTTGAGGCTAAAAGGGTTTTGTTGGTAAAGGTGGACACTTTGAAGAATGTTGCAGATGCATTGACGAAGTCTGTAAGCATTCAGAAGTTCTCTTGGTGTAGAGAATCAATGGGTGTTATAGAATTAGGCTAATGACTAAACTCTCCTGTGGCCCCCTGCGGAAAGAAAACAACAAGTGGGAGAATGTTGGGTATGTGTTATATTATTTCCACGACTAATCACGCATGGGGGGGTCACATGGGGTGCGATAGCCCCCCCCTATCGGGGTCTGGGGCAGCGCCCCGGAAAATTTTTTTGGTCCTTATTTTCCAGTGGGCAGATCCGCCCATGGTTTTGTACATGCGTTTGCACATGGTTTTGGGGTATGATGGTTTTTAGCCCCTGGTATTTTGTAGATCTGGTCAAGGGAACTACAGTTATGTTCTAATCCAGGGTTAATGGATTGGGGTTTATGTCTGCTTCGACATGTATATATATGTGTTGTAACACTAAAGGAATATAATGAAAAAGCAAGCTAGTCGTCCCGATTTGGGATCCAGGGGAAAATCTCTGTGTTTATTTGTTTTATGTTTTATGATCTCGCTATTGTTTAGATTCGTTTGTATATAATGTTTGTACAGGGTTAAAATCTACAAAGTATTTCATAATGATCTTCATCAAAGGATCATATTTGTCCAACAAATGAGAAAAGGGGAAAATGGTTTTGCAATTAGCTTGACAACTTGGTTTAAGAAGGGATGATAATGGCTGAGGTCCAAATACATCTGTTTGAACCATTTCTCCCCCATGCAAGGTATTCCAGTGGCCATAGAGATTGCACTAGTGGTGAGCTCAAATTTCACTCCAGCTAAATGTACTTTGTGGTCATGGAGGTTAAGGATAAAAAGCTTGGTCAACTGCGGGTGACTTTGGACCTTCTGCACTTTATCACAGAACTCATAGCATCATACTTCTTGGAAATATGAAACTATAGTGGGAGAGGCTATCAGTTCTTTAGTATTTATAGGCTCAAACCTATTTGCTTTTCCACCCTTCCTCTACTTCTCTTTAGACCTTTGGTTCCTCTCGCCACTGTCAGTACTGCCCTCTCTAGGCATTTTGTCCTTCACCCCCACCTTAAGACCTTTTTAAAAAGAATTGACACTTCTTATGGAATGATGTGAAGATGGTGAGTGAGATGGTAAGGTTGCAATGATGTCAAGGCTTAGCAGTGTGGAGACCAAGTATTTCCTTTAGGATATTACTTCCTTTTCTAGATTCACCCTTCAATTTTATTTATAATCCTACCTTTAGAAAAATAGGAAAAGGTGGAAAAATATTAAATACCTCTCAAAATATTCTCACAGTTGAAGAAATAGGCTTCAAAAATATCAAGGGCATGTCGGGCGCCTTCTGCATAAAGTAGTCGGGCAGCCTCTACGCGTAGGGTTGGGCAGGCCTTGAACACGTAGGAATGCAGCACGAGCACCTCCTGCACATCTGTCGGGCTCCTCTGAACGAGTTTTGAATGCTCAAGAGCGCAGCACGGCCGCCTCCTGCACGCTGAGTCAGGTCTCCTGTCAACTGCTGAATGGGTGGGCGCATAGCGCAGCACCTCTTGCATGCTGTCATGTGCCCTTGGGCAAGTGCTGAACAGATAGTCAGGTGGGCGGACTACACACGAAGCTTTGGCAGGAGCGTAGCGCGGGCGCTATTTTCACGTAGTTTCGTGCCCTCTTGCATGAGCTGAATGCACATGAGGACAGCACGGAACCTCCTGCACACTGCCTCGGGTCTTCCGGCAGCCCTGAACGGGTTGGGCGGCCGCGACATGGTGTGGTTTCTATAGACGCGCAACGTTGTTGTACGCCGCATATAAAAAACACTAAGAGAGGAGACAGGAGCATAATGCAATTACACAACAGCACATCACAACAATCCTTCACCTGAAAACTCTGCTAGAGACCCTATTTTCTGTGCTTGAAATTTTTTTGTCCCTTTCTTTGCATATGAAAATGATTTTTAAATGATAACCTTGTCTTTTATACCCTTGGAACTTTAAAATCAAAATAAAAAGACCCACTCTACTAATGTTTGTTCTTGTTTTTCCTTCATTTCTTTACCTTCACTGATATTTCCTTTTTCTTGTGTAGGAGGTTTCTTTTAAACAAAAGTGACCTTTGTGGATGCCTCCAAACACATCTTTTTCTTTGGCCACTTTTGTTTATTGCAGGTGACCTAATATAGTGTCTCGTTTTCTTTGTCAAACCTCTTTTTTTGGGGGATTCTTGGCAGTTTTAGTCATTTACTCAGTAAACCAATGATCTACTTGGTTTCTCCAGTTTTACATATTGAACATATGCATCTCTGTTCCTTTTCATCTTCTGCATGGATGTTGGTTGTGAATGTATCCCTTTGGTGTAGTGGAACAATGTTGTCTTAACAACTCTATAATTTATTCCCAGTCATCATCTTTTAACCTCTGCCTGTAGTCACCAAGGAGGCCTTTCACTCTGACTTCTTGTTTATTGAACCCTTGATTTGTGCACAAATTTTCTTCTGTACCATTGTCTTTGTGATCATTTGTATGTGCTCTTCACTGGGCAACACTTTATAATCAATTTGTCATGAAACCACTGATACTCTTTCTAAACTCAGGGATGTTGCTTTTCTTCTATTGTGTAATGTCACTTATGAGTCTAGGCTTCTCACCCTAGAACCTTCAGTCCTGCATATTTTACGCCTTGGATTTGGTTGGTGTATGAGACCGAAGAGAGGATTTTTTACTTTCTTTCAACTGACATTCTGTCATGTTTTGACTTTGAAACAGCGGAAACCTCTTGGTGTGAAAAACCTAGCAGTTGGTATAAATATCTCCTTTAGTCTTCATATGTGCTATTATCATGAGATACATCAGGTTTTTTTTTATCTTATCAACCTTCTTGTAGGTGGCCATCTTTGACAGTCCTGCAGAAGTGTCACTCATGGCTAACTATATTTTGCAGAATATAATTTTGATAAGGAAACCCTTGTTGGATGTTTCTCTGCTTTGTTTTTAGACCAATTACATGTTTTTTTCCTTTGACACTATTCCAGCTTTCTCTGTACCTAAAAACAATGTCTCTTGAACACAAAGACCAAACCTAGCACCTATAGACTCTAGAGACCTAGTGGAGGGAGTTTTTTTACTCTTTTATGGAGTGAAGTTTTGACTTGGGGCTTTTAGGAAAGAGGAGGGAACTTAGTTTTCCTCGACAAGCTAGATCATTTTGAAGACTTGACAAACCACTGAAATTGATCTTCCTAAGAAGTTTTCATAGGAAAATTTGGGTTTTTTGAAGGCTTTGAGGTATTAGGTCAGCATGCTGAAAAGTAGGCAGAAGCAAAATGGAGTGTCCAAACCATAGGTGTAAAAATGGGATGGGGGTGAGTGAATTAGGCTTTATTAGGAATTATTTAGGAGTGGTAGGTTAGCCAAGTCATGGTAGGGTAGTGGAAGAGTGAAAAATTTATCCTGGGGATAATGAAGGCAGTGAGATTTCTAGAAATCACAAGATCCATGAATTTTTTTTCTAGAAATCTAGGACAAGTTTTTAGTCATCTAAACAGGTAAAAAATTACTGATGACTAACAATGGCTCTACTTGGGGAGGGCAGCTCCTTTTCAGGAGGTGTCCAGAATTTCAAATCTCTTGGTTTATGAAGACCAATGCCTCATCCATTGGGCAGATTTTCTTCTTTTATTTTTCTGTTGCTTCCCTGAAGTAGTGATTTTGATAATATGAAATCATGATTAGAACAACTTCACCTCTACCTACCCCACCTACTTTCCTAACATTTTTTCTTCCTTGGATGCATTTAAACTGGAAAACCCATTGACATCTTTTCTTTTGAAAGAAAAAACAAACTATCTACTTCTACGCTTATTTCTTCCAAGAGTTCAGATTATGCTAGTGAACTCTTCTTATTCTCTACCTAGACTATTGGACAGTCAAGATTAAGCAGTATGACAGACTTCATTCTCTGAGCTATTGACAAGAAATTTAAAGCATGAATTGAATGAGGATTAGGCAATCTGATTCATCATGAGTTGTGGCATTGAGACAAGCTGCACACAAACATTATTTTCATAAGTAAAAAAAACTAGAAGGTGTGAGGGCTATGTTTCATCATTTGCTAATCATCCCTATCCTTCTCTTTGGTTCATATTTAAGCACGTGGAACCAGTATCTTTCATTCCTAATCTATTTCATTTTGACAAGTCAAGCTTAAATGATTTTCCCAAAATCCTTTCACTAACTTATCAATAATAATTTAAAACATGTTCAGCCATGATTAGGCTAGATGACTGAACAAGGCATTATTTTTTCCCCAGTAGTGGCATTTAGGCTTGCACACTTTCAGTACTAATATTTTTTGGGTATGAGGTTTTACCTTTTCTTTAACTCTTCCCTCTTTTTCTATTTTTTCTATGTTTTTGTGTTTTTCTTCTTTATGGCCTTTTATCAAACAATGGTATGTACAATGAGTGAAGGCCTGAAAGCTAGAAATCTTGAAAAAAGTACTTTTTTAGTGTCCTGCCATTGACAAAACCTCCAAATGCTTCATCTCCATCCAGCTCTTGTAAAAAGAAAGCATTGTTTCCTCTAGTTGAACTGATAATGAATGGCCCTTTCCAAAAGTTTTCAAACTTACCATGTTTACCTTTGTATTCTCTTCTTGAGTCCCATTTTAGCACTCTATCTCCAATCTGAAAATCATCCTCCTTGGTCCTTCTGTCAAAATTTTTCTTCATTCTTTCTTCTACTACCTGAGTCCTTTTGTAAACCTCCTCTCTTGTTTTTTGTAAATGGATAGTTTGGTTCAGCCTCCTTTGCATGTCATTCTCTTATGATTGCACTTCTTATAGCAGTTTCATTACCAGAACTCCCAAAGATGTTGAGAAAATGGCATCCATGCCATACACTAGTTGATAGGGAGACATACCAATTGATTTCTTGGTGGTTAGTCTATTAGCACATAGTGCATGTACTAGTTTTCCATGCCATGCTTTTTTATTATGTTCCAGGAGCTTCTTAATGATATTGACCAAGATTTTATTAGAAGAATCGGCTAGCCCATTACCTTGAGGGTAATAAGCTATGGAATTTTCCAAGGCGATGTCATATTTATAACAAAATTCAACCATTCTTTTGGATTTAAAGGCGGCAACATTATCTGTGATGATCTTTTTGGGGCAATTGAATCTAGACAAGATATTGGTCTCAAGAAATTTGATAATAACTAAATCAGTGGCATTCCTAGATAGGACGGCTTCTATCCACTTGGTGAAGTAATCATTGGCAGTGAGGATCCACTTGTGTTGGGCAGATGAAGTAGGTTTGATCTCTCCAATGAAGTCTAAACCCCATTGTTGAAAATGAGCTTTAACAATGATAGGATGCAAAGGTAAAGGTAAGAGTTTTCTCTTGCCATCAAAAATCTGGCATTTATGGCAAGTCATGACCAGTGTGTGGGTGTGAGGGAAAAGGGTGGGCCAATACTAGCCAGCTATAAGAATTTTCTTAGTTGTGGTTTTCTAGTAAAGATGGCCTCCACATTCACCTTCATGCAGTTCATGCATGATTTTTCCAATATAAAACCGCATCTAAAATGCAAAAATTCAAAGCTTTTTGTTTCAAGAATCTTGCTTTTGTCTTTGATAAGGTAGGAGGAGAATTAAGATAAAAACAATACATAAAGAATATTAGCATACCAAGATGAATTCAAAAATGTTTCTTCAACATGAGGGGCTATTCATTCTTCTTGTTCTTCTAAAGTATCAACAAAACTCATATCCAATGCTTGGAGATTTGTTTCAGCCATAAGTTTTGAAAGCCCTTGTCCTTGAACCAATTTAGTGGGTCTGATTTCTAAGTCATATTCTAAAATAATAGAAATCCACTTTCCTCTTTTACCATTTGGGTCTTGATTTAAAATGTCTTTGACAATAGTGTGAGGAACAAAAGCTATGACATGAGAATGTGAGATATAAACTCTAAAATATTTCAATGCTTTAATCAATGCAAAGGCCTACTTTTCCATGATGTTGTACTTTAGGGGAGCATCTCTAAGGGCTTTATTGAAGAAGGCTACGGGTTGTTCTTGCCCCATCACATTCGTTTGTAATAAAACAACAGCCATGGTATGTTTACAGGAAAATGAGAAAATATAGATGTCTTTGGTGAAATCAGGACTTATTAGGACCGATGTTTGGGTGAACGCTTGCTTAACCAATTCAAAAGATTGTCTGGCTTATAAATTCCACTTAACTCCTATTTCCTTTTTAAGCATGTTTTTAATATTTCTCAAAATTTCAGCCAGGTTGGGGATGAATCTTCTTAAGAAGTTGATTTTCCGAATGAAAGACTGCAATTCCTTAATGTTTCTAGGATGGATGATTTGGAATATGCCTTCGATCCTTTTGGGGTATATTTTGATTCCCTCTTCAGAGATGATGTGGCCTAGGAGTTTTCCTTCTTGGAGACCAAACAATGTTTTCTTGGGGTTCAAAGACAAACCATATTTCCTACATTTTTCAAAAAACATTCTCAATTGGACTAAGTGTTCTTCATCAGTTTTAGAATAAACAGTGATGTCATCAAGGTAAATGACTATGAATTAGCCTATGTCTTCTGAAAAGGCTATGTCCATGGCCCTTTAGAAAGTGGCCCCCGCATTCATCAACCCAAATTTCTGAAGCAACAGTTTGGGAAACTGTGTTGTCACTATTGGGAAAACTATTGGTACTTTCTTGCACCACATGAAACCTTCAACATTTTCCTCATTTTGATGTTGATCATGATTTCATTTGCTGATGTTGATCTTATTTTTATGGCAAGAATGATTGGGAGAGATACACATGAGTTTGGTGTGTCCTTTAGGGGAGATGATTCCCACACTCTTTGCATTGCATGTTCTAATGGGAGCATGAGAGGAGATATGGCCACCATTGCCAAACACTTGTTTCCTTTTGTTGAGGTGGGCCATGTGATTGATGGGATTCCATTTGGTGATGATTTCCTATCCATCACATATGGGATGATTTTGGCTAGCTTGATTCACAGCGTTGGAGAGGAGATCTTTGGAGATCTAGTCTTCATCTTTCCACTTGAGGGTAATTATTTTGCAGCCCATGATCAACATTTGCTCTACACTTATCATAAGTGGAGAGGAGGAAAAAAAGGGGTAGGCTTCTATGTCTACCATTTTCATATTTTCAGCCCACCTACATTGCATGAGTTCAAGGTGGAGGAGCATTTTCAGGAGTTGCCATGTTGGGAGGTGACTCATTTTGTATGGATGATTGCTTGGGGATGGAGGATCCACCCGGGGAAAGATGTTTTCCCAATAATTCTTCAGTCTCTATGCATTGGGAGGAAACTTCTCAGTTATATCCTTGCAGTTTCTTGAGGACAAGCAACATTTGGGAGGGGAGGACTGTAATATTCCAAAATTTTCATGTAGCAAATTGGAATATTCAATTTTGCTGATTTCACTTAGGAGTTGAATAATTGGGTAAGGAGGCCCATACATAATAAAAAACATGAATAAAATCCCTCATAGTATGAAAGGGGATAATCATTGGAGATATATTTCACACCTCATGTGTGAAAGAGGAAATTTGCAAGTGGACAAGGTCAAGTTTGACCAAGTCAACAATGCAAGGATAGGAGGTGGAGATCATCTTGTGGGACAGCACAGTGAAAGAGGGAGGAAGATTCCTTGATGGAGGAAACCCTAATGAGTGGGACCCATGGTGATAAGGCTTTCACTTGTTTAAAAGGAGGGAAAGTCAGCCATTGTTATTCATGTTATGGATTATTGATTTTATGGTCTCTTTAGACATTGTGCATTCTCCTGCTGTTTAGCAGAGTTGCAGTGCTACTTAGCACAAGACATTCCTGTTTAGGAATTCCTTCTCCTTCCAAGAGAGGCCTCTTGAAGGATCTTGTTCTTCATTTCTCCATATTCAGGCTCAAGGCCAAGCCACTTCCTTCACCTACAACATTATTTCTACTGAAGTATAACGTTGTGTTGCAGGGTGTTGCAGTGGAGGTTCCACAACACCATTCCTTGGCTTATTTTTCAGAGGAGGAAGCTTTCTTCCCTTTGGGAAATCAGTCTGAATATATCTGGGCATATTTCACCATCTTTGGCAGCAGGCCAACCATTTCCATGATCTACAGCATAGTCCCTCTCTTAGACTGCATTATTTTCAGTGTATATCTGCAGTGAGGGTTGCAGTGTTTGTTTGGAGGGAGAGATCTTCAGTGTTAGGATCAGCCTTTCACTTAGAAGATCCATTGGAGGAGGTCTATTCATCTTTTTTATCATCCACAACCATCTCCATCTATTTCTTGAGTTGCAGCTGCTACTCAGCCCTGCTACTCCGGCATTTTTTCCATTTTGTATATTTCAGCCAATCCTTCTAGGATTGACTTGATATTGTTTTTCAGGGGTTAGAGCCTTGCTCCCCACATTATTTGAGCCATACATTTCCATATCTATGTGTTGAAATTATTTCTGTAGCAGTGCCTTCTATAAACTATGCAGTCATAGCCTTGGGCTTTCCATAAGCAACAATGTTCTTCACTTTCTTGTACATGTTCTATTGAGGCTTGCATTGCGTAGCTTGAGTGATTGTTTCCTCAAGGATTTGTACTCTTTTGCTGCTATTAGAACAATATGATGGCTATATGATTCTTCTCATGTCTTATGTATTGATTCATCACTGCTACTCCATTATGTGTTCTTGCATTGCTACAACTCCAACTTTAGAATATCTTAAGATATTCTTATTGTTGTAGAAATTCCCTATTTTGGGATATTACACAGTGAGATTCTCTTAGAGCCAACTACCTTTTCAAGTATGTGGTCCATTTTAGGTAAGGGATAGTTATCTTTCCAGGAGGACTTGTTTAGATTTCTAAAGTCAATGTAAAGTCTAATCTCCCCGGTATTCTTCCTAACTGACACAAGGTTGGAAACCCACTCAGGGTATCTAAGGGGGACTATTATCCCGACACCATACATCTTTTTAATTTCTTGTTCAACTAAAGGTAGTAAAACATGATTTATTCTTCTTAACTTTTGCTTGAAAGGTTTTTGATTTTCCTTGAGAGAGATTTTGTGTTGAATAATGCTTGTGTCATAAGTTTTTAAGTCTTGATATCCCCATGAAAACACATCTTTAAACTCCTTAAAAAGCTCGATATACTTTTGTTTTATGTGAGGAGGAAGGGTCTTGGAGAGTTTAATCATTTTGGGTTCTTTTATGTTTCCTATGTTGAATTCTTTAACACCAGTCTCAGTAGACTCTATCTTTGGTTTTTTAGCCACATCATTAAAGTCGAACATTTATTCTAATGGTGCAAGCCCTCTTGGTAATCTGTCATTTTTTCATTGTAAGACTTCCAAGTCCTTTTGGTCTAGATCTTCAAACATTTCATCCTCATAAGGATGTGTGAGCATATTTATATCAGCAAAAGAGGGCAATTCTGATTCATGATATTTATCTTCAGCAAGACCATCTTCCTCATGTTTTAAGCTAGGTTTAATCAATGTAAATCCATTCCTAGATTGCAGGAAATCATCAATTTGTTCATCACCCTCAAACACCTACCAATGGTTAATGTTGTCAGGTACTATAGGACGATGTTTGACTTTGATAGGGTATTTTTCGTTTTCAGGTGGTATTTGGAAATTGCTAGCAGCAAAGGCGAGCTCATTTGCGAGGCTATTTTGGGATCTAGGAATGTAAGTGAGCTCATATTTCTCGAAAGTTTTGAGGAGGTCTAGGGCTGCATTTCTGTACTCTCTTAATCTTGGGTTCTTGGCTAATTATTCACATTTGATTTGTTTAATGAAAAGTTCTAAATATATTTGGGCTGATATTATCTTAGCTCCTAAGTCTTCAAGCAAGTGTAAACCATGGAGGAGAGCCTCATATTCTGCAATGTTATTAGTAAATTGAAATTCTAATCTGTAAGAATGACCCTCATTTGTGTTATGTATCTAGACACCAGCTCCTGAACCAGCCTTGCCACATGAGCCATTAAAGATCATGTTCCAAAGTGTTTCTACCTCATGTTTGTCACTGAGTTGTTGTTCAGGTTTGCTAGAGTCTTGGTTATCATTTTCTTCATTTGAGGGTGAGTGTGAGTGTTCTAGAGGGCCTATTTCTTTCTCATCTCCTTTTACTTGTACACTAATCTCATTTTCATTATACAATATGAATGAGTCTAAGTCTGAATGAATGGAATAGATAGGGGTGTTGTTGGGTATATCTAGGATACTTACCATATACTTCATGTGAGATTCCCGGTACAGTCTCCTTGTTTGGTTAAAAATCGTGATGGTAACATAAGACATGTCAAGTTGGAGGATTCCCAGTAGCTTAGCTCCCCAAGATCGGGACAAAAGCATGCCATATTTGGGAGGGATGTTAGCCACTACTATGTCCATAACTAGGCTCTTAGCAGGGATTTGTGTTAGATTTACACATAAATCCTTGATTAGGCCGAGGCACTTAACTCTACTTGAATCGAAGGAATACAGATCTTTGTAGGGCCTGGTTCTTTCTAGGCCTAATTTTTCCATCACTACCTTTGGCATGAGGTTGTGAGAGGCACTAGAATCTAGCATGGAATTATGTAGGATTTTTTCGTGTATCTTTAGTGTAACATAGAAAGGGGGAATGGCTCCTTCTTGGTATTTTCCATCTACTTCGGGTCCAAACAATAGCTCTGGTTTGTCATCTGTCAAATTCAGAGTATTGGTATCATTTCCTATGTTTAGAAATTTCAGAACTTGATATTTGTACATGTCCTGAGCTACCAGTTCAGTCAGAGGTATGGTTATTTTCATTTTAGTAATCTCTCCTTCAAAACTGAAAGGTACTTGGGTTTTAGACATATTTACATAAATTTTATCAACCATAAATTTTTCCACATTTTTAATTTGCTGATTCTCATTCAGGGCTTTGGTCAACAAATTTTTCTCAGGGCCACTAGTAGAGGTACTAGGATAGCTTGTGTCACCACTTGGTTGGCTAGTTTTGTCTTTGTTAGGATCAATTTTCTTAACCAAGGTATTGTTATTGTCTGTTGTTCTTTTAAGAATGTTTTCAGGGGTTTTCTTAACAGTAGTGTTTGAGTTTTTTTTCTTGGAGTTGTGTTGGTTTTTATTACTCCTAAGATCATATTACCTATGTACTTCCATTATGGCATTTTCTAATCCCAATTCGTGGTCTTCGAAATCTTCATAGCTCGTTTCATCTTGGTTTGAGGAGAAAAAAAAAATTTCTTCTTCTGTGAGAAAAACATCACCCTCATTATCAGAGCCTATTAAGTTTAGATGATTTTCATCCGGTTGTTCAATATCTCTTTCCCCCTCATCTACATAGTTATCTTGGAAGGGTGGCCTGATTTGTTGATCATTTTCCCTTTGCTTGGTTTAGTGGGTTCTTCTCAAGTTTTCATTCTCGTTTCGTTTGGGGATTTGATTGGTTGTCCTTTAGGTGTTCTTTCGTTTATGCTTATTCTCTCCATCATTGCTTCCATGGTTCTAAGTAGGTTCTCAATATTGGAATTAGATGAGGAGGTTGAGGGCATCGTTTCATCTTTGTAGGTTACCCTCTTTTCTGATCTTAGCCCAGCTCTCTTTTCAATTAAGTTGGCTTCTACACTTATAGCTCCATTTTTCATGTCTTCTAAAGTTAAGGGCTCTCTTTCTCTTCGCTGATAGGCCATGTCGGGGTCAAAACATTCTGGGAATTTAGCTAAGGCTATGCCTAGTGGGGGTTTCATATGAGGTGGGAGGGCATTCTAGACACTACTAAACCTGGTGCAATAATCTTTGACACTCTCCCACATATTCCTCTTAAGATTCTTATATTCAGAAATGATTTCAAGGGGGTTTTTCTTGATTTTCCACTTTTTTATGAATGTTTGGTAAAGGGAAGGGAGATCATGTATGTTGTTGGGAGTCAAGTTCTTAAACCATTTTTTATATTCTCCTCCTAGGTTTTGGGTAAACATCCTCATATTCATGGTTTCCTCTTCTAATTTCATGTAGTCAAAGGCATCATTTATTCTATCTACATGCTATTGGGCAGTGATAGATTCAACCCCGATAAAGTGAGGGATTCTAGACTGGTAATAATTCAGCAAAGGTACCAAAGGTTGCGGTAAAACCAGGGGGGCATATGAAGCTACCGTGATAGGAGCTAATGGTGGATTTACAAGCGGAGGATTTGTGATATGAGATGGGGTGGTTTGCACAGTGGAGGTGTGAATGGGTGTGGAAAAAGTATTTGGACCCGTAAACTGATTCTGAGCAGACTTGGGGTGAAAAGAGCCAAAGTGGTGGAGAAGTTGGAAATCAGGTGGTGTGGAAGGAGAAGCCTGTCTGCTAGGACTCTGCTGCAAGTCTATGGGCTCAAGGTAGGTATGGTCAATCCTCCTTTGTGACTTGGTCCTAAAAGGGTTTCTCGTGTGATGCAAGTCAAATTGGGGGTCTTGCAAGGCTGTAAGATTTTCAGCTACAGAGCTTGCTTTATGAATGGTCCTAACATTGTTTAAGTTTCCAGTTTCATAATTTTTCCACAAAATCCTTTCTGGGTCATCAACTATAGTAGGGGGGTTTGGGTCTAGATGAGATCTGGTATTGATTCTTCGCGAAGCCAGATTTCAAATTCAGAATTTAGAGAGGCTAAAAGTTTTTTAACTTTTTCAGAAAGTTTACCTCTTTTTATTTTTGCTAAACTTACACAGTGTGTGACTAGGATTCTAGACTTCCCAGGGTTGATTCGGCACAATCCTATAGGAGTCTATGAACACTAGTAAATTTAGAAGGCATACTAGTGGCTAGTGGAGTCACCAGGTGGATATTTTTAGTTGTTTTGAAGATATGTGTCTATGGTCCACCACCAATACTGACAAGAAGCCAATCTAGGAATGTTTTGGGGTTTTTTGAGTTTCTATATGTAGCCCTAAGGTTTGTAAGAGCATACTATAGCTGAGTCATCATTTTTCTAGGATGGTGAGACAACCAGATTATACTCTTTGGCTATTAGCTTGAGTTCTCTATGATTTGATGAAAGTTTCTGAAGTCCTAAGGGATAATTAGATTGTTACTGACATCAAATTTTGCGTCATGATCACCATTGTGTTAGTGATAGTGATGAGCTCATTTACAAATCATGTGATTTCAAAGTTTAATCGAGGGTTAAAAGAGTCTATAAGAGTTTCTTAGGATACTATGTACTCAGTCCCACCGTGATCGCCATTATGTTAGTGTCCCGTGATTTGGGAGATTGGTAAACTACATGATAGGGTAACATCATACCAGTATTTGGAGTCCTATGACCTAGCCTTCCTGGACTCGGAGAGGGCTCTCTTTATTATGCATGAAGAATGTGAACTTGTTCGCTTTGGATGGTTGATTTTAGGCTAGTTGTTAAGTGTAGGTTTGTTGTTTGTTTTGGTTGGGGTAAGATGATCAAGTAGGATAGGTGGAGTGAGAGGCTATCAAATAAATTGGGCTATGGATTCTATGAATTCATTTATTTTACAATAATTAATAGGGGTACATCACAGGGAAAATCTAGTGTAGTTAAGGGATCTTTAAAGTTAATGCGTGAAGTGAAATGGAAATTAAGTTTGGGAACCAAGGTAGGGAAAAGGGAAATTAAGAATCCTTTGTCAAATACCTATGAACAAAGAGATCTTAAATACTGATACGCAAAATATACTAGTTATGAGATAGGGCACACCATTTACTCAATAATAATACTTTTAAACAAACACACATTCAAGATATACCATCCAGTGGAGCAAATGAAGTAAGACAACTTATCTAACTTCAATGATTCTACTTTCAAGATTTGAAAACATATAAGAGAAAAATAGAATTAATAAATGAAGAGGGAACGCCTAAACATCATTCATTAAACTATAAAGAACTTTGAGGCAAACTGATAAGCATATACAAAGGGCAAGATCGAAACAAGACCTCTTTGGCTTAACCTAACCAATCAATACATCAAAGATAGATTTAAAGACAGAGTTTAGATAGCATAAAAAAAGTAGGGCTCACCATGAATCATGTTTTTATACTATCATATTAATCCAATAATGAAATAGCTTAGGTGGGCCTAAGGAGCAGCTAAGAATTCCTTAAACTAACCCAACAAAAGAAAACATGAAGACAATAGCAAAGAGGAGGACTGAGGTGTCTCAAACAACATTTCTCATGCTATACTCTTTTAAGATATTGCAATATAGAAATATAGACATATGGAAAACAATAAAAACAAGAACAAATGAGAGATACATCACCATTAACTAAACTCAGGGATCCTGTAAGCGAGCCTTCATCACCATCAATCAAGGCAAATCATCCACAAGCTCCACAACACTAAACTATTCTTCAACATCCAAAAACCATGTATTTCTCTTAAACACATCAAAGTCCCATGTTTACAATGAATCCTTATGCTATATATAACCAACATGGAGGAGGAAAGCCTAATAGACAATCTAGAATACTATTGGCTAATCGGAAGTATCTATGTTTTCCTTGAGGCCTTACAAGGCCCAAGGCACAAAAATATCTAAAACAAATATCTTTTCGGCCATATATAGAAATTAAATTGACCTTTAGGCCCTGAAAAGCATACAAAAACTTGCTAAATGCACATTTTGACTTTCCAACCACAGGAGGGTAGCACATTGTGTCAAATTTTAAATTTATGCCAAGAGCACAACAGAGGGACAGAAAAAATAGGCCTTCTTGCAGTAATGTTTGGAAGGCCTTCCCGATGTTGGAAAAGGCTCCGTGATGGCTCATTGGAAAGCCCTTGAATTCTAATTCCAGATCTACCTTTTTTTCTCCAATATGACCTCTGCAACCTATCCAAAAGGAAAAATTCCAAGACTACCAGGAGTGCAGCACATGCTCTGAAAAGTGGGAAGAATGGTGAAAAAATGAGTATTGTTTACCCTTTTGGGGGACCAAAACAACTCCAATTGAGCTAAAAAGTGGTGAAAATGCTCCTCTAATGATGATGAATCCAAAAATATATGCCTCTCCTCCTGAATATGCCTTGAGAAAAAGCATAGCCCAAGGTGCACTGCGCTCCTAGCCTCAAAATTTGCAAAAACAAAAACCTTGTTCAATTTCTCCAAAATTTGGTGGATGAGTGCCTCATGGGTCCTAGGAGACTTGTAGAGAAGCTTGGGCCAAGACTTGAAATTATTTCTGTAGCAGTGCATTCTATAAAATTCGCAGTCATAGCCTTGGGCTTTCCATATGCAACAATGTTCTTCACTTTCTTGTACATGTTCTATTGAGGCATGCATTGCGTAGCTTGAGTGATTGTTTCCTCAAGGATTTGTACTCTTTTGCTGCTATTAGATCAATATGATGGCTATATGATTCTTATCATGTCTTATGTATTGATTCATCACTGCTACTCCATTATGTGTTCTTGCATTGCTACAACTCCAACTTTAGAATATCTTAAGATATTCTTATTGTTGTAGAAATTCCCTATTTTGGGATATTACACAGTGAGATTATCTTAGAGCCAACTACCTTTTGAAGTATGTGGTCCATTTTAGGTAAGGGATAGTTATCTTTCCAGGAAGACTTGTTTAGATTTCTAAATTCAATGTAAAGTATAATCTCCCAGGTATTCTTCCTAACTGACACAAGGTTGGAAACCCACTCAGAGTATCTAAGGGGGACTATTATCCCGACACCATACATCTTTTTAATTTCTTGTTCAACTAAAGGTAGTAAAACATGATTTATTCTTCTTAACTTTTTCTTGAAAGGTTTCTGATTTTCCTTGAGAGAGATTTTGTGTTGAATAATGCTTGTGTCATAAGTTTTTAAGTCTTGATATCCCCATGAAAAAACATCTTTAAACTCCTTAAAAATCTCAATATACTTTTGTTTTATGTGAGGAGGAAGGGTCTTGGAGAGTTTAATCATTTTGGGTTATTTTATGTTTCCTATGTTGAATTCTTCAACACCAGTCTGAGTAGACTCTATCTTTGGATTTTTAGCCACATCATTAAAATAAAACAGTTCTTCTAATGGTGCAAGCCCTCTTCGTAATCTGTCATTTTTTCATTGTAAGACTTCCAAGTCCTTTTGGTCTAGATCTTCAAACATTTCATCCTCATAAGGATGTGTGAGCATATTTATATCAGCAAAAGAGGGCAAGTCTGATTCATGATATTTATCTTCAGCAAGACCATCTTCCCCATGTTTTAAGCTAGGTTTAATCAATGTAAATCCATTCCTAGATTGCAGGAAATCATCAATTTTTTCATCACCCTCAAACACCTACCAATGGTTAATGTTGTCAGGTACTATAGGACGATGTTTGACTTTGATAGGGTATTTTTCATTTTCAGGTGGTATTTGGAAATTGCTAGCAGCAAAGGCGAGCTCATTTGCGAGGCTATTTTGGGATCTAGGAATGTAAGTGAGCTCATATTTCTTGAAAGTTTTGAGGAGGCCTAGGGCTGCATTTCTGTACTTTCTTAATCTTGGGTTCTTGGCTAATTATTCACCTTTGATTTGTTTAATCCAAAGTTCTAAATCTATTTGGGCTGATATTTTCTTAGCTCCTAAGTCTTCAAGCAAGTGTAAACCATGGAGGAGAGCCTCATATTCTGCAATGTTATTAGTAAATTGAAATTCTAATCTATAAGAATGACCCTCATTTGTGTTATGTATCCAGACACCAGCTCCTGAACCGGCCTTGCCACATGAGCCATTAAAGATCATGTTCCAAAGTGTTTCTACCTCATGTTTGTCACTGAGTTGTTGTTCAGGTCTGCTAGAGTCTTGGTTATCATTTTCTTCATTTGAGGGTGAGTGTGAGTGTTCTAGAGGGCCTATTTCTTTCTCATCTCCTTTTACTTGTACACTAATCTCATTTTCATTATACAATATGAATGAGTCTAAGTCTGAATGAATGGAATAGATAGGGGTGTTGTTGGGTCTATCTAGGATACTTACCATATACTTCATGTGAGATTCCCGGTACAGTCTCCTTGTTTGGTTAAAAATCGTGATGGTAACATAAGACATGTCAAGTTGGAGGTTCCCCACTAGCTTAGCTCCCCAAGATCGGGACAAAAGCATGCCATATTTTGGAGGGATGTCAGCCACTACTATGTCCATAACTAGGCTCTTAGCAGGGATTTGTGTTAGATTTACACATAAATCCTTGATTAGGCCCAGGCACTTAACTCTGCTTGAATAGAAGGAATACAGATATTTGTAGGGCCTTGTTATTTCTGGGCCTAATTTTTCCATCACTACCTTTGGCATGAGGTTGTGAGAGGCACTAGAATCTAGCATGGAATTATGTAGGATTTTTTCGTGTATGTTTAGGCTAACATAGAAAGGGGGAATGGCTCCTTCTTGGTATTTTCCATCTACTTCGGGTCCAAACAACAAATCTGGTTTGTCATTTGTCAAATTCAGAGTATTGGTATCATTTCCTATGTTTAGAAATTTCAGAACTTGATATTTGTACATGTCTTGAGCTACCAGTTCAGTCAGAGGTATGGTTATTTTCATTTTAGTAATCTCTCCTTCAAAACTGAAAGGTACTTGGGTTTTAGACATATTTACATCAATTTTATCAACCATAAATTTTTCCACATTTTTAATTTGCTAATTTTGATTCGGGGCTTTGGTCAACAAATTTTTCTCAGGGCCACTAGTAGAGGTACTAGGATAGCTTGTGTCACCACTTGGTTGGCTAGTTTTGTCTTTGTTAGGATCAATTTTCTTAACCAAGGTATTGTTATTGTCTACTGTTCTTTTAAGAATCTTTTCAGGGGTTTTCTTAACAGTAGTGTTTGAGTTTTTTTTCTTGGAGTTGTCTTGGTTTTTATTACTCCTAAGATCATATTACCTATGTACTTCCATTATCGCGTTTTCTAATCCCAATTCGTGGTCTTCGAAATCTTCATAGCTTGTTTCATCTTGGTTTGAGGAGAAAAAACATTGTTCTTCTTCTGTGAGAAAAACATCACCCTCATTATCAGAGCCTATTAAGTTTAGATGATTTTCATCCGGTTGTTCAATATCTCTTTCCCCCTCATCTACATAGTTATCTTGGAAGGGTGGCCTGATTTGTTGATCATTTTCCCTTTGTTTGGTTTGTGGTGGGTCTCTTCTGAAGTTTTCATTCTGGTTTCTGTTTTGGGGATTTGGTTGGTTGTCCTTAGGGGGTTCTCTTTCGGTTGTGTTTATTCTCTCCATCATTCTTTCCATGGTTCTAAGAATGTTGCCAATCTTGGAATCAGAGGAGGAATTTGAGGGCATGGTGTCATCTTTGTAGGTTACCCTCTTTTTTGATCTTAGCCTAGCTCTTTTTTCAATTAAGTTGGCCTCTACACTTATAACTACCTTTTGCATGTCTTCTAAGGTTATGGGTTCTCTTTCTCTTAGCTGATAGGCCATGTCAAGTTCAAAACCTTCCGGGAATTTAGCTAAGGCTAGGCCTAGTGGGGGTTTCATGTTTGGCGGTAGTGCATTGTAAACACTATTGAATCTAGTGCAATAGTCTTGGACACTTTCCCCCATGTTTCTTTTAATATTTCTATATTCTGAGAGGATCTGAAGAGGGTTTTTATTAATCTCCCATTTTTTTATGAAATTTTGGTAAAGGGAAGGGAGATCGTTTATGCTGTTGGGAGTTAGGATTTTGAACCATTTTTAGCTTCTCCTCCTAGGCATTGGGAAAACATCCTCATCTTCATGATTTCCTGTTCTAATTCCATGTAGTCAAAAGCATCATTCATTCTATATACATGTTGTTGGGCAGTGGTAGATTCTGCCCCGGTGAAGTGTGGGATTATGGATTGGTAATAATTTGGAAAAGGTACTAATGGTTGTGGTAAAACCAGGGGGGCATACCAAGATACCATGATAGGAGATTATGGTTGTTTTATAAGCGAAGGATTTGTGATATGAGATGGAGTGGTTTTCACAGCGGAGGTGCGCATGGGTGTGGCAGAAGTACTTGGACCAACAAACTGATTCTGAGCAGATTTGGGGTGAAAATAACCAAAGTGGTGGAGAATTTCGAAATCAGGTGGTGTGGAAGGAGAAGCTTCTCCACTAGGACTCTGCTGCAAGTCTATGGGCTCAAGATCGGTATGGTCAATTCTACTTTGTGACTTGATTCTGAAAAGGTTTCTCGTATGGTGCAAGTCAAACTTGGGATCTTTCAAGGCTGTAATATGTTTAGGTACAAATCTTGCTTTGTGAATGGGCCTATTAGTAGCTAAGTTTCTAGCTTCAGAAGTTTTCCACAAAATATTTTTTGGGTCGTCAACTATAGCAGGAGGGTTCGAGTCTAGATGAGATCTGGTATTGATTCTTCGTGAAGCCAGATTTCAAACTCAAAATGTAGAGAGGCTAAAATTTTTTGAACTTTTTCAAAAAGTTTACTTCTTTTTGTGCTTGCTAAACTCACACAGTGTGTGACTATGATTCCAGACTTCTCAAGTTTGTTTCGGCACAATCCTAAAGGATTCTAGGGACACTGGTAAAGTTATAAGGCCTATTGGAGGCTAGTGGAGTCACCAGGTGGATATTTTTAGTTGTTTTGAAGATATGTGTCTATGGTCCACCACCAATACTGAAAAAAATCCAATATATAAATGTTTTGGAGTTTTCTAAGTTCCTATATGTAGCCCTAAGGTTTTTAAGAGTGTCATATAGCTGAGTCATCATTTTGCTAGGATGGTGAAAAAGCTAGATTCTACTCTCTAGCTATCAATTGAGTTCTCTATGATTTGATGAAGGTTTATGATGTCGTAAGGGATTCTTCAATTTTCACTGACATCAAAGGTTACATCATGATCACCATTGTGTTATTGATAGTGATGAGGTGATTTACAAATCACAGGATTTCAAAGTTTAACTAAGGGTTAAAAGAGTCTATAAGAGTTTCTTAGGATACTATGTACTCAGTCCCACCGTGATCGCCATTATGTTAGTGTCCCGTGATTTGGGAGATTGGTAAACTAAATGATAGGGTAACATCATACCAGTATTTGGAGTCCTATGACCTAGCCTTCCTGGACTCGGAGAGGGCTCTCTTTATTATGCGTGAAGAATGTGAACTTGTTCGCTTTGGATGGTTGATTTTAGGCTAGTTGTTAAGTGTAGGTTTGTTGTTTGTTTTGGTTGGGGTAAGATGATCAAGTAGGATAGGTGGAGTGAGAGGCTATCAAATAAATTGGGCTATGGATTCTATGAATTCATTTATTTTACAATAATGAATAGGGGTACATCACAGGGAAAATCTAGTGTAGTTAAGGGATCTTTAAAGTTAATGCGTGAAGTGAAATGGAAATTAAGTTTGGGAACCAAGGTAGGGAAAAGGAAAATTAAGAATCCTTTGTCAAATACCTAAGAACAAAGAGATATTAAATACTGATAAGCAAAAGATACTAGTTATGAGATAGGGCACACCATTTACTCAATAATAATACTTTTAAACAAACACACATTCAAGATATACAATCCAGTGGAGAAAATGAAGTAAGACAACTTATCTAACGTCAATGATTCTACTTTCAAGATTTGAAAACATATAAGAGACAAATAGAATTAATAAATGAAGAGGGAACGCCTAAACATCATTCATTAAACTATAAAGAACTTTGAGGCAAACTGATAAGCATATACGAAGGGCAAGATCGAAACAAGACCTCTTTGGCTTAACCTAACCAATCAATACATCAAAGACAGATTTAAAGACAGAGTTTAGATAGCATAAAAAAAGTAGGGCTCACCATGAATCATGTTTTCATACTATCATATTAATCCAATAATGAAATAGCTTAGGTGGGCCTAAGGAGAAGCTAAGAATTCCTTAAACTAACCCAACAAAAGAAAACATGAAGACAATAGCAAAGAGGAGGACTGAGGTGTCTCAAACAACATTTCTCATCCTATACTCTTTTAAGATATTGCAATATAGAAATATAGACATATGGAAAACAAGGAAAACAAGAACAAATGAGAGATACATCACCATTAACTAAACTCAGGGATTCTGTAAGCGAGCCTTCATCACCACCAATCAAGGCAAATCATCCAGAAGCTCCACAACACTAAACTATTCTTCAACATCCAAAAACCATGTATTTCTCTTAAACACATCAAAGTCCCATGTTTACAATGAATCCTTATGCTATATATAACCAGCATGGAGGAGGAAAGCCTAATAGACAATCTAGAATACCATTGGCTAATCAGAAGTATCTATGTTTTCCTTGAGGCCTTACAAGGCCCAAGGCACAAAAATATCTAAAACAAATATCTTTTCGGCCATATATAGAAATTAAATTGACCTTTAGGCCTTGACAAGCATACAAAAACTTGCTAAATGCACATTTTTACTTTCCAACCACAGGAGGGTAGCACATTGTGTCAAATTTTGAATTTATGCCAAGAGCCCAGCAGAGGGACAAAAAAAATAGGCCTTTTTGCAGTAATGTTTGGAAGGCCTTCCCGACGTTGGAAAAGGCTCTGTGATGGCTCATTGGAAAGCCCTTTAAGTCTAATTTCCAGATCTACCTTTTTTTCTCCAATATGACCTCTGCAACCTATCCAAAAGGGAAAATTCCGAGACTACCAGGAGTGCAGCACATGCTCTGAAAAGTGGGAAGAATGGTGAAAAAATGAGTATTGTTTACCCTTTTGGGGGACCAAAACAACTCCAATTGAGATAAAAATTGGTGAAAATGCTCCTCTAATGATGAGGAATCCAAAAATATATGCCTCTCCTCCTAAATATGCCCTGAGAAAAAGCGTAGCCCAAGGTGCACTGCGCTCCTAGCCTCAAAATTTGCAAAAACCAAAAACTTGTTCAATTTTTCCAAAATTTAGTGGATGAGTGCCTCATGGGTCCTAGGAGACTTGTAGAGAAGCTTGGGCCAAAATACCAAGGCTATGTTTGTCCTTTCCCTCCTTTAGTGCTTGGATCTCAATTTTGGCCTTTTTGAGTTCTTGCCTTGCAAATTGTTCTCTTTGAGAATAATGCCTTTCGATCTTTCTTTGTAGATCCAAGTCTTTATTGGCCTTCTCCAACTTGGCCTCAAGGTGTGTGTTAGAACTCTCAAGCCATGATTCCCTGTCATGTTCAATTTCCAATGCAAGGAGTTCTTGGAGAGAAAGTTGTTCTACTTGGGCTGATTCTTATTCTCTCTGCTTTGCCAATGCTTTCATAAGACCCATAGTTTTAGGTCTCTTTCTATTTTGACCGTCCTCATCACTACTCTCCTCATAAGATCCCATGAACTCCTCCAACTTTACCTATGAACTTTGAGCCTCTTTCTGGTATTTGATTGCTCTTTCTTCATATATGGCTTGTTGGGCACTTATATGTTTGTTTTGCATTTGATAAAAGTGAATTACATCCTTAGATCTTTCGAATTCAGTTTCTAAATCCCTGATTTGTGCATTCAGGTCCTGAAGAAGGGATTTTGAAATTCTTGTCTCATTCTCATCATCACTGTCTATGTGAATGAGTTCAAATTCTCTTTCTTTTTCATGATCTTCCTCTTCTTCTTTCACTTTTAGCTTACCTTTGTCCTATGGTTGAGCTGAAGTAGATGGCAAGGCCCCTTGCCTCTTAGAGGCAGCAAACACTTGCCTTGATCCTCTTTGGTAAGTGAGAGTACAAGTTTTAATATGTTTCACTTGAATACCTTGATCATGGGTAACCTTAGGAATGCTTTTGTCCTCATTGATGATCTTTGTCTATGTGTCTTCTTCACTTTGCTATTGATTTCCTTCTTGAGAGGCATTTTCATTTCCTCCCATGCTAGTATCACTGTCAATATTTTCATTATTTTTATCTTATTCCAAGTCTCCTACACTATTATCTTCCATACATACATTATCATCATCTTCATTCTCAATTTCTGTGTTTTCATGATTATAGGTGTCCTCATCATGGCTTGATGCATTTTCATCTTCATGATTGTCCTTCTCTTCATTATTTGACCCATTGTGTTCAATTTCAAAATCTGCCTTTATTTCATTATTTTCATTTGATGTGGGGTCACTGTCATAGGCACTTTTATTAGTTTCTTCATCTTTTCTATGCCTACTATCTTTTCCCTCAGAATTTGTGACTTCATTATCATTGTTTTGTCTATGATCATTGTCATGATCTTCTTCCTCACCATAGCTATCATTTTCTGTCTCATTATGTGTGTCTATACCCACACTGATTGGCCCAAATTTTTTTTTTCTTTTTTCCTATGGTCTTCACTTTCTAACTCAGTCTCTATTTCATAGCTTGCATTATCTTCATTTTTGCTATGGTCACTGCACCTTTTATCGTTGTTATTGGGCTCATTGTCTTCTCTTTCATCTTGATTGTTTTGCTCATCAAAACCTCATTTTGTTTCTTGGCTATCATCTATGTATTCATCTTCATTTGGCTCACTATTTTGGTCTATCCCTTCCTCATTGTTTTCATGTTCCTCTTTGTCATATACACTACCCTTTTCTTTGAATTCTACCTCTGTGCCTTGACTTTCATTTGTTTCCTCACCTTCATTAGGCTCACTTCTTTCTTCTTTGTCATTAGGCTCATTGAATTGTTCTTTGTCATTGTTCTTGTCATCACTTCTTTATTCATTATCTAGCTCACTATTCTCCTCTGTCTCTATGTCTTCAGTGTCATCATCTTCATCATTTGGCCCACTGCTTTTTTCATTTCCCTCTTTGTCTGCTTTTCCTCCTTCATTTTCATCACTGATTTCTTCAATTTCATCACTTCTTTCTTCAATTTCATCACTACTTTCTTCTATTTCATCATTGCTTTGTTCTTCCTCCTCTTCATCATTCTTGGTATCTTCTCCATCATTTTCAATTTCTTCACTTTAAATTTCCTCCTCTTCACCACTTTTTTCTTTTCTTTGGCTATCATGCCCCTCTGTGTCACTGCTTTCTTCTTCCTCTGAGTTTTTAGGAGAAGGTGAAAGAGGGATGTTTGTTTGGGGAGAAGATTCATATGAAGAGGATGAATCATGGTTAGTGGAGGGTGATGGATGTGTGTAAGGAGGAAGTTGAGATGATGATGGCAAGCTTTGTAGAGGGAGAGGCTGTGGGCTTGTAAAAACACCATGGGTGATGAAAAATTCCCATGGGATGCCTTGTTGCTCCAATTGGTGTAAGACAATCATTTTGATGAGGGAATGGTGGAAAAGACTTGACATTTGTTGGGAGGGAGGCCTGTTTTGCACAATGGATGACATTTTATCAATACTTTTACAAAGGTAGTAGGCAAAATGGAGCAATTTGGCTTTAGTAAAATGCATGAGTAGTCTTATGTGGTAGGAGTAGACTCTAGAAAACCTACCCTCACAGGTGAAATATTTCATAATGATTTTCATCAAAGGAGCATATCTGTCCAAAAAATGAGAAAAGGAGAAAATGGTTTTGCAATTAGCTTGGCAACTTGGTTTTAAGAAGGGATGATAATGGTTGAGGTCCAGATACACCTATTTGAACCATTTATCCCCCATGCAAGGTATTCCAGTGGCCATAGAGATTTCGCTGGTGCTGAGCTCAAAATTCACTCCAGCTAAATGTACATTGTGGTCATGGAGGTTGAGGAAAAAAATCTTGGTCAACTGCAGGTGACTTTGGACCTTCTGCACTTTATCACGGAACTCATAACATCCTACTTCTTGGAAATATGAAACTATAGTGGGAGAGGTTTTCAATTCTTTAGTATTTATAGGCTCAAACCTATTTTCTTTCCCACCCTTCCTCTACTGCTCTATAGTCCTTTGGTTCCTCTCACCACTTTCAATACTGCCCTCTCTAGGCATTTTGTCCTTCACCCCTGCCTTAATACCTTTTTAAAAGGAATTGACAATGCTTGTAGAATGATGTGAATATGGTGAATGAGATGGTGAGGTTGCAATGATGTCAAGGTTCAGCAGTGTGGAGACCAAGTATTTCCTTTAGGATTTTACTTCCTTTTCTAGATTCACCCTTCAATTTTCTTTATAATCCTAACTTTAGAAAAATAGGAAAAGGTGGAAAAAGCTTGAATACCTCTCAAAATATTCTCACAGCTGAAGCAACAGGCTTAAAAAAAATCATGGGCAAGTTGGGCGCCTTCTGCACAAAGTAGTCGGGCAAACACTATACGTAGGGTCGGGTAGGCCCTGAACGTGTAGGAACACAGCACAGGCACCTCCTGCACGTCTTTCAGGCACCTCTGAACGAGTTCTGAACACTCAGGAGCGTAGCATGGACACCTCCTACATGCTTAATCGGGTCTCCTGGCACCTGCTAAATGGGTGGGCGCGTAGTGCAGCATCTCCTGCATGCTGTTGTGTGCCCTTGGGCAAGTGCTAAATAGGTATTCGGGTGGGCAGACTCGGCATGAAGCTTTGGCAAGAGCATATCACATCCGTTATTTTCATGCATTGTCATGCCCTCCTGCACGAGTGGAATGCACACGAGCGCAACACGGCACCTCCTGCACGCTGCCTCGGGTCTTCCAGCAGCCTTGAATGGGTCGAGCGGCCATTGCACAGTGTGGTTTCTACAGGTGCACAACGCCGTCATACAGGAGCGCAGCGTCGCGTATAAAAAAACACTGAGAGAGGAGACAGGAGCGTAGCCCAATTACACAGCAGCGCAGCGCAACAATCCTTCACCCGAAAACTCTGCCAGAAACCCTGTTTTCTGTGCCTGAAGTTTTTTCTTCCTTTCTTTGCGTATGAAAATCATTTTTAAATGATAACCTTGTCTTTTATACCCTTGGAAACATTAAAATAAAATTAAAAAAACCCACTTTACTAAGGTTTTTTTTTGTTTTCCCTCCTTTCTTTACCTTCACTAATATTTCCTTTTTCTTGTGTAGGAGGTGTATTTTAAACAAAAGTGACCTTTGTGGATGCCTCCAAACACACATTTTTCTTTGGCCACTTCTGTTTATTGCAGGTGCCCTAATATAGTGTCTTGTTTTCTTTGTCAAACCTCTTTTTTTTTGGGATTCTTGGCAGTTTTAGTCATTTACTCAGTAAACCAATGATATGCTTAGTTTCTCCAGTTTTACATATTGAACATATGCATCTCTATTCCTTTTCATATTCTACATGGATGTTGGCTGTGAATGTATCCCTTTGGTGTAGTGGAACAATGTTGTCTTAACAACTATATAATTTCTTCCCTGTCATCATCTTTTAACCTCTACCTGCAGTCACTAAGGAGGCCTTTCACTCTGACTTCTTGTTTATTGAACCCTTGATTTGTGCACAATTCTTCTTATGTACCATTGTCTTTATGATCATTTGTATGGGCTCTTCACTGGGCAACACCTTATAACCAATTTTTCATGAAACCACTGATAATCTTTCTAAACTAAGGGATGTTGCTTTTCTTCTACTGTGTAATGTCACTTATGAGTCTAGGCTTCTCACCCTAGAATATTTAGTCCTTCATCTCTTATGTCTTGGATTTGGTTGGTGTATGAGACTGAAGAGAGGATTTTTTACTTTCTTTCAACTGACATTCTATCATTTTTTTACTTTGAAGCAGTGGAAACCTCTTGGTGTGAAAACCCTAGGAGTTGGTATCAATAGCTCCTTTAGTCTTCATATGTGCTATTATCATGAGATACATTAGGTTTTTTTGATCTTATCAACCTTCCTGTAGGTGGCCATCTTTGACAGTCCTAAAGAAGTGTCACTCATGGCTGTTGGGAAAAATACTGAGAGGGGGGATGAATCAGTATTTAGAGCTGACTGAAAACTTTTCACTTTTTGTTTCTCTTAAACCCATTTGTTACTTTACTAAACCCAACTCGCATATAAATGTGGATATCTTTAAGAAAACTTGCATATGTCCAAAGATCTTATTATACGTTTAATTCTTTACTTAGATCATTGCAACATTCATTCATCAGATGTTTAGTAAGCAGTAAGCATGTGCAGTAATAACAGAATAAACCATCACACATAAGCAACACACATGAACACCAGTATTTAAGGTGGAAATCCAATTCGGGAGAAAACCACCGCTGCTGTCGTCTCTGTCTTCAATATTTATTATAAAGAAAACTTATTACAATTTTGTATTGGTGCAGACTCATACCAGCACGCAGGCACCCACCTGCAGAAAGGCTACAACCTTCTCTCGTTCTCCAGCCACTACTGGAAGGGAGCTCCAATCCCCTGATTTTAACACCATTTTGTATTGGCAGGATACTTCCACTTTCATACAGAAGGCTTCAACCCTCAGATCCACCAAATTTCTTCAATTTCTTCATCAAGATTTCCATCAGGTCTTCATCGTTTCTTTTTGTCGATCATCATAGAGATTCATCATTTCTAGATCATATCCATAGGTGCATCATATATCTAGATATCTCTTAAAGAGATTTATTTATTAACAACCCTTCCACGTGCATGCCTTGTACTATAGTCCTCCTCTCCTTATATAGTTTTTTCCTTTATTAAAACCATGAGTCAAAACCACCAAACCGCTGATGGTATTCATGGACGAGATCAATTAGATAATCCAGCAAGGTCTACCCAAACCCCAAACAACTTCTCATAATCAACTTCCTTTAGTAATGACCTTCATGTTTCTACCCCCAGGTTTATTCATTCCACCAACTTTGGAATAACATACAAAATGATGGCCCAATCGCTTTTCATCATAATTTATATTTAATTTAAACAACCTTGGTTAAACCCGCAAACCTCAATACATGCGTATGGGCCCCAATCGATCATCTCCATTCGATGTGGAAGATAGATGTAACCAACTCAGCGTCTTTCATCACTGTGGGGGCTCTCAAGGTACGGATGAAAATTTTTGGCTGGTGCCCCCACACTTGTTGTCCTCGCAGTCAACTCGGTAAACTGCGGAGGCACTTGTCTCGATATCCGGTGTGCTAGTTGTGCCCCCGCACTCAATCTCTGCCATTCATCTCAATATCTGGTGCGCTAGTTGTGTTCGCGGGTATGGGCCCCAACGTTAACGGTCGTCTCCAATCGACGGTTGTTATCACGTCGTACCGCCTCATTTGATCGGACGGATATCGCTTGGCGAAGACGCGCGAACAATAACGCGCGATGGCTGTCGTACTTTGGTTAACCTTCGCGCATCTTCCTCATACGACCACCATCCGATAGCTTCCCTCCAGATCGATGGTGCTCAACAATATCGCTGGGCATCCTAGTTCAAACAATAATGCGCGATGGCACGCAGTGACAAGCGATTTTGTGGAGTCGTACAGGGATGCGTGTCGCCCATTCTATGGAATCGCTCCCCAACTCGAAGAAACCACTTATCTCTGAAAGGCGGTGTGATATGGGAAATATGGCTTCGTAAACCCGCTCGTGGTTTTGGAACAATGACCAACCCATGGTTAAGTTGGGTTACGCTATTCCTTTTGGTCCCTTAACTCAAGTTCACAACTCGGGTTTATTTCAATAGAGTTCGGTCCAATCATGCGGTAGGGAGTTTCATAGTAATACTCCTCCGCATACTATAACACGTTGCTTCATCAGGTTATACATTCCCATTGCTCACTGTATCATGACCTTAGCAATCAAATGTTCGGCAATGCATTACTCGGAGAGAGATACTAGTATTGATGAACAATAATTCGTGTAATCGATAACGATTTGTCCAATCAATACTCCTCAAAAATACCTTATACAGGTTCACGAATATACTCCTTCCATAGAGCTTATGATTTTTACAGACCATGCTTTCAAAATGATTCATAATTGTCCACAGGGACTCAACTATCCTTCCTATTGAATTCTATCAAGAGTATACATATAATTCACAGAGAATTTAGAACCTTATTTACATCGAATTTCCCATTAAATATAGAGCTTTGTTCAATTCACATTCAGTCGTATATTCTGTTTGTATAGAACTGCTGATGGTTTTCTGAGTTCTTTATACAGTCTACATCCTTTGTCAGAGAGTTTCCATCAAGGACAATCAATTCAATATACTAGGATACCAGAAATGCCAACAATGGCTAACTATCTTTTGCAGAATATACTTTTGATAAGGAAACCCTTCTTGGATGTTTCTCTCCTTTTTTTTTAGACCAATTACATGTTCTTTTCCTTTGACCTGATTATAGCTTTCTCTGTACCTAAAAACAATGTCTCTTGAACACAAATACCAAACCTAGCACCTATAGACTCTAGAGACCTAGTAGAGGGAGTTTTTTAACTCTTTTATGGATTGAAGTTTTGACTTGGGGCTTTTAGGAAAGAGGAGGGAATTGAGTTTTCCTCGAAAAGATAGATCATTTTGAAGACTTGACAAACCACTTAAATTGATCTTCCTAAGGAGCTTTTATAGGCAAATTTGGGTTTTTTGAAGGCTTTGAGGTATTAGGTCAGCATGGTGAAAAGTAAGCAGAAGGAAATTGGAGTGTCCAAACCATAGGTGTAAAAAATGGGATGGGGATGAGTGAATTAGGCTTTATGAGGAATTATTCAGGAGTGGCAGGCTAGCCAAGGCATGGTAGGGTAGTGGAAGAGTGAAAAATTTATCCTGAGGATAATGAAGGCAGTGATATTTCTAGAACTCACAAGATACATGAATTTTGTTTCTAGAAATCTAGGACAAGTTTTTAGTCATCTAAACAGGTAAAAAATTATTGATGAAAAATAGAAGAAGGGGCCAGCGAGCTACGCTGGTGACAAAGGCTACAAATGTTATCACAAGACAAATTGCTCAAGGTGTTGAGCTGTTGGAAATAGAAATGAAGCTCTCGACCAAAGTGCAGCGCAATCCCCTCCTGCATGAGTTTAATCATGCACTGTGACAGAGGAAGAATAGTATGAGCAGCTGGAAGCCACCATGTCTACTGTGATTCCTGCTAAAATATTGGCAGGACTGCGTACCAACCACACCCTTTGGGATAATATTGACGAACTCTGCCAGAAGAAGAAGGCTCTTAGTGACCGCCTTAAGCCTTGGGCTGGTGAAGCCCTCAAGCTCTCTCAAGAAGTAGATGTCACCATTAAACAACTGAACCAGACTCTGGAGAGCGTCACCGTTATGATAGAAGTCCCAAATTCACAGAATTTGGTGGATGTTTCTCAGAACGTTGCTGCTCAGAGTGAAGGAGTGCTACCCCCACTAGTGGAGGCGGTCAGGCTATTGTAGGCGCAGGTGGAGACCCCATGACCACAGTGACTCGAGATGAGTCACAAGATTGTGTTGGGGGACTATTGGAACAGGGTCCCCTAAAGCTCCGAATTTTGTGCAATTTTGTATATTTTTGGTACTACTTAGTCTAGCACAGGGGTTTTGGGGTGGGTCAAAGCCCCGAACGCATTGTAATGGGTCCAAGGGTAGACCAAGTGTTAGAAAACCATGGTTTGTAGACCACTGGAAGCGTAGGCTAAGTCAATATAAATAGATGAAAATTTTGAGTCTAGAAGTGAAGACGAATTGAGTCTGATGGTAAGTGTGAATTGTTAGATTTTTTTTTGGTTGTTCAGGCAAGGACTCCTGCTGGCTTTGTACGCGGAGATCCTTAGTCTTGTTGTGTGCAGACCTTGCTGGTTGTGTGCGCAAGCTGTGTTGGGTTGTACTGGGTTTTTGATGTTAATATGTGTGGATATAGTTGAAGTATCTCTATGTTATTTGGATCTGATGTGTTATTGTTGATGAAAACCTTTGGAATCTGTTGAAGCTACAAATACGATTGTGTTATCTGTTTATGCTGCGAATCTATCTGCGTTATGGTATGAAGTGGATCTGTAATCTGTTATTTATGTGTTTATGATATTCTGTACTGATAACTGCTGATACACACGTGGATGCGAAGGTACTAACTAGATATGTGCATGGTAATAGCTCTGTTATCTTGAATTGTGGATTATACTATTAACACACCTGCGAATAGATCTGTCTTGTGCGAGATTGATAGGTTGCAAACTTGGATCTTCTTGACTTACCTACTCTCTCTCAGGGTGTGGAAACCTAGTTTCAGCAGCCTCCCATACTACTTCTGGTGATACTTTGGCCTGCACAAGTAGGTCACTACCAAAAGAGCCAGTGGTATAGGGGTTTTTTGGCAAACCTTAACCTCCGAACCTGGGTCAGGACCCCTCGAGCCAAAAAATGGTTCCATTGTAGGTTTTTCCTGATCCTTGTGCTTTTTCTTTCCCCTTCTTCTTGGCTTGACTCGGTGAAGATATAACCTCTTCAGCTTCTGATTCAACTTCCACTACTTCCTTAGTTTCTTGTTCTGATGAGGTCACAGGTTTTGAGGGTTCAGCGGGATCAGTGGCCATTATTCTGGTGTGGAAAATGAACTCAGGGTTGTGTTTGGTCAATTTAGTGTGTCCTAAATTGCTACATTAATTTATCAATACGGGATTCGTAAGCTAATGAAGTGTGGTGCACTATATGTGCAAGATAACCTATTTCTTACCATTTTGTCGTTTTTGGTTTTCTAATTGTGAGATGGAAATTCTAAAATAAAAAAAACAAGTATGGTTATGATTTTTCAAGGCAATGATATCCTTTATAATGATTTACCAACTTTAAACTTAAAAAGGAATTTGAAACATACAATGAAAAAACTTGAAAGGAAATGAAAATGTGCTGCTAGCCTAATAAATCAAACAGTGAACTATTGAGCATGAAAACCAAACTATCTTTGTTGTTGTCTAAACACAAAAGAAACTATGCTTAAAGAAATCCAAGAATTGCAACAAAGTAAATCTAAATCAAATTACATCAACTTATATTCTGATCCCTCGCCATTAGTCCAGCTATGGATTTCGGAGGTAACCATAAAAAACTTGAGCAATCTGATATCTAATTTGCAGAAAAAGAAACTAATATCAAACTACACACTCATACTTCAATCCCTCACCATCAGTCCCGCTGTGGCTTTCGGAGGTAACTGAAAATGACATGAGCAATTTAATATATTTAACTTGCAGAAAGTAAACTAATATCAAACCACACACTCATACTTCAATCCCTCACCATCAGTCCAGCTGTGGCTTTCGGAGGTAACTGAAAATGACATGAGAAATTTAATATATCTAATCTTGTAGAAAGTAAACTAATATCAAACTATACACTCATACTTCAATCCCTCACCATCATTCCAGCTGTGGCTTTCGAAGGTAACTGAAAATGACATGAGCAATTTAATATATCTAAATCTAACTACTGAAACAAATGTGCAAGACTGAAATAAACAAAGCAGTACTGGAATTAAACAAAAACTAAGAAAAACAAATTAGCAGCAGAACAATATTGATTCCATTCATTAGTCAAAAGATATGAAAATTCCCGGGCTGCCTATTTGTAATCTGAAACAAGAACACTGATCAGTTAACAATAACATAAAACATGAAAGATTATGGACAGAAGTAAAATGTAAAGCATGAAAGATTATGAACAGAGATGAAGCATAAATACCATGAAAGATGCAATGTATAAACACGTGAATGACTTATGGCACAATGAACTTAAAGAAATAAAACAAGAAACTATACAATAATGCACAAAACCTCAGCGTGTGCAGGGGCCCTCTGCACAGACCTCGGGCAACAACCTTCAAATACGAATTACGCTTGGAAACAGAGTCTTGTTATATATTAAAATGCAGTCATAACAGAGAAATGATATTACAGCACAGTGGCAATGCAATTACATTACAGAGCTATATGGAGGCTAACTATTATGCGTATGGAAACGCGTTATTTATAACAAAGGTGATATAAATAATTCCCTAAAGTTTGTGCTGATGGAGACACGTGAACCATCACGTCCAGAGATCCAGCATCATGGTCGCGGTGAGGAGTAAATCTATGAAGAGTGGATGTTGGATTCAGCTTATGGAGCCGTGTACAGGTGTTGGTGTGTCTCCCGTAAATTAGAAACGGTCATACAAATCTCCATGTGGCGAGAAACAGAGTCCTGTCACCGTGGGACTCTACGGTTGAATTCCACTTGGCCACCTTTGACCACAACCTCCTTAGGTGAATTTTCCCAAGCCAATAGGACACGATCCATGTCCACATCATTTCTGACTTGCCCATGTGGCTCGAATTTCCTGAAGACACCTGTAACATAGACTTTCACAAAATGGCTGCGGAAAGTTACAGCAGCTGCAGAAAGTGGCAAGATTCCGCAGCTAAATGAGCAAAAATATAAATCAAACAGCAGACACAAAACATAGTTAAAAACCATTTTAGATGCTCTTTTACAATTGATATGCGATGATATTAACAACTTAGAAGGTTCAGGTGAATGAAAAAGGTATGGAAAAGTGTGTAGGAAAGATGCAGATTTGAGACCCAACATACCCCCACTATGAAGGTGTTGCATGTCCTCATGCAACTAAAATTTTGATAATCCTTCTTCAGTTCATATGCCTTGACACTTCAGCCAGTACATCCAGTCCTCTCCTCCTCTTCCTTGGTGCTGCTAACATCTTGGGCTTTTTCATTAAGCATCTAAATTTGATATTAATCAGTGCTCTGCTTAACTTCTGGCATTTCTTCTTCAATTTCCTGTTCTTCTTCTGCCATAGTCCCAGATGTAGCATGGTATTATCATGAATGATTTTTTCCAATTTGCTTTGTTCTTTCAATGTCTCATTTTCATTTTTGATGTGTCTATTTAAAAGTTCTAACTCAAAGACTTCTTGTTTCAGTGATTGGACTAGATCATCTTGTGCTGTATGAGGCTGAGTGGACGAAGTACTGGGACCCGTAGCTGCTCTTTCTAAAGATTCTATATAATAATATACTTCTTGTTGATTTGGGTCTATCTCAGGTGTCGTTTTTATTGGGTTGTCCCCAAAATGCCGTGGAGGAGAGTTGTCTTCAAAATCTGGCTGAGAAGGACTCACATTAACGTCTGGCTGAGAATGGGATGGACTATGTTCAATGTCTGACTGAGAATGAAATGAACTAGGTTCACTGTCTGACTGAGAGTGAGATGGACTATGGCCAGCTGGGGATTTTTCAGATGTTTCTTCCCCCAAATCAATAAAATGGGGTCCTTTCATTTGCGTTTTCCTCAACTTCCCCTTAAGCCTGGAACTTCTTCTCACACGCTGTGGACCACTGTCTTTTTGCTTTTGTTTTCCTTTCCCTTTCTTCTTGGCCATAGATGACTGTTCTTGAAGGTGAACTAGTCTTTCAGATAACACTTGATGATCTTCTTCTGAAGAAGGGGTTTGATGCATAGCCTCAGCACTTTTTCTCTCTTTTGATGTTATTGGATTTTTGCCCTTGGTTTCTTTCTTCTTCCTTTTTGATAGTCTCTCTTCCCTACTAGTTCTTTCAATTGTAGTAGTAGGAGTACTTTGAGTTTCATCATTTGTTCTTTTTCTCCTACTTCTTCTTGATGTGCTACCTTCAGGAATTTCTTGAGGTTCCTCAAAGAAATTTCTAATCAAAAATTGTTCCCATGTATCCTTCTTCTCTTTTAACTGTTTTTCAATCAAAATTATTACAAGACCATGGTGATATAGATGTGGTTCTACATCCCCTAAATGCTTCTGAACAGTCACAGACATCTTCTTCAAACTATTTAATAGAAAATATGGCAGATTGAGGGTCTGGTTATCTAGAAAGTTCATCAGCAATCTGGTATGGTACATATACATTGACCCAAAACGGCCCTCACAGGTGATAAATTTTTGAACAACTAGCAACAAAGTAGCCCATTCTTCTTTCAAAGCATGAACAGGAATTCCTCTTTTAAAAATAGTTATGTCCATACCTGGGTTATGTAGAATCACTCTCCAGGCTTCATCACTAATGCTTTTGTTCTTAAACCAACGTTCACCCTCTTGAAGAAGTTCCGTGGCAGATGCTATAGATGCCTCATTCACCGTAAACTTAAGGTCTCCAATCTCTACCTCCAGGCCATTGAAAGACCTTGCAAACGCTTTTGTCACTTCTTTATGGTAGCCTCTAAACTTTTGGATAAACCGCAACCACTTTGCCTTCTTCAATATATCCCTGACTTGCGGGTATCCTTCCATGAATTTAGGTCCTTCTGGTTCTGCTCTCAACAATTTACCCATCTTTCTTTCTGCTCTTTAAAAATTTGCCTGCGTGAAGAGGGTTCAATGGAAGTAGGACGGCTAAATGAACGGAAATGAGCACGATGACTGTAGGTAGATATCAGAGAGTGGGTATACAGACTGTAGCGTAACAGAGAATGAAATGGAGTGAAGCGGAACAGAGAAGGCTTTCGTGAGCATGAAGGAAATGTGGCTGTGAGATTAATAGAACAATAGGAGGAGTATAACACATCTAGCAGTGTTTAAATTTTGGTGGCTGCAAAGTAAATGTAAACATGTTTATACAACGGCTACGGATTTCATGCGGCTGAAAGAAGCCGTAGTCAAATCAACTACGTTTCATTGCCACAGGTGGAATATCGGAGTATGAGTGAAGATCAGAGGTTTAATTATGGGACCGTTTAAGACTGAATGGAAGGATTGTGGGAGGATTGTACAGAGATCATGGAGTGGTTACGGAGTTTGTCAATACAATCATTGCACATAATGGAGCTTATGGTTTACAACTATATAAAAATGTGTTTTAAATGCTATTTGAAATAAATTCTTACTCATACCTTGGAATTCTTGTCATTTTTCCTTGGTCTTCAATTAGTTGCTCCTCATTGATATCTTGAATGCCCCATGTCTTCATAATTGGTCCTCATACCTGCATTTTATTTCATGATTATGGAAATAACATCTGGCTGTACATTCTTTTGAAAAACAGAGTGGTAGCTGCGGAATCTGCTTCTGGCTGCGGAAACTGGTGTCAGCTGCGGAAACTGACACAACTATTATTTGGGTGAATGGAAATGAACGGATGACAATTTGACTAAATGGAAATGGAATGAAATAGATAAATGAAGTGAAATGAAGTGGAATGGAATGAAGTGGAGTGAATTGAAGTGGAATGAAGTGGAATGGAATGGAGTGGGTGGTCACAAAACTTGTGAAATGAAAGAGAGATTTTTTTTTTTGGAAAATATAGGGTGTCAGGTGTTCCTGATTTTCACCCTACATTTTCTGTATAAGACTGCCAATCAGTGATTGGTTTTCAGGCTTATACAATTTTTTTTATTTTATTATTATTTTTTTTTTTAACTGAAAAGAACAAAAGCTAGGCTGGTGGAGAAGAAGAATTCTTCTGTACCAGCCTGATTGCAGAATTTTCTTGAAACATTTTGACAAATTCCTCCTTTGAGAGTGGCTTATGATAAACTTTCAATCTGTGGCCATTCACAATAAGAGGAGTTTGAAACTCATCAATGGTCTTGATTCTTACCACTCCATTGCTAAAGATATTGTCAATCTCATATGGCCCAAGCCAATGAGTCTGAAATTTCCCTTGAAAATCTTTAAACTTGGAATCAAATAACAATGCCCAATCTCCTTCTTGAAACTTCTTCTCTTTGATATATTTGTCATGCCATTTAGTTCTTTGATATTGAACTAGATTAGTTCTTAGAATTGCTTCTTGTCTGATCTCATCTAGCTCATTCAACTGCTCCATTCTATGCTTTTGGGCTTCTGATAAGTCCATCCCCAATTGAACTGCTATCTTGAAGGTCTTGACTTGGAACTCAATGGGGAGCAAGACTTCTTTCCCATAAACAAGTTCATAGGGAGAATGTCATGTTGTATTTCTCCATGTAGTTCTGTAGGCCCACAAGGCTTCAGGAAGCCTTTCTGCCCAATCTCTTCTATGTAGATGAACAATTTTGGTGATGATACTTTCAAGAACTTTGTTGGTAGACTCCACTTGACCATTTGCTTGCGGATGGTAAGGAGTAGATCTTCTATGCTTGATTTTGTATTCTTCCATCAGCTTCTCCACCGGGTTGGATGTGAATTGGCTTCCTTGATCTGTCACAATTTCTCTTGGAACACCAAAGCGAGTAAAAATATCCTCATAAAGAAAATGAACAACTGAATTTTCAGTAGCAGATACTAATGCTTTGGCTTCTACCCATTTAGTAACATAATCAGTGCAAACCAATATATACTTCTTTTGTTTAGATGGTGGATTAATAGGTCCTATGAAATCTAAAGCCCATTTTTCAAAGGGTTCAATGAGTACCTGTGGTTGCAATGGCATTTCATTTGAAAGGGTAGGTTTCCCTACTCTTTGGCAGCTGTCACACCTTTTGACATATTGTTTTGCATCTTCGAAGAGGGAAGGCCAATAATATCCTAAAGAGAGGATTTTATAGGCCGTCCTTTTGTCTGCAAAGTGTCCGCCGCATGGTTCATCATGACATGCCTTAAGAATATCGGGCATTTCATCTTCCCTGACACATCTTCTGATCACAAGATCTGGCCCTGTTTTAAACAATTCGTTAGAAATCCATGAATATTTTGAACTCTCCTGAATAATTTTTCGCTTTTCACTTGGAAATAAATGTGAAGGCAGTTTCCCTGTAACCAAATAGTTAGCAATATCTGCATACCAAGGAGTCTTAATAGTTACTGCAAACAAGTATTCATCAGGAAACTTATCCTCTACAGGAGAATCTTCTTTAGTATTCTGAATCCTAGACAAGAAATCAGCTACTGTATTTTGTTTCCCTGGTCTATCCAACACAGTGATATTGAATTCTTGCAAAAGTAAGAGCCATCTTGTCACTCTGCCATTAGTAATAGGTTTGTTCATTAAATATCTAATTTCAGAATGGTCAGTATGAATAAAAGTTTCATAGCCTGTTATATAATGTCTAAAATTATTGATTGCATGAACAACAGCTAAAAACTCTTTTTCAGTCACAGTATAGTTCAACTCTGTGGGAGTCAAATTTTTACTGGTATAATAAATGGCATAAGGAACTAAATCTTTTTGACCCGACACAGCTCCTAGAGCTGTATCTGAAGCATCCGTAGAAATATGGAAAGGGAGTTTCCAATTTGGTCCTCTCAAGATAGGTGCTTCAGATATTCTTGTTTTCAAAGTTTCAAAAGCTTATTGACAATCAGGATCCCATTTAAATTCACAGTCTTTTGTAAGCAACTTGAAGAGTGGAGATGCTATTTTAGTGAAGTTTTCTATAAATCTTCTATAGTAACCAGCAAATCCTAGAAAACTTCTAACATCTCTTTGACAATTTGGAATAGGTAACTTGGAGATGACTTCAACTTTTGATCTATCAACCTTAATCCCATCTCCTGAAATATGATGCCCCAAAACAATCCCTTCAGTAAACATCATAAAGCATTTTTCATGGCTTAATGAAAGGTTTGTTTCTTTACACCTTATAAGGACTTTTTCCAAATTTTCTAATGCCTCTTCAAATGAATTACCATAAACTGTAAAATCATCCATATAAACCTCTACACAATCATGGATTAGATCAGAAAAAATTCCTAGTACTACTCTTTGGAATGTTGCAGGTGCATTACATAACCCAAAAGGAAGCACTCGATAGGCAAAAGTTCCCTATGGACAAGTAAATGTGGTCTTATCTTGATCTTCAGGTGCTACCTGAATTTGATTATAGCCACTAAAACCATCCAAAAATGAAAAGTACTTTTTACCTGCTAATGTATCTAATACCTGATCGATAAAAGGCCAAGGAAAGTGATCCTTCAAAGTTGCTTTGTTAAATTCCCTGTAATCAATGCATACCCTCCATTTACCATTCTTTTTATATACTATAACCAAAGGAGAAACCCATCGGCTATCTGAAATTGGATAAATGAAGTTTACATTGAGTAGTTTTTGGAGCTCTTCTTTCACTATCTCCCTAAGATTTGGATTCATCCTTCTTTGAGGTTGTTTGATTGGTATACTATTTTCCTCAATATAGATATGATGGATGCAAGTCTTAGGATCAATACCTTTCATGTCAGTATACTCCCATGCAAATGCAGTAGAATTTTTTTGCAAGATTTTGGTTAGTTCTTCTTGTTGTGACTTTTCCAAATGTTTGTTGATATTCAATGTTTTTTCTGGAAAAATCTCAATGGTAGAACTACCAAACTCTTCCATAGAGTAAAGAGACATTTGTCTTGATGATAAATATTCTATGTCGGATTCCAACTGAAATTGTGTGGGGTCATATTCTGAAGATGTCTCAAAATTTTCTAATGTGTTCAGAATTTGACTATCCTCACTGATTTCAGAAATGGTAAAGACGGGTTGTATAGTGTCCTCATCATCGACCCATTCATTGTCTCCTACTTCTGTGATTGCTTTTGCTGGAGGATACAAATTGAATTTCTTTGTCGAATTACCATTAGAAATGTACATGTCCCCGGATCTACAACTAATAAAAGCATCAGCTGTGGCTAGCCAAGGTCTTCCTAAGATAAGTGGGTGCCCTCCTAGATTACTCTTGGGAGTCAAAATCATAAAATCTACTGGATATTCCCAAGAATCTAAGGAGACTGAAATATCTTCTAATACACCATTTGGTTTAATAATTGATCGATCTACAAGTTGCAGTAAAGTAGGTGTAAAAAGAAGGTTAGGAAGTTTTAGCTGGTCCATAGTCTGTCTACTCATAATGTTAATAGCAGCCCCTAAGTCAATCAATGTGTTTGGAATTTCTATCCCATTTATATGTGTCTTGAAAATTGGACTTCTTGGATCTACATACTTCTGCATGGTAATTTTTCCCATCATAATATCTGCAATCTTTCCTACCAGGTGGATTCTTCTTGTGTCTTTTAGTTTCCTTCCTGGTCTTTTGAAACTCAACTCCTTTATTGTTTTTGCTAGAATAGGAATCTCTCAAATGGCTTGTAACAAGGGAATCTTGATACAAACATTCTTCAATTCATCTAGAAAATAATAGTTAGGCAACAAGATTTGTTTTTCAACCCCCTTGTCAATTTGTAGTCTTTCAGGAAAAGGAGGTGTAGATGAAGATGCAGGTTGCTCAACTATAGGAGTTGTGGGTGTTAACTTTTCTTTTTCTTTTTGAATGTTTGAATTTTGAAGAGATGCTTCCTCAGAACCCTTATTGGCTTCAAGAGAGTCCTCCTTAGAGGTATCTTGCTCTTGGTCATCTATAGAAGGTTTTTCTAAAACTCTACCAGATCTAAGTTGTACATCATTGAGAGGAACAATCATATAGGTAGGAAATTTTTGTCCTTCTATCATGTAAGTATTCTGAGGATTTTTATTGTTAGGATTTGGCAATGGCTGATCTGGAAGTTGATTTGTCTTTTGTTGGTATGGGAGCATGAGTTGAGGATTTGGATTTTGTTGAGAAGGTTGTTGTTGTGGAAATGGCAATGAAAGTTGTGGATTTGGGTTTGGAAGTTGTGGAGCTTGTTGATTTTGAAAAGATGGAGGATATTGATAAAATTGAGCAAATCTCCCATAAGGATTTTTCATCCCTTGTACCCATGGCTGATATGGATTTTGATGTTGGGGCCAAGGTTGTTGCCAAGGATTCAAATTTGGTGGGGTTTGAAGATTCATAGGGTTGTTAAACCCTTGAGTTTGTTGTCCCTGCCAAGGTCTTCTTGCAACAAAACAGAGAGATTCTACTGAATTTGGGTCTTCTTGAAAGACAGCTTTGAGTCCAGGAATTGAAGGAAAATCCTTGATCTCATGATTCTACGAGAAAATTATACATGTTTCTACAACTTTTTCATCCAAGGGACATTACCTTAAAGCATGTTTCTTCCTACATTTCAGACAAAAGATGGCTAGAGCATCTGTTTCTGCTTTCTGCTTGTTTTGGATTTTAAGGGTGTCTAGTTGTTCACTAAGGCTCCCTAAGATATCAGTTTTGAACTCATCAAGCATATTACCAATCTCTTCCCTACTTACTGATCCAGTTGCAGATTTGTTAGCCCTAATAAGAGAAGGATCCCTAGGCCCTTTTCCTGTTTTAGATTTTCCTCTTAAGAGATGGACACATAGTTCTGTTATATCACGAAGTGGGAGTTGAGAAATGTCTCCTTTCCCCATCATGTTTAAAATATCTATCCATTCATCTCTAATGGCTTTTAATATGAGGGCTTTCAAGGTTTCATCATCTAAGTTTCTCATCTTTGCTCTTTTCAAGTTGTATTGAAATCTTTCAAGTAAGTCTTCCAAATTTTCATCTTCTTTTTGCATCATTTTGAATACCTCATCCTTGTGATTGGTGAGCATACAATAGTCCAAGTATCTATCCAAAAATGTTTGTTTCATATCATTCCAAGTCCTAATAGATTGAGTAGCTAATCCCATGAACCATTTCAAAGCAGCTCCCTTCAATGTTGAAGGAAACAGTTTGAGTTTTTGAGAGTCTTCCATATAGTCATAGGTTCGGCACACGACTTCAAACTCAAACATAAATGTTTTAGGATCCTCACTTCGCAATCCATAAAATTTGGGGAGGACATATGGTGAGATATTTTTCATCGTTGTATGAGTTTCCTCATCAACTATAGGGAATCCAAACAAGTTGTCTCCTTCCCTATTTCTTCCATTATTACCTTCACCATTGTTGTCTCCATTGTTTCCTCCTCCTCTGCCTCTACTTCTACCTCCAAATCCATCTATTATTTCCTCTGCCATGATAGTTTCTTTAGAGTCCTTAAAGTCCTCTGGTTCTTCTATCAATGGAGGATGAGAGGGAGTCTCTTCCTTTTCTAAATGAGATTTAGTAGGTGGTATAGGAGAATCCTCTAATTCAGCTGCTCCTTGAATTCCAAAAATATTAAGGCTAGGGGTAGATGGTGGTGAATCTGGTCTATGCCTTGAAGAAGATGGAGTTGTGAAAATCGAACTCTTGGCTTTAGCTATAAACCTTCCCCTAGAATCTCTTGCTCTATGCATGTCATTTTTTTTTTTATTTTTTTTAAAGTTGGGCTAATAATTCTCTTTCTGATCTTCCAGATCACACTAGGTGCAAGAAGAGAGCATACTTAAGAAATTACTAAACCAATAACTCTCTTTTCTGATCCTCCATATCACACTAGGTGCAAGAGGAGAGCATACTTCAAGAAGTTATCAAGTTTTCCCTTCTTTTATTATTTTGTTTTTGTTTTTTTTTTTAAGAAATTTAGCTACCTAGTTACACTTCCCCGGCAACGGCGCCAAAATGTTTGGTCAATTTAGTGTGTCCTAAATTGCTACATTAATTTATCAATCCGGGATTCGTAAGCTGATGAAGTGCGGCGCACTATATGTGCAAGATAACCTATTTCTTACCTTTTTGTCATTTTTGGTTTTCTAATGTGAGATGGAAATTCTAAAGCAAGTATGGTTATGATTGTTCAAGGCAATGATATCCTTTATAATGATTTACCAACTTCAAACTTAAAAAGGAATTTGAAACATACAATGACAAAAATTGAAAGGAAAAGAAAATGTACTAGCCTAATAGGAATGTAAACGGTGAACTATTGAGCATGAAAACCAAACTATCTTTGCTGTCTAAACACAAAAGAAACTATGCTTAAAAGAAATCCAAATTCATAACAAAGTAAATCTATATCAAATTACATCAACTTATATTCTGATCCCTCGCCATTAGTCCGGCTATGGCTTTGGAGGTAACCATAAAAAACTTGAGCAATCTGATATCTAATTTGCAGAAAAAGAAACTAATATCAAACTACACACTCATACTTCAATCCCTCACCATCAGTCCCGCTGTGGCTTTCGGAGGTAACTGAAAATGACATGAGCAATTTAATATATTTAACTTGCAGAAAGTAAACTAATATCAAACCACACACTCATACTTCAATCCCTCACCATCAGTCCAGCTGTGGCTTTTGGAGGTAACTGAAAATGACATGAGCAATTTAATATATCTAATCTTGCAGCAAGTAAACTAATATCAAACTACACACTCATACTTCAATCCCTCACCATTAGTCTCGCTATGGCTTTCGGAGGTAACTGATAATGACATGAGCAGCTTAATATCTAATCTAACTAGTAAAGCAAATGTTCAAAACTGAAATAAACAAAACAGTGCTGGAATTAAACAAAAACTAAGAAAAGTAAATTAGCAGAAGGACAAGATGGATTCCATGTCATTAGTCATTATGAAGTTATATGCAAATGCCGGAATTTGCCTATTTGTAAATACGATGAGAGAGCAGTCAGTTAACAACAACATAAAACATGAAATATTATGGACAAAAATAAAATGTAAAGCATGAAAGATTATAAACAGAGATGAAGCATAAATACCATGAAAGATGCAATGTATAAACACATGAATGACTTATGGCACAATGAACTTAAAGAAATAAAACAAGAAACTATACAGTAATGCACAAAACCTCAGCGTGTGCAGGGGCCCTCTGCACAGACCTCGGGAAACAGCCTTCAAATACGAATTACGCTTGGAAACAAAGTCTTCTTATATATTAAAATGCAGTCATAATAGAGAAATGATATTACAACACAGTGGCAACGCAATTAAATTACAGAGCTATATGGAGGCTAACTATTATGCATATGGAAACGCGTTATTTATAACAAAGGTGATATAACTAATTCCCTAAAGTTTGTGTTGATGGAGACACGTGAACCATCACGTCCAGAGATCCAGCATCATGGCCGCGTTGAGGAGTAAATCTATGAAGAGTGGATGTTGGATTCGGCTTATGGAGCCGTGTATAGGTGTTGATGTGTCTCCCGTAAATTAGAAACGGTCATACAAATCTCCGTGTGACGAGAAACAGAGTCTTGTCACCATGGGACTCTACGGTTGACTTCCACTTGGCCACCTTTGACCACATCCTCCTTAGGTGAATTTGCCCGAGCCAATAGGACACGATCCATGTCCACATCATTTCTGACTTGCCCATGTGGCTCGAATTGCCTGAAGACACCTGTAACATAGACTTTCACAAAATGGCTGCGGAAGTTGCAGCAGCTGCGGAAAGTGGCAAGATTCCGCAGCTAAATGAGAAAAAATCTAAATCAAACAGCAGACACAAAACATAGTTAAAAACCATTTTAGATGCTCTTTTACAATTGATATGCAATGATATTGACAACTTAGAAGGTTCAGGTGAATGAAAAAGGTCTGGAAAAGTGTGTAGGAAAGATGCAGATTTGAGACCCAACAGGTTGCTACTGTCAGAGGGTGCGGGATGATCAGACATGAATGGGATGCAATAGGCACAAAAAATATTACAGCACAAACTCGCCAAGGACAAACACGCCAAGTACAAACTGTTCAAGAGATACAAAACCGTCAGCCGAATCTCTTACTGGACTGTAGACAGATCTTTCTCCTTCTTGATTAGTTCTGTAGTATTTACCACTCCTCGTTGTGCTTTCACCCACATCAGAGGTCATTCACTCTATTTGGCTGCACATAATACCTTTTTCACACATCCAAAATCTTGATTAATAATGGTAGTGTTTTCTAAAAAATACCTCGGAATCCTTTGAAGAACCTTCGTTCTGCCTCAGAATAGGATATGAACTGATCGACTACAAACTCTATCACAAATCCTCCCAAAATTCTATCTACCTAGTGATCTACTGTATGAGTGATGGTTTTATCAGTTTTTTCTAGCTACTGGATCAATTCTGGAGTCCACTGTGTGACCCATTCGTCCTTCCAACACTTATGGAAATCTATAAGCCTTGCCAATCACTCCTAATGCTCGTTCACAAATTTCACAAAGAAAATTTCGTAGATTTAAACGAGGATGTATTTATTATTCCAATTTTTAGTCATCAATTTCGTACTACGATTTTTTTTTACAACAAATTCCTAGACCTTTTTTTCAAACCACTATTCAATTTCTACCCTCTTAGCTCTCCAATATTTCCTTAGCATTACCCGATCCTTATCTCAAAATTCTCCCAATCCTGGCAACGGAACCATTTTTTTTCTCGAGGGGTCCTGACCCAGGTTTGGAGGTTAATATTTTCCAACAAAACCCTATACTACTAGCCCTTTCGGTAGTGACATACTTGCACGGGCCAAAGTTTCACCCGAAGCAGTATGGGAGGGTGTTGGAACTAGGTTTCTACACCCTGAGAGAGAGAGAGAGTAGGTAAGTCAAGCAGATCCAAGTTCGCAACCTATCAGGCTCGCACAAGATAGATCTATTCACAGGTGTGTTAATAGTATAATCTGCAATTCAACATAACATAGCATAATGTAGAGAGATTCACAGCATAAACAAATAACGCAATTGTATTCGTAGCTTCAACAGATTCCAAAGGTTCACATCAATAATAACACATCAGATCCAGATAACACAGAGATACTTCAACTATATCCAGATATATTAACATAAAAAACCCAATACAACCCAACACAACCTGCACATATAGCCAGCAGGATCCGCACATAGTAGGACTGAGGATCTCCACACACACAGCCAGTAGGAGTCCTTACCCCAACAACCCAAAAAATATCTAACAATTCACACTTAGCATCAGACTCAATTCTTTCCTACCTTAAGACTCAAAACGTTCATCTATTTATAACAAGTTAGCCTACACTTTCCTGTGGTCTGCAAGCTGTGCTTTGCAGACTATAGGTCTACCCTTGACCAATTACAATGCATTCGAGGCTTTGAACCACCCAAAAACCCCTATGTTAGACTAATTAATATAAAAAATATACAAAACTGTACATAATTCGCAGATTTAAGGGACCCTGTTCCAACATGCCTAATAGTGCTGGTCAACATACATGAATAATATTCCATAGTTGATGTTGTGGAACTAGACAAGGTCGACAGGGTGCGGACTAGTTGAGTTTGCACCGTCGATGGTACAACTACTATTGTAGTTGTAGCGATCTTGACACCAATGGAATATGAACAGAAAACACGATTCATGGTTCCCATGAACAATGAGATGATCATATGTGGTGTTGTGTGTCATCGACGTTGAGTGGTGGAGGAATTTTCATTGTAGTGGCTTGTGTGAGAGAAAGCTTATGCTATTCTCGTGGCGTACTAAGGGTCCTCGCACTTTCCTGGATTTGGAAGCTACATTGAGTGCAGAGGTGCCAAAATGTTTTCATTAAGGGGCACAAATATGTTTCGTGATTGTGACTTGTGAAAATGACGCACAGTGTCAAGGTGCTTATCGAGTAGATGGTGTGAGAAACAACACTACTCTTTGTTGCCGAAGTTTATTCTCGGAGATGATTGGGCATTGGGGAATTTTCGCGCTTCTACCATCTTTGAGTCTTTGGTTTTGGTTGGTCTGGCTCTTTTAGGGAGTTTAGACTCAATGATGCCCTTGTCGCTCGTAACCATGGGAGGTATTCAAAATTCATAGTATGGTAGAGTTACGAACAAATCTTGCAATAGAAACATGTGATATTCTCTTGATTGGAGAGATTTTTCAGTGGGTTGGTGGTGACCATGTGAAAACTGTCAGTGGTTTTCTTGAGTTCCTAACATCGATTTACTCTATGGTCATTTTTATCGCACAACCCAAATTTCATTCTTGGCTGGTTTTGGGCTCTGTTAGGATGATGGGTTGTCTTAGCCTTCCTAATTCTTTGGTAACGATGGGGGGGTAGGCTCCTTTACGACAAGTTTCCTTGCGTCAATCTACCTTGGTTCTAGACTAGTTACATTTAGGTATTGGGTATCTAAAGAGTGTATGGTGTCTAAAAAAGGTTGAAACTAGAAGACTTAAGTATAATTTTGAGTCTGATGGTTGTTATGGAAAATTAGACAAGACTTTTTTTTCTTGGTTATCCATTCCATTTGGACTGCTAGAGTAATTGGGTACCATTTACGGAATGATCTTAAATCTGGGCATTGGATGACCAAGTGGTCACGTGTGTCACATAATGCACAGGTTGGGCTTATCCGTGGATGGCGGTTGGGGGTGATGATGTGCCCCTTTGTTGGCCGTTTTTCTTTTGACATGAAGAAAATGGACCTGGTTTCCACATTTTCTTACGTTGTCAAAATTTTCACAGATTTTGAATCCAATCAGTCTATTGTGGCGAGGCGTGTTATGGCCTGACCTAAAATATTTACCACCGACCAAAATCGGGGTATATAGGGACCGACAAATCAGGTGGTCACCTGAACACACTCAGAATGAATACTGGACTACTCGTAAGTCATCTTAGTACATGGGGTTGATTAGATACCATCCTTAAAATATATCTAGATCTGCACAGTCAGTGATGAAGTGATCTTGTTCATCACAGAGTGCACAAAGTTGGATAAGAGCTTGAGGTAGATAATGATGGGGAGGTGGTTGTTCATGTGAATGTATTTCCTGAGACAAATATAATATGGTCCTTGTTTCTTCCATCCCTTGCGTGGTAGTATTTTTCACAGATTTTGTGTCCGGGCCATCTAAGTCGAATTTTTCAGTGATGAAGCATCACATGAAATCTAGCATGGACCGAAACCGATGAATGTGGGGACAATGATGCACATGGTGGTTTCTTCTCTGGAAAATGGTGGGTCTGAAGGGTCCTATTGGTATGATTTCTATAGGGCTTGTAGGGCGTCCCTATATCATAGAATTTCTGGGAAATTGTAAGTATAATTTCCATAATGGTCACATATGGCGCATGCGTGATTGGTGCGTAATGCTTTCCCTTGTTTTTTTATGGCCTGTTCATTTTTATGGGAACTTGAAACTACAAAATTTCTTTTAGTGTTGAGAAGAGGTTTTAATTAATCTAACTCCAGGAAAATATTGGTTGGATGGCCTACGATATCACATAATCCACAAGGCTATAATGTCCTAGGTATTTTGGGGTTTGTTATTTTATTCCACTTTTTGTTGGCTTTCTTAGTTGCGTTAGCTAGAACAGCTACGGGTGTTTCATTAACCGTTGTGGCCTCCTAAAGGGTGATAGGGGTTATCCCTATAGAAGTGATGCTAGGACTTCCTAGCATGGCTGTTGGGACCAAATACCACACAAGTATTACAAAATTCATGTTTCTAAATGTAATAGTTTCCAAGACTTTATTTAACACAAAAATTAGGTAGGGGGTATAAAAATGGCGTTTGTGTGATGGCGTATGGTTGGAATGTCGTTCCAATGGATTTGATCTTCGTACTACTAGTTTCCTTATCTGGGTTGGTCTCGGTTTTTTATAATAGCATCATGCACACCAATGCCCCCGTGGTTTCTGGGGCTGCCTTTGGTATGATAGGGTACCTGCTAGGAATGATCCTAGGATCGATGATGGTTTGAATTGGCTGGGGCCAAATTCTTGATACCGCATGAGTGATTCCATAATTGTGTCTACGTAAGGTAAAACGACATCAAGAGTCATCATGGTTTTCTTATCATAGTATGTGAGCTAGTCGGTGGTGATGATTCGATCTTCATGGGTGAACATCATCACCTGAAAGACAGAGGATGCTATTACAGTCATGGCGTACATATAACTCCGCCCGAGGAGTATATTTTAGTCTAGCTACACGTCCAAGACGTCAATGTATATAAGTGCCATATTTTCGGCCAAATTTACAGGGACATTCTGATATAAACCAACAAGGGCTAAAGGTCGACCGTCATATGTTCTAAGCATGATGACGGATGGTTTTAGTTCAGGTGATCCCAACTTCTACCAAACAGATTTGGACATGATGGATGTAGATGCTCCTTCATCAATGATGCATTGGTGTATGGTGATGTTCTGGACTGACACCGATATTTGGATGGTGAACAGAGACAGAAGTCTGGGCTTTCTTTGTCTAGGTCAAAATACATTAGGCGCGAATCATAAGGGTTGATTGCGCCTAATGCGGAAAGTAGGTCTCTTCGTTGTTTTAGGCATGACTTTAGGACCTCTAAGGTTGACATGGCAATGGGTGATTGTGCTAAATCATCCACTATGTTATAGTTATGGGAAAATTTTCATTGGTGTCCTATGCGCCTGGTTAGCCCCTTGAGCATTTTTGGAAGGGATTTATAGGTACTTTGGATATGGTTAATAGTGCAATAGCTGCACTTGTGCTCGTACCAGATGAGTTGGTGTTTGGGGGGGGCATCATAATTCCTATTCCTTGTATGGAAGAAATTTTCTTCTCTAGTCATGGAAATTTCATGGTTGCCTCTACTAATATAATTTTGGGGTGTTTGTCGTTGTTGGGTGTTAACCACTCCTTTGTGGGGTAAAGGATCCTGTATTACAATAGGTTGTTGGGTAGGTCACCCTTGTCCATGGTTACCCTAAATTTTTTTCAGTTCAGGGAGTTCGGGATAGTGGTGAGTGTAATGGCCAAACTCACCACATATGTCACAAGAATGGTTTATCCTTACACTAGACCTCTTACTTTTCCCTTGGGAGTTGTTGTTTCTCTCTCGGTTTTGATTTTGGTTGGGGTTGCTCCTAGATTGAGATCGAGGGGGGCATTGCTGGTTACTGCTCCCTGTCTAGAGTCTCCCTTTTGTTTATTCCTAACCTTTTTTTTCACAGTGTTAGGAGTATTTTTGAGGTTTTCTTGGTCATAAGCCTGGCACTGTTGAGCCTAGGAAAGTTGCACTAAGTTCATTGGTGTGTTGTTCTGTGGTGGTGAATTTTGTGTAGGGAAAGGGGAATATTGGTTTCCCTATTTCTGATTGGTGTCAGGTTGTTGGGGGGGATCTCTTCCATCAGCATTCCTGGATTAGTACTACATCCCTTGCGAATGAGGGTACGAGCCTCCCTGTTGTTGGTGATATGGTGACACCATATTCGTCATATTCTTCAAAGGTGCAGATTGACTTTGGTGGTAGACAGGTTGCGCATGTTCTGGGTAAAATAATATGAATATCCTGGGTAATTGATACTGCTGCCTAGGTGACCTTAGGTAAATTACTCGATCAAGTTGTCTACGGTATTCGACGAGCCTGGAAATTCTCTATAAGTTTGTAGGTGTGGGGCATTTGGCAGGACATTGTAGATATATCCTGACTGGGTGTAAATGAGTTTTAGCTATTGGGATTTTCAAATGGCATCCTCCACGGAGGTAGGTCCCTATATCTCCATGTATTTTGAGATTTCTAGAGTGATATTTTTCAAAACAAATTCTAGAAAAACTCTATCTTCGAGTTTGGCTTTGTAAAAACTACGACATCGCCGCCATTCATGGAGATGGTCTGATATATGGACAGCTATAATTTGCCTAAAATGATTCGGAAATTCCATCCCCAAATCATGGTGGATGGGTAGCTGAAAATAATTGAGGAAGACAATAGAAAGGGTGCTAAAGGTCCCCTGTGAAGCACAAGGCTTCTCAACATACCATTTCGCAGCAGGCCTAGTTAGGGTGTGTTGAAACAGTCTCAGTTGAATAGTATTGTCAGTGACACTATTGGACTAACACCATATGTGGAAAGTCATAATATGATTTCCAGGGTCTTCCACTTGCTTCCCTTCAAATTTTGGTATTTCCGAGGGGAGCTTAATGGGTATGGGATGCCAATTAAGGCTATGTGAAATGGGGTCATTAGTTAACTTTGATATATCTGGAAGGTTTAATGATGCTAAAAAGGGTAACTGAGTATTGAATACCATTGTGTACTATGGAGACATAGGTGTCTGAGTGTAATGGTTTATTGGGGGTGCCTTGGTAATATTACCATGTGGCATACCCTATTGTATGTTATGTTGACTCCATGAAGGGGTAGCGCTCCTCTACCATATGGGGGTTGTGGGAGGAGTTGAGTGTGGTGACCCTGCTAGGGTTTACACTTGTGTGGTGTTGGGTGACCCTTGGGGGTTTCCAACCAAATATTCCCCGAAAAAGGATGAACTGATAATGGTCGTTGTGTGTCATTTATGATGCCTAAATGGTGAAATACCTAGCACTCCTCCCTCTAGTGGGGGGAGGTCAAAAAAATTCCTAGATTGACGAGGTCATGTTGGGTATGTTATGGTGCCGACTAACTTAATATTGGGAATATTATTGGTTTGCTGAGGGAAGGAATATTATTATCAAAGAAAATACGATCAAATTCATAAAACAAAGTGAAAAAATAAGAGGTAAGTTTTCTTTTAGATTAATGGTATGTGATCAAGAAAGCATAAACTATGGTTTGGTTGTTTTGCATATGATACTCAAAAGCCTAAATAGACCTAATCGTCCTTACACTCTCAATGTAACTGGGCCTTGCAAAGATGTTTGTTGATGGGTACTGGGGCCATCATCCTGAAAGAACAGGCGACGCCTTCTAGCAGCCAAAGAATCGACCACGATAATGGTAAGAGGATCTAATGTTTCCTGCACCGTCACCTATAGGGAAGGATGCCCTAGATTTTTCCACTAATGTACCGTCATCCCATGTGAATGTTAGAGTCTTTATATTTCTGGTATTCAGCTACTAGTACTGAGCACTAGATGGGTCAGGTAGCCCCAAAAAGTACCGCACGCACTGGACCTAAGTTTAACCCCCTTTGAAACGGGTCTCTAGTAATGCTCAGGTATTTTGTCCCTAGGCGTATAGATGGATTTGAAGCTCTATAAAAAGTCAGCATGTATGTTTCAAAATGTAGAATGACCATGAAAACTTATTGTATGCCTACCCCTAATGGTCCTAACGTAACCTATAATTTCTTTTGTGGCCCCCATGGAGAGAATTTAGTGAGTTCAATTAGTGATTATTTTTCTCGAGTCTCAATTTTCTTAGGGTGTGCCTTGGTGAAGTAACTGTAAGAAGAGGGCAAAGGTCCCAACACACTAGGTGCCTTTTGATCCACTACTTACCTATGCTTCATGTGTGATTTTGAGTTTACAATTACAATTGTTATGAGATGTGGATATGTGTTGATCCTTTATAATCCTTTTCTAATTACTCTATGTTTGATTGTTCCTTGCAAAAATAAACAATGTGTGATTATGGGTCGCTTACACATTATCTAGTTAGACTAAGTTTTTCACTATAGAGAGATGGAAATTTGTCTTAAGAAAGCAATCATATGCATACCTAGGTTAATCGTGAGGTGCAAGGGTGGCAGATATTACTTGCTTTGTTTTCGACAGTTTGGTCTTAGTCCCGATTCCTAATGAAAAAATTGAAAAACAAGAATTATATAAAGATGTGTGGATGTATGTACCACTTAATTTTATACTAATTAATCTATGTGTTATGTATATTTTACTAGAAAATCATTTGTTCAGAAAACATATGTGGATTGAAGGCCACTTACTTTCCTCTACTTAAACTATGTGTGATTTGCAATAATAAAAACCCAAAATTAAAACTATTTAGTTTCTATGCTAAACTCTAGAAAATAAGTGTCATAATCAGTCATGAAATACTAGAGCACAGTGATGGAAAATTTCTTTGAGCTTTCCAATACCTTAAAACTAAAAAAATTTGATAAAAACAAGTGAAAACTAGGCTTACTACCTACCACGTGGCTTATCTTCCCACAGGCGCAAAAACTGTGCATCTCTCTAAACTGAATGTGCTTCGTTGGCATAAAATGAAAAAATCTACCTTCTCCGAGAAATAATTTCTCATTGAGGGTGGCTAAAAGTGTTGAGAGGGTGCAGGAGTGGTTTTGCAACACGCTGAGTAGGAAGGACCTGCATCAACAACCATTAACTCAAAAAAAAAATCTAGTGGAGTTGACATTCCTGTGGTAGTGTATTTGGCACATGGGTGGATGAAACACACAATGCTTAATAGGGAGGCTAATTTCCTACAAGAAATTCATAGGTCAAAGTGCTTTTTAAAACGTTAGTGGAACAATTTCAGCATGTAATAAGCTAAGTTAAATGGAAACATAACATGCTACATAAAAAAAGAAACAAAAACAAAACAACATGCACAAGAAACATGCTCAATAGAGAAAAGACACTAATAAATCAACAATGGAGAACTCTCTCCCTTTATTAGGTGTTGATGGTAGTAGAAGATAGAATGATAAATCTCTTATAGTGGATCCTTCGAGCTACGAAGCTCCAATATCCAAGACAAGGGGATTTCTTCCCCTCAAGTTTTCAGCAAGCTTGTCTTCCCTCTCAAAGGATGGTAGATCGACGAACACATGGTGAAATCTTCTCTCTTGGATTGAGGTGTTGGATGGACAACAGCTAAATCCTTCCAATCCTCTTGCTACTAGACAACACAAGCTGGTTTTCTGGGGAGAAATTTCACCAGTATAACAATGTGTCTCACATTTCTCTTCCCATGGCTAGATTTTATAGAAAATTTTCAAAATTTTCCCTCCTTATCTTGGTACAATATGGATTTTGACACAAGAGTTTGGGTATGATTCATTTGTGTGTTGAACTAAGGCCTCAAGGTGCCTCCAAGGCGACCGTACTTGGCTAAATTGAGTGAGAATTTTTTTCTCCAAGTGTGTCAAGTGGTGTCGGATGGTGACATTCCACATCCTTAGGACAACACAAATATTGGAGGGATAGCCCCAATGTTATTCGTGGCTATTAAACAAAAATCCATAATGATTGCCCAAGGCCAGTGCTTCCTGTGCACAGTCTAAAAATTTTCCTGCTGACCTTAGGAAAAGTTAAATTTTTTAGCTCTTGTAATGTATTTCTTCCCTGTAAATCTTTATTTATAATTTCTACTTGACATTTTCTAATGTATTTTTCTTGTACGATTTTTCAGTGTTAATAATTATCATGGTGAGAAATGGATGAAAAAACCTCTTATTTATAGAAAATTATTGGGTTGATCTCGATGGAGAATACTAAAATATTATTGACCAAAATCTAGATCTAACTGCTTGGAATACTTTATTATAATTTTGGATAGAGAAAATATATTTAAAATGGTCAAATACCTTTATTTATGAATAATTAACAAACAAATGATTTATTAATTATTTCACGAATGTTAAGAAATGTTTGAATATGAAATAACTATTAAATAATTATTTAATAATTATTTCAAATATGGAGATAAGGAATAATAAACAAATTTATTTAATAATTCCTTGGTGATTTATTCAAAGGTGACAAGGAATATTTATTAAATAATGATTTAATAACTATTCCTAGAGAAAATTAAATAATTAATGGTTTACTTAATTATAATAAATTAATAAAAGTGGTCTATTAAATTATTTATTATATTGAAACTAATTTTACTATGGTAAAATTAAACTCACATGGTGTATTTATATCCACCTAGTTAGAAATGGCTAGGTGGTCATTTTTTGGTGATAAAAGATTTCCCCCCAATGTACAAGTGTTAGGAAAAAAACACATGACCGAAATACATTGTAAGTTACACTTCCACAAGAAACCAAAGGGAATTCAAAGAGAGAGAGAGAGAGAGAGAGAGAGAGAGAGAGATGATTGAGGAAATGCGAGGAAGGAAAAAAATGGAGGGGGCAAGATCGACTAAATCGATATAAGTCTCCTTTTATGTGTGAGTACATGATATCAAATGAGGTAGGGGAGGCACACCCATATACGCCAAGATAACTGATAAAAAATTATAATGACAAGCCCAAAAATGTGGGACTAAGCTACAAAGTACATAATACATTATTCACTGGCATCAATGGGCCAATACATAATACAATGAATCCCATATACATAATGCATATGGAAAAACATAGGCCAAGACTGAAGACAATAACATATGAGTACATGAGACATAATGCCCCTCCAACTAACATTGGGAGGGGGAATTGCAACCAAAGAAGCACTTCTTAATAGTAAAGGGCTCTGAATATTTGAATGAATCGTCTGAATGAGACATGCATGTTGTGGGTGTTGCATGTGGCTGGAACCGAACCCATCAAATATGCGAAACTACATATTAATTTGAAGCATAATATGAGCTAATTCGGGAATGTGGGGGGCTACCTAATGGGCCAACCCCTCATGAGGTTCGAAACATCTCACACACACTCGAAAATCACTGGTACAATCTGATGGATCATCATACCATCAAGTGTACGATTCTTAATTTAGTGATAATGAGCTGGAGTTAAGCACGTGAGAAACAACCAAGTCAAATGGAAATGATGATTCCCTTTGCTTAGCATGAGGCAAAAAACAATGATGAAAGTTGGAACCAACGTATACCTCCTTCTAGATTTCTCTTCTGGAATGAATGTGCTGAAGTCGACAGAAGAGGGCCCACTAGAGTTGAGGCAATAAGGAATCCTCAAATAAGGCATGAGGGATCATAGTAGAGTGAATGATGGAATGACACCAGGAATAATAATGCAGGGGTATAAACTGAGAGGAATACTGCCTATTTCCCTTGTCAGAGCATAAAATTCATGGTTGACCTAGCAATGGCTGACTCAATTCCAAAGGAGATGGTCAAGTACTTAGACGAAGCATTTTTGATGACAGAAAGTATAGCTAGAGGGAAAAAATAGAAACATAGGATGAATGTGATGCAAGGATGGATAGAATAATGTAATAAATAGGACATAATGGGACTTATAACTAATCGAAAAACAACAAAATTGACTATTTGCTCAATTTCTTCAAATATTACCTAAGGTTTATTTTAAAGTGAATTAATAAGGAAAATGGATTTTTATGTGCCTTAAACATACAACTTGAAATCTTAAATTAAGCATGAATAGCAGAAATAAGAAGGAAACACATAAAACTTGATGACAGAGTTCGTCCCTCCTGGACTACATCTCCGGGTTCGCTTCCAATGGGCATCCACTGTATGGGAAATTGTCATCAAGTTTTTTTACATCAATTTTCACCATTATGGAATGTTATCATAGGCATTAATGTATACTGTCAGAATATAGTCCTTGTCCTCATCTTCCCAATGAAACTTACAGATCTCAAAAAGGCCCAATATTGGCCAAGTTATGCCTTAAATGGAATTTACAGGAAAAAATAACAAAAATTCAAAATTAACTCCTTATATCTCCCTTAGCCATGGCACATTGTGAAATTCTTTTATAAACCCATGGGAAGGTCCTGGGGTCAAACCTACGGGCCTCCCAGGATTTTATTTGCAACAATACATATTAATATATGTAATATTCCAAAATTTGCATGCAGCAAAATGGAATATTAAATTTTGTTGATTTCACTTAGGAGATGAATAATTGGGTAAGAAGGTCCATGCATAATAAAAACATGAATAAAATCCCTCATAGTATGAGAGGGGATCATCATTGGAGCTGGATTTCACACCCTCAAGTGTGAAAGAGGACATTTGCATGGAGACAAGGTCAAGTTTGACCAAGTCAACAGTGCTGGGATAGGAGGTGGAGAACACTTTGATAGACAACGTAGTATGAATGGGGAGAGGGTTATTTGGTGGAGGAAAACCTAATGAGAGGGACCCATGGAGAGAGGGCTTTCACTTGTTTAAAAGGAGGGCAAGGAAGCCATTGTTATTCATGTTATGGATTATTGATTTCATTGTCTGTTTATACTTTGTGCATTCTCTTGCTATTTAGCAGAGTTGCAGTGCTGCTTAACACAAGGCATTCTTGCTTAGGAATTCCTACTCCTTTCAAGAGAGGCCTCTTGAAGGAGCTTGTTCTTCATTTCTCCACATGCAGGCTTGAGGCCAAGCATCCTCCTTCAGCTACAGAGTAGTTTCTATTTAGAGCTTAGTTGTGTTTTAGGGTGTTGCAGTGGAGGTTACTGAACACCACTTCCTGTGCTTATTTTTCAGAGGAGGAAGTCTTATTTCCTTTGGAGGATCATTGAGGGAGAATTTGAGCTGATTCCCATTATCTTTGGCATCAGGCTTGTCAGCCACCTATAAAAATTTGTCATACCAAATGGTTGCTAAATCTTTTTTAGCCTTCAAGAGATAGTTTCCTTTGAAAACCTATCATCTTTTAGTCTTAAGATGTTCTTTACCCTTTGATTTAATCTTCACTGTTGTTTCACTATTAGCCCTAAATTACTTGTTGTTCACCAACAGAAAAGACTGCTTAAAAACTCCATTTTCCATCATTTCGACTCCTCCTTTTCACTCACCAATAACCCCATTTTCATCCTTATTTTCCTTCATAAAATCCCTCCATATACCTTCATTTGGCTTCTAAATCATCAAAACCCCTCTTAAAACCTTATATCTCCCCTTTATTTGGTTTTAATTTCTGTTCTTTCATCTATTGGAACCCTCTTATGGCTTTAAAATTCCTATTTTAGGCCTAAATAACACCCTTTGCATTACAAAGGCATTAAGCCCTTTCCTACATGCGTCCTAAAGCTCTGCAGTCAGGTGCTAAAATACTTAAACCCTCTTCCAAACCCCTTTTTTCCTTCTATTTCACATTCCCGACATATAAATTTTTAAACAAATTTAGACCATTGATCTCTACAGATCAATGGCCATCAGGCCCCATCCTTCCACCTAATCACCTTCCTCGTCCCTTTTCTCCTTTCAACATTATCTTCTCCTTCCTTTAATCTTGACCGTTCATTATCAAAATCCAACGATCGAGACTTAACCCAATCTCACCATTCATCCGCTACGCGACAAAACTACACGTCACCATGGACCCCGCTTAAAACTTATTACCTTGCAGCTTTCTGCCCATCGTGTTCTGTCTGCGCCATTAGATCTGGACCCTCCAATCCGACAGTTCAAACACAATATCGCGTAAATTTTGGCCTCCCTACCCAGTGCACTACTTTCACACGAAATAGGCAGTATTGAAAGGGACAGGTGTCAAGCGATGTATGGAAATGCGATTTTTCGGGCAATACCACCTCCCCCCCATTTCGTCGCGCGAAAACCATTCCCGATTTTTTGCCAAACCACCGCCCCCTGCAACGTTTCCTTTCGTGTTTTTTCCTAGCCGTCGATCTCTGAGATTGAACGGCCCACATTATATCGCATTTTCATTCGTCTACCATCCATCCAATCTCTCGAATAACTCCATCGAAAGATCTCCGTCGTCAATCTCTGAGATCAGACGGTCCCTTTTTAATCTCACCCCCATCAATTTCCCACCTAACTTGCTCCCCAAACATTTCATCAAGAAATATTGACCGTTGATTGTCCTAAATCAACGGCTCCTATTTTCTGTCGCGCCCAAACCTCCAAAGCAGTTTTAAACCTATTTTTCACAGGATTTCTATAATTTTTGTTTGTTTTGTGCAAGTTCTATGGAGTTTTCCCATAGTTATAAAGATAACACGAAGGCCAAGAATGACGATTCCAAGACCTTCAATACATGAAGGGATCTAAGGAGTTATTAAATTCCACAGTCTCGGTCGATAAAACATGATTATCGATCCATTTAACATAAACCCTCCAACTACATAAAACCATTTGTATTAGTGAAATAAAACAAACAAAGTGTATCAGTAATGAAGAATCAACGATAAAGGGATTAAATCCAAAGCTTGAAGATCAGATTTTTTAATCCACATGTTAAAGATATTAAGACAATATCAAAGAATGAAGACCCGAAGACAAAGATTAAGGCTAATTTAGCCTAAACACAGACCTAAAGCAAATTAAAAGTGTTTAAAAGGTAAAAAAAGGAAAATATCAGTAAAAGAGGTCTCCACTGCCACATTAGAGACCATTCATCCTCTCCAGCTACCAAAATGCCACCTGCAACTTCAATAAATCGAAAGAGGGCATAGTTATTGCCCAGTCAGAAGATATTTGCCTAAAGACAGCTAAACAATTATTTCAAACAAAAGAATATATTTTAACTATTAGTAAAGATATTCTAAGAGATAAAGAGAGCCTTAAAGTCAATATTTTTGTCCACTAAGTCTAAAAAATAGAAACAATGAAAATGAAACAGAGCTGTAATTCAATGCATTCCTTCCTTATGCCTTGCATGGTTTTCAAGCCTAGGAATTGCATTTAGTATAGAATTAATGATACTTAAACCCTAGAAACTCTTCCACCTCCTCTTTTTCTTATAAAATCTTCTTGAGGAGCACATTGTAAAGGGTTGGTTGTTGGACTCTGATGTAATAGTTTTTGTATTGAATCATTGTTGAATGTAAATAAGTTCTGAAGCTCTGAAGCTCTGTTAAGTTATTGAGGAAGATAGGCTGAGAAGAGATGTTTGAAGCTGTGATGAAACATTGGACATGTAATTTGTAACTGGATTGAAAATCAATATACAAGCTGATTCTTGGGATCCTGGTCTATATCATTGGTGAAGTACCTCTTACTGTTATTGTTTTCCTTTCATGTATGCCATTTTGTTCACTTTTCTCTGATAAAGAGCAGCAAGCATAGAGCTAGGATTTACTATTAAAAGTACCCTACTCTCACTGATAAGCTTTATCTATCTGTTTTCTTCTAATTGTGATATTTGGGAATGACTTAAATTGAGTGTAAAAATTATCAAGGAACGTTGGTTAGTCCATGTCTTGATGTGCAAAACTTGAAAGGAAGTTCTTGAATGATATTTTCATTACATGCTAAGTAGAGTTAAACTAAGAAAGTTTATGGTTTGCCCTATCTTCTAGTTCTTTCTCCAAAGGTTGTTTGAAATTTTCCCTAAGAGTATGCTAAAAGCAGGCCTGGATTTTAATGATATCTGACATGATCTTAAGCTGCACTTTGTTTTCTTATCTGTTTTCATCCCTTATGAAATTAGTCCAGTGTGATGACTGGATTGTTCTTTTATAAGTTAGCTTTAATACAAGCTTGTCCAAAGAAGTATATGGTTAGCCCCGTCCTTTGGTTGTTTTCAAACAATTGCTTAAAAAGGCTTTTCTTGTATGGAAAGTTGATAAATCCTTGTCGAAATTATTGGATTTTTCCACTTTCTCAACAATTTTAATGTTCCACTCCATCACTTAATCTAAAGGAAATTTTGATATAGATGAATTTCCCCTTGGACCACTCTTGAAATTTTTGTGCAATTAAACCCTTTTGTGACTCCATTTCCTAATGGATTAAAGTTGCTTCACACCAATCCTATCTGCTGAAAACTTCTCAATATACTTGCATCTTCACACTTTGAAACCCTTTCATTTTGTGATATTCCATCCAATTAAAGATCATACCCGACCAACCAAACAAATAAAAACCCTTGTTCTTAATAACTAGCCTAATATCATACTAAAACCTTAAAAGATAAATCAATCTTTGCACTTATAGAGAGATCCCTCTCTGGATTCAAGAGGGCTAGATCCTAGAATCCCAAAGTGGTTTTTGATGTAGTCTCTGTAGCATTTAGTCTTGCCACTATACTAAATTACAGGGACCGAACATTTCTAGCGACCATACTAGGGAGTTCTGAGTAAAGTCCTTAAAACAAAACACTCATCATTCAGTGCAGTATAAGTAGCTCTCTTCAAGCACTACCAAGCATGTTGGTAATCATGATAGGATTTATTTTGAATCAGTGACAAACTAAGTAACCGTTAGGATTCTCATAGAGTCTTATCAAACCTTGAAGGAATCAGCTGGCTAAGCCATAAGAGTAAACTCTGTTTGTCTCATCACCATAGCTAAGTGTTGAAACAGATTTAGGACACTCTCATAACCTATAGGACTGAAAAAGTCAGAAAACCCAAAAAAAATTTTAGATTGGTATATGGTGGTGGACCATAAACCATTTTACCTCCAAAGGAGCTAAAAATTTCCACCTGGTGACTTCACTGGTCTCCAGTAGGCCTAATATCCCTCCAGTCTTTGTAGATCCCTTTGGGAATGCATTGAGCAAACCAAATCATACTGATGGTGGACATCAAATTTTAAATCATCCACCTAGCGACTCCATAATCCTGAATAGACCTAAAGACTCCACTAGGAAACCATTTACTATCATAACATCATATAAACTCAGTTAAGGAAACTTTAATGATTGAGTCATCATGTTAAAGGATCAGTTAGCCTAACAATGATTGTCATATTTGGTTAAAATTTTCTTATTATTGGGTTAGAAAACATAGCACAGTGGCTTCTAGAAGAGTTCATACTAGAGCCTATCCTGACCCAAATCCCCCTGAGATAGTAGATAATCCTGAAAGCACACTTAGGAACTCTCCTAAGGCTCAAGCTTCAACTGCTGTCAGACAAGTCCAAAGAGCTAATTCTGTTCCAGAAAACCTTACATCTCTACAAGATTCACAAGTTGACTTAAGAAACCCATTCAGAACTAGGTCACTTGATGATATAGACAAAAATACTTTGAGCCTTCACCTTTATCCCAAGATAGTGGTGAAAACACTGGTAGTAGAGAAACTACCCCACCTGAATTGCATTTGCTTCATAATTTTGGTTTCTCTCATCCAAGATCTACTCAACAACATTTTGTTGGTCCATCCACTTTTGTTATCCATACACCCACTGTTCAAACCACACCATTCCATCAACCCCCTCCCATCTTACATCCTCCACCTATAAACCCCCCATTTTTCCCACAACCTCCTATCATGGCAACATGGTATGCTCCCCTAGTCCTTCCTTTACCTCTAGTCAATCTGCCATAGGACTATCAGTCCAAGATACCATTATATGATGCTAGTGGTGCTACTACTACTTCACAACATGTGGAAAAGATGAATTACTATTTTGATAGAAGTGATATTGATGATGAAACTATCAAACTTAGATTGTTTTCTCAAAGTCTAGGGGGAGAAGCAAGAAAATGGTTCAAAGGCTTAACACCTCATAATATTAATGACCTCCAAGCTCTCCACTAGTTATTTCTAAACAAATGGAAATTTATAAAAAACCCTCTCCAAATACTTTCAGACTACAACAATCTCAAAAGAAACACTGGGGAAAGTGTTCAAAGTTATTGCACTAGGTTCAATAATGTGTATAATGCACTACCCCCAGACTTCAAACCTCCACAAGGTTCAACGTTGGCAAAATTTCCTGAAGGATTTGATCCTGAAATGGCCTATCAGCTAAGAGAAAGAGACCCCTTGACTTTAGAAGACATGCAGAAGGGAGCTATTGTTGTGGAGGTAAATTTGATTGAGAAAAGAGCTAGGATGAGGAATGAAAAGAAAGTATCATTTAGGGAGGAATCTGCACCATCCACATCTAGCTCAAAAAATGGAAAGGATGATGGAAGAGATGATGAAAAAGATGAGCATACTTGAGAAAGCACAAGCTAGAGAAAACCAATTAGCTCCCTAAAAAAGAAATCAATCTCAAAATCAAAATTAGAACTTTAGAAGAAATCAACCTCAGAACAGACAAAGAGAGGATGATCAACAAATCAGACCTCCCTTCCAAGAAAACTATGTAAGTGAGGTGGAAAAAACAATTGAACAAACAGAGGAAGATGACATAAACATGTTGGAAGTAGGTAGTGACCATTTTGATGTTCCTATTAATAGAGAACAAGGTCTATACACACCCTATGATGATAAAAGAACAGAGGATGAACATTATTATCAAGAGCTAGAAAATGTCATCATAGAGACCCCAAAGGAATATGACCTTAGGAGTAAAAAGAATCAGGAAACTCCCAAGAAAAAACCTCTGAAAATTCTACAAAAAATAGCCTTGTGAGCAAGCCCAAACAAAATTTAACACAAGGACAAAACAGTGGTTGTAAATTCTGATCAAAACAAAGAGAAAGGCACTCAAATTAATGAAAAATAGAGTGCAGACCTTATCATCATTAGTACTTCAGATAGTGCTCCTATTAAAACAATTTTGACCAATGTAAATAGAGGAAATCAGCAAGCTGATTTTGCTGATAGAGTGGTGATTAACAAGGCTGAAATAAACATTGTAAAAAATCAGCTGCCTTTTAGTTTGGAACAATAAAATTAAAATCTCTGTTCCCCTCACTGAATTAGTCACCCAAGATGTATATAGATCACAAATTCTGAAAGCCTTCAACATAGGAGAAAATAATGACACTGTCAACCTCAATGATGACCAACCAGAGCTCTTATTTGGTCCTAATATTGAAGGTAGATACCAAGAAGGGCCAGTTCCTCCATTTTATGTTAGTTTGAAAATTCATGAAAATTTTTTACACAATGCTATGCATGACTCAGTGGCCTCTCATAACTTAATGCCCAAAGCAGTAATGCAGAGTCTAGGCCTTGAAATCACCAGACCATACAAAGATCTATATTCCTTTGACTCAATTAGAGTGAAATGTTTAGGTTTGATCAAAGACCTCTATGTAAACTTAGCACAAATTCTAGCCAAGTGTTTAATGATGTATATTGTAGTGGCTGATGTACCCCCCAAGTATGGTATGCTTTTATCAAGATCATGGGGAGCTAAGTTACAAGGAACACCGCAAATTGATATGACATATGCTACTATCCCTGTTTTTAATCAAACTAGAAGACTTTATAAGGAATTTCACATGCGATACATGGTCAGTAGCCAAGAGAGACCTGAAAACTCTCCCCTTTATTTTGTGCATACAGGCCTTGACTCATTTATTCTCTTCAATCATGAAACATTTAATGAGCAAGAAACCTTAACTGACTTAGTGGCCACCCCTCACTGTAACATAGTGGCAGACACAGAAAAGGAGGAAGACAAGAAAAAAGCATCAAGACAGTTTGCCAAATTAGAAAATTATAGCAAACTAATCACATGTCTAGGGCTACAAAATAGTCATCCATTGGTTGTTAACCTTGAGAGTCAAGAGGAGAGTCCTCAACATAATGAAGAACATGAGGAACTAAGCCATATTCAACATAGTGCTAATTTACAAGAGAAATCTAAAAGCACACAAGATAAAGAGGATAGTAGTCAAACTAGTAAATCTGAAACTAGTCCTCTTTGGAGTATGAGTTTTGATGGATATTGTACTAAGAATAATGCCGGAGCAGGCATATGGATACACAACACTGAAAAAAATCATGCTGAAGGGCATTCCTACGGGTTAAATTTTCAATGTACAAATAACATAGCTGAGTACGAAGCCCTCCTTTTAGGCCTACACTTATTGAAGAAATTATGGGCCAAAAGGATAAAAGTTCATGGGGATTCAAACTTGATTATTAGGCAAGTGAATGGGGAATATAGTGCCAAACATCCCAGACTTTGAGCCTATAGAAATGATGTCATGGACTTATTAAAAACATTTGATGAATCCCAACTTATCTTTGTCCCAAGAAACCAAAATTTCCTTGCCAATGGTTTATCCTTTGCTGCTAGAACTTGTCTAACACCATATGAAACCAAGCAATGCACCACCCAAGTCAAATTTAGACCAGCTGTTCCAGACAATGAAAAATACTGGCAAGTGTTTGAGGTAGATAAACAAATATAAGACTTCTTGCAGTCCAGAAATTAATTTTAGCCGCCAAGTTTAGATTCAGAGTATGACCAAGACTGTCTTAGTGAAGAAAACCCACTTAATGAAGAAGTAAAGTCTCCAGAGATTGCTGATATAAATATGTTATCTAATAAACTTTAACATACCACAGAAATTGGTGTAGATTTTGAAAAATAAGACTTAGAAATGTTGCAATCTAACACTCAAAGCTTGCTAAAAGGACTGGTCCTATTAGAAGAATTGTTTGATTTCAATGATGTTGCCAAAAAGTCAAAACTGGAACCTGTTGAAACTGAAGTAGAAGAATGTAACATAGGTAGTAAACAAAAACCAAAAATGATCAAACTGTTTAAAACCTTACTAGCTCACATAAAACTGAAATACATTGAGCTCTTTAAGGAATTTTCTAATGTATTTGCATGGAGTTATGAAGATCTAAAATCATATGACACCAAGATAATTCAGCATAAGATACCCCTTAAGGAAAACCAAAAACCTTTTAAACAAAAATTTTGCATAATTAACCCTGTTCAATTACCTCTAGTAGAAAAAGAAATTAAGAAAATGTATGAAGCTAGAATTATTGTCCCTATTAGATACTCGGAGTGGGTGTCTAATCTTGTGTCAGTTAGGAAGAAGACAAGAGAGATTAGGCTTTGTATTGATTTTAGAAACTTAAACAAAGCCTCTTTGAAGGACAAATACCCTTTACCCAAGATGGATCACATTTTACAAAAGGTGGTTGGTTCTAAAAGGATTTCTTTGTTAGATGGCTTCTCATGTTACAATCAAATATTAGTACATCCTGATGATCAACTCAAAATAGCCTTTACTACAACTTGGGGTACTTTCATGTATGTGAAAATGCCCTTTGGTTTAATGAATGCTGGTGCTACATTTAAGAGAGCCATGGATATTGCATTCTCAGAAGAATTATGCCTCTTCATCATTATTTACCTGGATGACATCACTTTTTTTTCCAAAACAGATGAAGAACACCTAGAACACTTGAGAAAAGTCTTTGAGAAGTGCAGAAAATTTGGGTTATCTTTAAATCCAAAGAAAACAATGTTTGGTCTCCAAGAAGGCAAACTACTTAGAGACATCATATCAGAAGAGGAGATAAAGATAGATCCAAAGAGGATTGATGGTATATTCCAAATCAACCATCCTAGAAACATCAAGGAACTTCAGTCTTTCATTGGGAAGATTAATTTCTTGAGAAGGTTCATACCCAATCTAGCTGAACTCCTTAGAAACATGACAAATATGCTCAAAAAAGGAGTTAAATGAACCTTAGAAGCAAAGAAATCATTTGAACTGGTAAAAAAAGCATTAACCAAAACACCAGTTCTCATTAGTCCTGATTTTACAAAGGATTTATTCATTTTTTCATTTGCATCAGAACACACTGTGGTTGTTGTCCTATTACAGAAAAAATTGAAGGGACAAGAGCAACCAATTGCATTATTTAGTAATGCATTGAGAGATTCAACTCTGAAGTACAATATCATGGAAAAACAAGCCTTTGCCCTAGTCAAAGCCTTAAAAGACTTCAGATTTTACATTTTACATTCCCACATAATTTCATTTGTGCCAAATTAGTTGTAAAAGACATTTTAACCTAGCATCCAGATGGCAAAAGAGGAAAGTGGATTGTTGTGAACCTTGAATATGATTTAGAAATCAAGCCCACTAAGCTCATAAAAGGCCAAGGATTAGCAAGATTAATGGTTGAGTCTAGTTTTGAAGCTCTTGATATAAACATGTTAGATGCTTTAGATGAACAGGAGGAGTTTTCAACTCCAACTATTGAAGATCATTTTTTGAATTCATCTTGGTATGCTGATATTTTGTATGTTTTGCTCAATCTAAATGTTCCTCCTGGTTTGTCTAAAACAAAGGCAAGATTTTAAAAGTTGAAAGCTGTTAATTACTGCATTTTGGAAAAATATCTATATTGGAAAAATGCTAGTGGATTATTGCTTAAATGTTTGCCTGAGAATGATGCCGATAAGATCAAGCATGAATTACATGAGGGAGAATGTGGAGGCCACCTCTATTGGAAGACAACTGCCAATAAAATCCTTAGAGTTGGTTACTATTGGCCCACCCTTTTTCAAGATGTCCACAAAATGATTATTTCCTGTCACAAATGCCAACTCTTTGAAGGAAAAAGAAAATTGCTTCCCTTACCTCTACAACCAATCACTGTTGAAGCTCCTTTTCAACAGTGGGGTCTAGATTTCATTGGGGAAATCCATCCAGCCTCATCTTCCCAACATATATGGATCCTCACTGCAACAGACTACTTTACCAAATGGATAGAAGCCATCCCTTCTAGAAAAGCCACTGACTCTGTCATCATAAGATTCCTTGAAAATCATATCCTATCTAGATTTGGCTGTCCTAAAAATATTATCACTGACAATGTTGCTGCATTTGGATCCAAAAATATGGTTTACATCTGTCATAAATATCATATTACATTGGGCCATTCTACTGCTTATTACCCTCAAGGTAATGGGTTGGCAGAATCCTCAAACAAGAGTTTGGTAAATATAATAAAAAAATTGCTAGAAGACAATAAGAAATCATGACATACAAAACTAGTACATGCACTATGGGCTGACAGATTAACACTTAAGAAATCAATTGGAATGTCTCCCTACCAGCTAGTTTATGGAGCAGATGCAATTTTTCCAACCAGCCTCGGAGTGCCAGTCATGAAGCTAATCCAAGAAGTGCAGTCTGAGGATAATGATATGAAAAGAAGAAAAAATCAGACTATACATCTTCAACAAACCAGAGAGGAAGTCTACAACATAGCTCTACACCAGCAGGAAAACATCAAGAAGTTGTTTGATAAAAGAACCAAGGCTAGTGATTTCAGCTTTGGTGAAAATTTTTTGAAGTGGGATTCCAGGAGAGAAGATAAGGGAAAACATGGAAAATTTGATAACTTACGGCTAGGCCCTTATCTCATTCACTCTACTGTTGGTAACAATGCTTATTTCTTGTAGGAATTGAATGGAACTGAACTTCTTGGAGGTCCTCTCAATGGCAAGATGCTCAAGCATTACTTCTGTCAAGAGTTATGAGTTCCAAGGCTTTTTACTTTCCATTTCAAATTATCATTGTCAAAACATTGCATTCAAAGTTAGAAAAATTAAAATACAAAAACAATAAAAAATAAAAGAGGGCAGAAATAAAACAAGAAAGGTACGGCCCCATACCAAAAAAGAGAGACAAAGTCTGAAAGTGTGCAAGCTCAAATGCCACTCCTAAAAACACACTTCTAATTATTCATACAGCCTAATCATGACTAATTAGCTTTTCAATTTACTACTGATAGGTTAGTGAATTAGATCAGCCAAATATCTCAATCTTGGCTTATCAGTAAGGTAGATTAGGATAGAAAAAGAAGTGGTTCTAAATAATCAAAACTTGAACCAGATGAGAAAGAAAACACAGCTCAAACAAATTCAAACCAGAGCTGAAGAATAATGAAGGATGTTTTTAATTTTCAGATCTTAAGCCTTCACAATTTTGTTTTAATTTTCTGCAAATAACAGTCTATGTGAAGCTTGTTTTTATGACATAGATCTGCAGCAAGTCAGACTGTTTAATCCTGGCTTGGCTGCTTTTAAGTTTCCTGTTTTAGAATTTAGAGAATAAATGTCTGTCAGACAGTCTAATCCTGACAGATGGTAGTTATGTAGAGAAATTTATGAGTTCAACTGCTTAATTTGAAATCATGGAGGAATAAGAGTAGAATTAGATTAGTTTTATGTTTTCAATAAAAGAATAAATGTTGATGAAAAGAGTTTTCGAATTCAAATGCACTCTAAAGAAGAAAAAATGTTAGAATCTTAGGAATGGGTAGGTAGAGATGTTGTTGTTGAGCCCTAGAATTGCCTTCTCTTTTACAAACCTTCACTTCATTTCATCATTCTTTTATCACTTCATAAGCCTAAAATCAATGAAGAATGATTAGGATTGCTTAAAGGTTACATGCAATTGATTAACATATTGTATTTTCATGGTTTTTGTTGTTTTAATAATTTTGTGCAAAATAGCTACATAATACAGACGTTCCGTAGCCGATCACGTGTTCTGCAGCTATTTTAGTGTTTAAATGGGTTACAGGTGTCGTCTGAAGGAAAAGCGCATATGGTTGAATTCCAGACTTCATCCACATCATTCTTTGCTCCCCACGAAGTCTGAGAAAAAATCTCCAAGCGGTTATGCACGTGGAAGAGACCAAAAATAAGAAGCAAATTCCTACTGGGACAAGGACTGTACAGATATCTTCAACCACAGTACGAGGCCTCCACAAGAGTTCTAATCCAATTTTAATTGAAAGACATTTATTCCTATTTTATCTCAAGGGAATTTATGTAATTTTCTTATAAGAATGACTCGGGAGACCGAGAAACAACTAGCTAGATTTTGTTTTGTTGTTAGATCTCAGAAGACCGTAATACTCTGTTTTTAAATTATTTATCCTTTAATGAAAGAAGCACTGCTTTATTGCAAGATCTGAGGAAATCTTGAGGAGATTTGTATGCTAATCCGGTGGTAGAGGACCCCTACTACCCGAGAAGCTTTGTTCATATGGTTTAGATAAGTAACTTTAGCCTTGTTTCATTCCTAGTTTACGCAATTTTCTGAACTTTGTGTTTTATACTCACTTGCAGTGGATGCTACAGCCAGTCTTATTCCTACGAATTATTCCAAAATATCACTAACATTGAATGAGACATAACTGTAGTATTTTAGGAATTAGTTGCATTTTTCTGAACTTTACGTTTAATGCTCATTTACATCAATTTTTACAGCTAGTATTGTTCTTACGAACTATTCCAAAATATCACTAACACTGAATGAGACATAGCTGTGGTGTTTTAGAGCTTAGTTGCGTTTTTTTGAATTTTATGTTTTTGTGCTCACTTACATCACATGTTACAGCCATCCCTATTCTATGAATTTTTCCAAAATACCATTAACACCGAATAAGACAGAGCTGTAATATTTCAGTGATTAGTTTCATTTTAGTTTAGTTGTAAAACTCTGGAGGTTAATGGCACTCTAGTTCAATTCTGTCACTATATTTCAAGTTTGATTGATTGCATTCTTGTTCAGTTTTTTTTAATGTATTTCAAGTTTCATTAGTTAGTTGTATGTTATTTCTGTTCTATTAGACTTCAAGGCCTTCATTATTTACAAACTACTCTTGTTATTAACCTCTTCCATCACATCATCATATGGACAGGAATTAGTAATATCAGTTCAAGGCCTTGATTGTTCTACAATCTCTTATAATTTTACAAATAGCGTTTTTCCCCAAAACTATTCCAAAATATTTCTAACTTCCGAATAAGGCTTAGTAGTGATATTCTGAGTTGTAGAATGGATTAATCTCAGTGTCATAAATTAATTTAGAATAGAGTTCCTCACTATGTCAGCAGACTATCTTTTCCAATTATGTTCCAAAAAATGTCTAGCCATGGATGAGATTTTCTCTGTGATATTGTAGGTTTTTGTTTACTTAGAAGAACCTCATTGCATTAAACTTATCCTTTTCACAAGTTATTCCAAAATATTTCTAATGAATGAATTGGACCGAGTTCATGTTATGAGTTATTGAGTTCATGTTATGAGTTATTTTTCTTGTTAAAGTTTTGCATTTTCTGTTCTCAAGTGCCATACATAGTTTAGAATAGATTTTTCTCTGTTTTAGTGTGACCAAAAACTTCTCTTTGCCAACAACTTAGTTCCTTTCCTCTTAGCATAAAAACACAAAACCAAAAACACTAGAAAACACTAAACACAACGAATTAAGAAGAAGATACCTAGGCACATATAGTGCACTTCACTTCAATAGTTTACTAGCCCTGGTTGACAATTTATGACATCAACTTAGGAACACTAAGTTGAGTAGACATTTTGGCACCGTTGCCGGGGAAGTGTAAAAAAAAAGCAACAAGAAAACAAAAACAAAAACTTCAATCACCTACCACACCCACTATATCATGTGGTGCAGTAAGAGCCACACATCCACATCATGAATTCATATTTTTACAGGTAGAAGAAGAGGTGACAAAGGAGTTTGAAGAAATGGATGGAGATGATGACAATGAGGAAGATCATTTTGGATTTCCCATTCAAGAAACTGATATCAACGTTCAAATGAAGAACATCCATCCATCTGTACTTCCTAACTTCAAAGGTATGAGATCAGAAGACCTAGAAACCTTTCTTTTTGAATTTGAAATAATTTTTAGATCTTATGGCTACTCATTGCACATGCAAAAATTGAATTTGTTTCCGGCAACATTGAAGGATAGAGCTCTTAGATGGTTCATGACTTTAGGAACAAATTCTGTAAGGACATGGGATGATATGAAAAGAGTATTTTTGGAAAAATATAAAGGTTATTGCATGCACCATGACCTTAGAAATGAAGTCTTTAAGATGAACCAAAAAGAGGATGAAAGCCTAGAAGATTTAGTGGAGAGATTTACTTATAATATCAAAAGATCTAAATTGCATAATTTAGGATCAGATGCATTAGAAACTCTCCTACTAAATGCTATAAAGGATGAATGGATTGATCTTCTTAATCTTGTGGGAAAAGGAGATGTCTATCAATTAACATTTCAAGAAATTTGTGAACTGTGCAAGAACATATCAAGAGGAAAAGCAAAGTGTGTAAGGTCCCCTCAAGATCCATTTATGGCAAAAGTAAGTAAGTCAACATCAGGATTGGTAAGTCAAATTGAACCTAACAATTTGCTAAACATTCTTGGTAATTTAAATGAATAAACTGACATGCTAAGAATGCAAAACAAGAAAAAAGTTGCTTCATTCATATTTTTCCCTAAATGTAGAAAGAAACATGCTTTGCATGAATGTCCACTTGATAACATTAAAATGTGTAAAATTTGTGTAGGATCACATACTACTGAAGATTGCCCATCATTACCAGGGTTGAAGGAAATTTACCAAAAGTATAATGGAGCAAATCAAGCACAAGAGCAACTTTCTTATGTAGCTCCAAGAGGACTATGGCAGCCTCATCAACCCAATACGATGCAATATCCTTATGCACAATATCAAGGTTATGCACAACAATCTCAAGGTAATTGGAAAACACCCTTGCCTTGGCAACCTTGGGCATCTCAATCCCAACCTCAAAACCAACCTTGGAAACCTTGGCCATCTCAATCCCAACCTCAAAACCAATCTTGGCAACAAAGTTGGAAAAGGCCTTATAAAGAAAATCCATCATATCCCCAATCTTTCCCTCTCTATCCTCAATACCATCATCAATGTTATTCATACCATTCTCCTCCACCACAACATCAAAATCACCCTCATTTGACCTCAATTCAACCTTTCCCATTACCATCCACAAAAACACCCCAAATATTCCCCACTCCACAACCTCCACAACCATTTCATATCCCCAACAATAAAACACCTCAATCAACTTACAATTCTGAGGTATTGCAAAATGATTCACCAGCTATCATTGAAGAACAACAACCAAAAGAAGAAGACTCAGATAAGGTCCAAGAATCATGGATGTCTATTGATAAAGAGGAGATGTTGGAACCAGAGATTGAAAAGTCTCATGCATGCCTATCACCATATTCTATGAATGAAGATCACATCTCCGAAGACTTGCATTTCATGATAGAGGAAATACAAGGAAGACAAGATTACATTGAATCTTGGTTCAAGTCAGTCATCGGATCCCAATGCTCAATTATTCAATATCTTCTGACATCATCTAAATCAAGACAGTTGGCATCTCATATACAGGTACATATCAAAGAGTATCTTTCAAACCTGCATATGAGTTTATCTATCATCTTGTTACAAACATGGTTCCATTAGAAGTATTCATATACTTGAACAAGATTTTCTTTTTCAAGTAGAGTAGGACATAAAAAAAAAAAAAAAAAAAAAAAAGAAGAAGAGAAAAATAAGTCCTATTGTGAAAACCAGTTTGTTGGCACAATTGGACATGAGATTTGATTGAAAACCAGGCAACTGGCGAGAAAAGTTCACAATAAGTTCTGCAATTTCATGATGGTTTCAATCTTTCATGGTTCTTCAAATCATTTTTGGTTCTATGCTCGAGTTGGATGATATGGAATTCCTTAAGGTCCACCTTCCAACAAATCTTGTCCCATCGACCTTAACACTTTATCTGGGATCAAGATTAGAGATTATTTGGAGTGCCTTGGAGCTTGCATTCATCAATGGCAAGCCTCCTCATTGATAACAATGGGAATACAACAATGTCTCTTGATTTTCAAATCTTGCAGGCGACTTGACTTCGACACATTCATTCATCCCTGTCAAGATGCACTGAGGTACCTTGACAATCATTTACATTATCGGTGAGTTGTCTCGCATTGGTTAACGATTTTCATTATTGATCGGTAATCCAATGATTTCTTCCCATGCTCGACTTCGACACATTTATTCGCATAGTAAGAATTGTACCATGAATGTTGGCTTTGATGAAGACTAATGGTTTTATGGAATCAACAAAAACTTGTAGCAGTACATTTTATTAGTTTCTTGTAGCAGCATGTTCATCTTTTTTTCAATTCAATAATAGTTTCGGAAAGTGGCAGTTTCTGCAGCTATTGTTGTAGCAGCCTGTTTTTGTTTTTTGCAACTTTTTCCAGAAGCAGTTTTGGCGCAAATATTGCAAGAGATTGGAGCAGAAAATAAAAAATTTTGAGCTTCTGGGTTTTCTCAGAATATGATAAATTGAGTAAGACGCGAACAGAATTTGAAAAAAAAAACAATTTTTAAGGGCATTTCAGATGGGTTTTTAAGGCAGATTTTCATTTTTCAGCATTATGGACAGATTAGGACAGATTTCAATATTTTTGCACAGCAGAGCATTTTCTTCATCAAAATGAAATTCTAAAAGCATGTGGCAGTAGAAAAGGTAAAAATACACAGCTTCTCTTTTGAATCACTCAATTCGGCCTTAAAATGAGTTCGTGGCATACTTTTTTGTTGCAACATTGGGCAGAATGAAGGGTGAAACAGGGCATAAATTGATTTTATCATAAATTTCAAACCGTGCATCCGTTGGTCCTGAAATTTTTATGGTAAATGAATTGAGGTAGGGTGAATAAACATAGAAAATTTCAGAAAATTTTAGTGTGTATTATTCAAGAAATTGGCCACTTTCACCTATAGCCATTTCTCATTTTTCGGGAGATCTGTGCAACCAATGGCAAATATTTTTTGTCAGAAGATGCATAATAATATTGGTAACAACCTCAGAAAATTTCAGGGAATTCTGATGTACCATTTGAGAGAAATTGCAAAATTCATTTAATTTTACAATTCCACTCCATCTCACTCCACTTTCACTCCATCTCACGCCACTTTCATTCCATTTCACAAGTCATATTCCACTTTCACTCCATTAAATTTCACATCCATATTCCATAGCCATACTTCATTTCTTTTTACAGATTGCATGTTGCAGCCACATCTTATTCAGCAGTTCTGACACAATTGTACAGCCTACAAAGAGATGATGATTATAGGAAATTGAAGGATTCTGTTTTGAAGACCAACATGCTAAAAGAGGACCAAAGGAACAACATCAAGCACAACAATTAACAAGGTCAAAATTCTGAGGTAAATTGTGAAAATTATTTTAATAGAAAAAAAGTTAAAACATGAAATAGATACAATGTGTATAATCATATGTTTCCTAAACAACCTATCATTCGAATTGATTAACATATCTTGGCCATATCCCTTATCCAACATTCCATAACGGTCCTCATTGAAACCTTGATTAATGACTAATGGTCACAATCACAAACGTAACCTAATAGTCCACATCTCCTTAAGATTGTATCATTCACTTATTTCACCACAAGTTCATCATAAATTCTCCATCAAATCCATAGCCACTTCGTTTTCCCTTATAGCTTAATTACCTCCATCCATTCACCTCCATTACACTTTGGAGCCAATCCATCTTTAAGTACAGAGAGGTAATTCTGAGGGTGAAGCATCATTCTACAACTAATCCATCTTCAGACACAGAGATATAGTTTCAAAAATAAAGCATTAGACTCTGTAGTCAATCTAGCTTCAAGCATAGAAAAGTAATTATGAAAGGAAGATAATTTGCACAGAGGAGGAATGTGGCTAATTGTCAGGACAGAACCAGTTGGAGTCAAGTATTTGGAAGGATATCCACAAGTCAAGGAGCTACTACAACAAGCAGGGAGGTTGAATTTTATAGAGAAATTTGATGGCTTCCATAAGGAGATTACAAAATTGTTTGCCAAATCTTTTGATGGAGCAGAAGAATAAAAACTGACATGGTTATTGAAAATAAACTTGACACTCCACTACAAGAGGAAGATGAAGAACCAATTTAGGAAAAATTAACAGAGATTAGAAAATAGATTAGGGCCAAAAGAAGCAGAAATATAAGGTTGGATGTTCTAACAGAGGTTTCAAAGCACATGGAATAAGTTTTTATGAGATTGCATGAGGACATGCAATAGTTTTGCAGTGGGGGTATGTTGAGCCCTAGAATTGCCTTCTCTTTTACAAACCTTCACTTCATTTCATCATTATTTTATCACTTCATAGGCCTAAAATCAATGAAGAATGATTAGGATTGCTTAAAGGTTACATGCAATTGATTAACATATTGTATTTTCATGGTTTTTGCTGTTTTGATAATTTTGTGCAAAATAGCTACAGAATACAGACGTTCCGTAGCCGATCACGCGTTCCGCGGATATTTTAGTGTTTAAATGGGTTACAGGTGTCGTCTGAAGGAAAATTGCATATGGTTGAATTCCAGACTTCATCTGCATCATTCTTTTCTCCCCACGAAGTCTGAGCAAAAATCTCCAAGCGGTTATGCACGTGGAAGAGACCAAAACTAAGAAGCAGATTCCTACTAGGACAAGGACAGTACAAATGTCTTCAAGCATAGTAAGAGGCCTCCACAAGAGTTCTAATCCAATTTTAATTGAAAGACATTTATTCTTATTTTATCCCAAGGGCAGTTATGTAATTTTCTTATAAGAATGACTCGGGAGACTGAGAAACAGCTAGCTAGATTTTGTTTTGTTGCTAGATCTCAGAAGACTGTAATACTCTGTTTTTAAAGTATTTATCCTTTAATAAAAGAAGCACTGCTTTATTGCAAGATCTGAGGAAATCTTGAGGAGATTTGTATGCTAATCCGGTGGTAGAGGGCCCCTACTACCCGAGGAACTTTGTTCATATGGTTTAGATAAGTAACTCTAGCCTTGTTTCATTCTTAGTTTACACAATTTTCTGAACTTTGTGTTTTATACTCACTTGCAGTGGATGCTACAGCTAGTCTTATTCCTACGAATTATTCCAAAATATCACTAACATTGAATGAGACATAATTGTAGTATTTTAGGAATTAGTTGCATTTTTCTGAACTTTACGTTTTATGCTCATTTACATAAATTATTACAGCCGGTCTTGTTCTTACGAACTATTCCAAAATATCACTAATACTGAATGAGACATAGCTGTGGTGTTTTAGAGCTTAGTTGCGTTTTTTTGAATTTTATGTTTTTGTGCTCACTTACATCACATGTTACAACCAGTCCTGTTCTATGAATTGTTCCAAAATACCACTAACACCGAATAAGACAGAGCTGTAATATTTTAGTGATTAGTTGCATTTTAGTTTAGTTGTAAAACTCTGGAGGTTAATGGCACTCTAGTTCAATTCTGTCACTATATTTCAGGTTTGATTGATTGCATTCTTGTTCAGTTTTTTTTAATGTATTTCAAGTTTCATTAGTTAGTTGTATGTTAGTTCTGTTCTATTAGACTTCAAGGCCTTCATTATTTACAAACTACTCTTGTTATTAACCTCTTCCTACACATCATCATATGGACAGGAATTAGTAATATCAGTTCAAGGCCTTGACTGTTCTGCAATCTCTTATAATTTTACAAATAGCCTTTTTCCCCAAAACTATTCCAAAATATTTCTAACTTTCGAATAAGGCTTATTAGTGATATTCTGAGTGTAGAATGGATTAATCTCAGTGTCATAAGTTAATTTAGAATAGAGTTCCTCACTATGTCAGCAGACTATCTTTTCCAATTATGTTCCAACAAATGTCTAGCCATGGATGAGATTTTTCTCTGTGATATTGTAGGTTGTTGTTTACTTAGAAGAACCTCATTGCATTAAAATTATCCTTTTCACAAGTTATTCCAACATATTTCTAATGAATGAATTGGACTGAGTTCATGTTATGATTTATTGAGTTCATGTTATGAGTTATTTTTCTTGTTAAAATTTTTTATTTTCTGTTCTCAAGTGCCATACATAGTTTAGAATAGGTTTTGCTCTGTTTTAGTGTGACCAACAACTTAGTTCCTTTCCTCTTAGCATAAAAACACAACCAAAAACACTAGAAAACACTAAACACAACGAAGTAAGAAGAAGATAACTAGGCACATATAGTGCACTTCACTTCAACAGTTTACTAGCCCTGGTTGACAATTTATGACATCAACTTAGGAACACTAAGTTGAGCAGACAGTTGTTTTGATATAATTTCGTTGTTTCAGATTGTTTCAAAGATTGTCAGATCAAATAAAGGTCAGCTAAAGGAAAATAAAGTTGGTTCCCAATGGATAAGGCACTAGTTTACTGAAAAGCTAGAGATCAATATCTGAAGTTCTTGACACCTTCAAGAAGATGCCATCCCCATGTGGAGCCACTGTTATCCACCTATAACAAATTATCATACCAAATGGTGGCTAAATATTTTTTAGCCTTCAAGAGATAGTTTCCTTTGAAAACATATCATCTTTTGAATTCTTAAGATGTTCTTTACCCTTTGAGTTAATCTTCACTGCTGTTTCACTATTAGCCCTAAAGTACCTACTATTCACCAAGAGAAAAGACTGCTTAAAAACTCCATTTTCCATCATTTCCACTCCTCCTTTTCACTCACCAATAACCCCATTTTCATCCTTATTTTCCTTCATAAAATACCTCCATATACCTTCATGTGGCTTCTAAATCATCAAAACCCCCCTTAAAACCTTATATCTCCCCTTTATTTGGTTTTAATTTCCCTTCTTTCATCTATCGGAACCCTCTTATGGCTTTAAAATTCTTGTTTTAGGCCTAAATAACACCCTTTGCATTACAAAGGCATTAAGCCCTTGAGGGCTTATTATATCAAGCCCTTTCCTCCATGCGTCCTAAAGCTCTGCAGTCGGGCACTAAAAGACTTAAACCCTCTTCCAAACCCCTTTTTTCCTTCTATTTCACATTCCCGACATATAAATTTTTAAACAAATTTAGACTGTTGATATTTGTAGATCAACAACCATCGGGCCCCATCCTTCCGCCCGATCACCTTCCTCGTCCCTTTTCTCCTTTCAACATTATCTTCTCCTTCCTTTAATCTTGACCGTTCATTATCAAAATCCAATGATCGGGACTTAACCCGATCTCACCATTGATCCGCTACGCGACAAAACTACATGTCACCATGGACCCTTCTTAAAACTTATTACCTCGCAGCTTTCCACCCATCGCGTTCTATTCACGACGATATATCTGGACCCTCCAATCCGACGGTTCAAACAAAATATCGCGTAAATTTTGGCCTCCCTTCCCAGTGTGCTGCTTCCGCGCGAAATAGGCGGTATTGAAAGGGACAGTTGTCAAGCGATATATGGAATCATGTTTTTTTGGGCAATACCGCCTCCCCCCCATTTCGCCGCGCGAAAACCATTCCTGGTTTTTCCGCCAAATCGCCGCCCTCCGCAATGTTACCTTTCATGCTTTTTCCTAACCATCGATCTCTGAGATCGAACGGCCCACATTATATCGCGTTTTCATTCTTCTACCATCCATCCAATCTCCTGAATGACTCCATCGAAAGATCTCCGCCTTCGATCTCTGAGATCGGATGGTCCCATTTTAATCTCACCCCCATCCATTTCCCACCTAAATTGCTCCCCAAACATTTCATCAAGCAATCTCGACCATTGATTGTCCTAAATCAACGGCTCCTGTTCACCGTCGTGCCCAAACCTCCAAAGCAGTTTTAAACCTATTTTTCGCAAGATTTCTATAATTTTTGTTTGTTTTGTGCAGGTTCTATGGACTTTTCCCATAGTTATAAATATAACGTGAAGGCCAAGAATGAATATTCCAAGACCTTTAGTACAGGAAGGGATCTAAGGAGTTCTTAAATTCCATAGTCTCGGTCGATAAAACATGATTATCGATCAATTTAACAAAAACCCTCCAACTGCATAAAACCATTTGTATCAGTGAAATAAAACAAACAAAGCGTATCAGCAATGAAGAATCAACGATAAAGGGATTAAAGCCAAATATTGAAGATCAGAGTTTTTAATCCACAGGTTAAAGAGATTAAGACAATATCAAAGAATGAAGACCCGAAGACAAAGATTAAGGATACTTTAGCCTAAACATAGACCTAAAGCAAATTAAAAGTGTTTAAAAGGCAAGCAGAGGAAAATATCATTAAAATAGGTCTCCACTACCACATCAGAGACCATTCATCCTCTCCAACTACCAAAATTCCACCTGCAACTTCAATAAATCAAAAGAAGGCATAGTTATTACCCAGTCAGAAGATATTTGCCTAAAGACAGCTGAACAGTTATTTCAAACAAAAGAATATATTTTAACTGTTAATAAAGATATTCTAAGAGATAAAGAGAGCCTTAAAGTCAATCTTTTTGTCCACTAAGTCTAACAAACAGAAACATAGTAAATGACACAGAGCTGTAATTCAATGCATTCCTGCCTTATGCCTTGCATGGTTTTCAAGGCTAGGAATTGCATTTAGTATAGAATTAATGATACTTAAACCCTAGAAACTCTTCCACCTCCCCTTTTTCTTATAAAATCTCCTTGAGGAGCACATTGTAAAGGGTTGGTTGTTGGACTCTGATGTAATAGTTTTTGTATTGAATCATTGTTGAATGTAAATAAGTTTTGAAGCTCTAAAGCTCTGTTAAGTTATTGAGGAAGATAGGCTGAGAAGAGATGTTTGAAGCTGTGATGAAACATTGGACATGTAGTTTGTAATTGGATTGACAATCAATATACAAGCTGATTCTTGGGATCCTGGTCTATATCATTGGTGAAGTACCTCTTACTGTTATTGTTTTCCTTTCATGTATGCCATTTTGTTCACTTTTCTCTAATAAAGAGCAGCAAGCATAGAGCTAGGATTTACTGTTAAAAGTACCCTACTCTCACTGATCAGCTTTATCTATATGTTTTCTGCTAATTGTGATATTTGGGAATGACTTAAATTTAGTGTAAAAATTATCAAGGAATGTTGGTTAGTCCATGTCTTGATGTGAAAAACTTGAAAGGAAGTTCTTGAATTATATTTTCATTACATGCTAAGTAGAGTTAAACTAAGAAAGTTTATGATTTTCCCTGTCTTCTAGTTCTTTCTCCAAAGGTTGTTTGAAAGTTTCCCTAAGAGTATGCTGAAAGCAGGCCTGAATTTTAATGATATCTGACCTGATCTTAAGTTGTACTTTGTTTTCTTATCTATTTTCATCCCTTCTAAAAGTAGTATACTGTGATTACTGGATTGTTGTCTGATAAGTTAGCTTTAATACAAGCTTTTCCAAAGAAGTCTATGGTTAGCCTTTTCCTTTGGTTGGTTTCAAACAGTTGCTTGAAAAGGCTTTTCTTGTATGGAAAGTTGATAAATCCTTGTTGAAATTATTGGCTTTTTCCACTTTCTCAACACTTTTAATGTTCCACTCCATCACTTAATCTAAAGGATCTTTTGATATAGATGACTTGCCCCTTGGACCACTCTTGAAATTGTTGTACAATTAAACCCTTTTGTGACTCCATTGCCCAATGGATTAAAGCTGCTTCACACCAATCCTATCTACTGAACACTTCTCAATATACTTGCATCTTCACACTTTGAAACCATTTCATTTTGTGATATTCCATCCAATTAAAGATCATACCCGACCAACCAAACAAACAAAAACCCTTGTTCTTAATAACTAGCCTAATATCATACTAAAACCTTAAAGGATAAATCAATCTTTGCACTTATAGAGAGATCCCTCTCTGGATTTAGGAGGGCTAGATCCTAGAATCCCAAAGTGGTTTTTGATGTAGTCTCTACAGCATTTATTCTTGCAACTCTACTAAATTACAGGGACCTAACAAGGCCAACCATTTCCATGATCTACAGTGTAGTCCCTCTCTTAGACTGCGTTATTTTTAGTGTGTATCTGTAGTGAGGGTTGCAGTGTTTGTTTGAAGGTAGAGATCTCCAGTGTTAGGATCAGCCTTTCACTTGGAAGATCCATTGGAGGAGGTCTATTCAACTTGTTTATCATCTACAACCATCTCCATCCAGTTCTTGAGTTACAGCTGCTACTCAGCCCTGATACTCCAGCATTTTTTCTATTTTGTATATTTCAGCCAATCCTTATAGGATTGACCTGATATTGTTTTTCAGGGGTTAGAGCTTTTCTCCCCACATTATTTGAGCCATACATTACCATATCTATGTATTGACATTATTTATGTAGCAGTGCCTCCTATAAACTGCACAGTCATAGCCTTGGGCTTTCTTATGTAGCAGTGTTCTTCATTTCCTTGTACATGTTCTATTGAGGCTTGCATTTCCCAACTTGAGTGATCATCACCTCAAGGATTTGTATACATTTTCTACTATAAGATCAATTTGATGGCTACTTGGATCTTCTCATGTTTTATGTATTGATATAATGCTGCTACTCCAATATGTGTTCTTACATTGCTGCATCTCCAACTTTGGAAGATCTTAAGGTGTTCTTATTGTTGTATAAATTCCCTATTTTGGGATATTACAATATAGCAATAGGGTGCAACTATTTAACATATATAGCTTTTACAATGATTATATTACCCCACCATCTGAGATATTTTGTTAACCAAAGTTTAACAATAGTATTTCCAGATCTATGTGATAAAATCCCCGTAGATATAACATATGGTTGTAACCATAGTCAGTTAAAAGACAGAAGGTGATACATAACTTGACCCACGTGGAATTTGGTTGCAATAATTCCTAACGTTGGAACTTTGGATTGTTGCTTGCATGATATATGTGGAGCTTCATTAACTCATTTTTAGGTGGCACTTAAAATGACTGGGGTTTGTAGGTCCTGTCGGATAAACCTACCATTTCCACCATATCCACATAGAAAACCTTTAAATAAATATTTGCGCCCATGTTGTATAAAGACAACCTTGTGGTATATTGGTAAAGTTTTAGATTGTTGGTTCGGAGGTCGCGGGTTCAACCCACACCTTGGATGTTTGACCTACAGATTTGACCTATGTGGTACGTTGAATATACTACCACGTGTTTGTCTCTGGCACTTCCAATTGGCCTTCTCTAGGGTTGTTGCTTCGCATGCTCTAAACCATTTTTTTTCCTATTTGGGAAAAACTTCATAGTGTATTTTGTCCCTCATACCGAGGCCATTTTGAAAACCAAACATATCACCAAAATCAATGCATGGATCTCTTTGACTTGGAATTGGTTTCATGATAGTATGATACTGTAAAAGTTTGCGCATTTTGAGGATCCTCCTGGATCATTCCTCTCTAGTGGAATTTTTTGGACCACCAAAATTTTGGTTTTAAGCAAATAGGAGGTGAAGGTACAACTCCCTCAGCCTTCCAATCTCCATACACTTTTCTTTGCTTGGCTTCATGGTTTTGAGTCCCACTCGAAGGTACTCTACATATCCATGCCTAGAAGTGCAGAACTTCCTATCCAAGATGGTATCTTCCAGTAACTCATTCAAACATTCAGGCAAAAAATCATCTAAAGTTGGAATTTGAGCATTTTCCTCTTGATCCATGATCACTAGAGGTTCATACAACTTCAATTTATCAACATTTACAATTGAATATATATGCATGTAAGGAGGAAAAGTTAAATGGAATGCATTGTGCCCAATCTTTTCAACAATTCTTAAGGGACCATACCTTATAGGTTTCAAATTTTTACCTTCACCTTTCATCCTTTCTTTGTTGATGTATAGTCATACTTGATCACCAACCTAAAAGTGATGATCCATTCTATGCTTTTCATGATGCATTTTGTATTTGGCCTGACTTTTCTCTAATTGAGCCTGCACTGCTTCATGTATCTTTTGGATTCTTTGAATGAACTTGATTTCTTTGCCATAATCTCCATCTCTATCCTCCTTAGCTTCTTCACCAAACATAAATTCCATTGGTTATTTTTCGAGGTATCCATAACATGTTTCAAAAGGATATCTACTAGTAGAAGAGTGCAAGGCACTGTTGTAAGCATGCTAGACTTAATTTAAGGATTCATCCCACAACTTAGGATGTTTACTACAATAACCTATGAGAAGATGTACCACTACTATTATCACCACCTCCATTTTCCCATCGGTTTGTGGATTAAAATTTGTGCTCTTTTTAAACTTAGTGTCCATGAGTCCCCGCAAAGTGGACCAAAAATCCCCCATAAAACGAGAGTCCTTATCTGAAATTATAGAAGTACGCAACCCAAAATGAACCCATACATTTTGAAAGAACAATTGTGTAGTATGTTCACCAGTTTCTTTTTACATGGATCAAGAATACACATTTTGCTAAATATATCAGCCACAACATAAAAATAATCATTCCCTTTTCTAAACATTGGAAGCCCTCCTACAAAATCCATTGATATATTCTCCCATGGACGAGAAGGAACTAAAATTGGCATATAAAAACTTAACTTTATGTTGATTGGTTTTCTTGTTGAACACATGACACAACCTTTGATGTACTTAGTAATTGTTTCATTCATCTAAGGCCAATATAAAAACCTTTGTAATTTTTCCACTATGTTACCTACACCAAAATTCCCTGAAACACGAGAAGAATGTGCTTCCCTGATGACGTGCACTCTTTCTCCCTATGGTATGCACAACTTGCCAAGATGGTACAATAACCTGTCATGAACATGATAATTCACTTCTTCCACCTGAGCATCATGAGTTAGTGATTAATAAACATCCTTAAATTCAATATCTGCAGCATATTGTTCTATAGAAGTTTCATGTGCTAAAGAATTGTTTTGTAGAATAAATGAAGCATTCAAAGATGGTCTTCATAACATAGCAACTATTTTATTTGTGGTACCTTTATTATTTTTTATTACTAACTGAAATTGATGAAAAAAACCCATCCATCTATAATGTAGAGACTGTTGCAACTTAATTTTTGATTGAAGGTACTGAAGTGGTTGATGATCTGTATGAATCACTGCTTATTTTACATTAAATAATGTTTCCATTTTTTAACACTTTCCCCTAAAGCATACAATTCTTTATATATGTTGGATTGTTAGCAACTGCTTTAGAAAATGTTTCTTAATGAAAACAAATATGCTTTCCTTTTTCAATAAAATTGCACCCATTGCATACCCACTAGCATCAGTTTCTATTTCAAATGGTTGTTGAAGATTTGGTAAAGCCAATATTGGAGTTGTAACAATTTTATGCTTTAAGGTATCAAATTATTTTTTTTGTTTTCCTCCCCAGAGAAAAGAGAAATTAGAACTTGTTAAATCATGAAGTGGTGATGCAATAAAAGAGAAATGAGGAATTAAATCCCTCCAGTTCTGAACTGCAACCAAGAAACTTCTAACTTTCATCACATTTTGAGGTCCTGGCCACTTAAAAATCACATCAATTTTAGTTGGATATATTTTTAGCTAACCACCTCCAACTATGTAGCCAAGATATAATAAGGATGTATTTCCAAATTCACATTTAGAGAGTTTTAGATACAATTTCTCTTTATGCAACACATCACAAACTTGTTTAACATGATTTATGTGTTCTTCCAAACTTCAACTGAAAATAAGTATATCATAGAGATAGAATATGACAAAATTATATCATTCATCACTCTCATAAAATTTGTTGGAGCATTGCATAACGCAAACGGAATAACCAACCATTCAAAAAGCCCCTGTCTAGCCTTAAACACGGTTTTCCATAAATCATTCTCTGCAATACGGAACTGATGATAACCACTTATTGAATCCAATTTGTAAAGTAAAAAAAATTCTTTAATTGATCAAGAAAATCATCGATTCTAGGAAGAGGATACATGTTCTTAGTGGTGATTTTATTTAATCTAAAATCAACACACATTCTCTAGGTTTATTCTTTCTTTGGGACTAATATGATCGGTGATCCACATTGAGAAGAACTAGGTCGAATAAAGCCTTTATCAACCAATTCCTAAATCTGTTTCTTAATTTCTTCATTTTCTATGACCGAGATACAATACATGCCAATGTTTGGGTGAGGGGCATGAGATTGTAATTGAATTTCATGTTGTATTTCTCGTTTTGGAGGTAAAATTTTTGGTTCTTTAAACAATTTTTTACAAGAATCTACTATTTCCACCAATTTGTCCTTAAACTGAGAATCACACCCTTGAAAAGAATCATACTTATATTTAGGTTGTTCTTTAATAATCATGCAAACATACTTTTTACTTGAACTTATTAACCTTTTCATCTGACTCACATTAATTAAATCCACGTTTGTCTTGATTTTTTGTGCCTTGACAACATATTATATTCCATATTTACAAATATGATACTTATTCTCATTTCTATGAAATATGGCATCTCGATCATAAAGATATGAAATACCCAACACAACTCCACATATATCCAAAGGAACCACATCTAATTCAACTTCATCAACAAAATTAGTTGTAATTGCAAACATTAATCGACACTGTTTTCTGACATGCATCCAAGTATTTTCTTTCAACCATCCTAAAGGGTATGGTTTTTGATGATTTTTAGTTTCCAATACCAATTTCCTTACTAGTTCCTCAGATATTAATTTTTCTTGTGATCCACTATCGAATAATGTGTCTATCTTTGTGTGATTGGATATAATCCTTATGTGAAACAATTCAACTCTCTTCTTTTCCTCAATCACATTATTAGATTTTGAAGAAGATGCTAAAAAAGTAGAACTAGAACTACCTTCAGAAGGAATACATGATAGACCCATAGCGGTAATCTTCTTCTCATCACCGGAGTCAGATCCCAAATCTTGTTGCACTGCAGCATTAGCTTTCATTTCAACCTCCTTCTTAAGGAACTTATCTAGTTTAATTTTAGGATGAAGCTTCCAACATTTGGAGTCATCATGTCCAACCCTCTAACAATGAGTACAAATAGGCATTTCTCCTTCCTTCTTTTCTATTGCCGATTTCTTCCCTTTTAACTTACTCTTTCCTTTGCCTTCTTTGGAATATTTTTTCTTTGAATGCTTGAATGGTTTATTTGAAAAGTTTGACTGAAATGGTCTACCACCTGATTCAATATGAATGACTTGACACACACTTCATCAAAGTCAATTGGATTAAACATAAGCAATGTACTTCGCAAATAAGAATGAAAAATTCCAATATACTTTAACAAAGTTTCCTGTGTATCTAATGGAATATTACGTGCTAATGCCTTTTTCTTGAATTCCTGTGTAAACTTTTACACACTCTGTCCTTTACCTTGCCTTAAATTTTTCCAATCCATTACAATATATTGCATATATTCTAAAGGAACATAGTTACCGATCAAAAGAGAAAATTACTTGGTACTTTTATTTTTGAGGTCGCAAAAAAAGAGTCAATTTTGAAAAGTGGTGATGCAGAATCACCCAATTTTTTTTTTTTTTAGCATAGTTTTGGCACTTCAAATTTTCTTACGACCTTTTTTTTAATGTCATGATTTTCATGTCGATTTTGAAAAGTGGTGATGTAGAATAACCTAATTTTTTTTGGAGCATATTTTTGGAAATTTAAATTTTCTTTGATTTTTTTTTAAAACATCATGTCGATTTAGAAAAATGGTAATTTTTTTAGCACTTTAAATTTTTTTATTTATCAAGTATCCATATTTGTTTTAAATTGTTAATGATTTTCATGCTAATTTTGAAAAGTGTTGATGCAACATCAATCATTTTTGTTTAGAGTGGTGATTTTTATCTTGGTAATATGACATAAAAATAAAATAAAAAACATGACAAAAAAAATTAAATATAAAAAAATATGAAAAAAAACAATAAAAGTATAAACAAAAGCAAAAATAACTTGTTAAAATAAAAAAATAAAAAAATAAACAAAAAAATTCAAAAAATAAATTTATAAAAGAAGGAAAAAGTAAAAAAAACTCATAATTTAAAGAGAAATAATAAAAATTAACAAAAATAAACATTTTTTCCAAGTTAAAAAAAAACAGCATAATTAAAAATAATAATAAAATTAAAAATAAATAAATAAAAAGAAATTTAAAAATAATTAAAATTTAAAAAGTCAAAAAATCAAAATAATAAAATTAAAAATAACTAAAATTTAGAAACTTAAATTTAAAAAAATAAAAATAAATAATTAAATTTAAAAACAACATTTAAATAAAAATTTTAAAATAATAAAATATTAAATTTAAAAAAAAATAAAAAGAAAATTAAAGAAATGATGATGATGATGATGATGATGATGGTTAACGTCCACTGAGACCAATCTTTGGTCTATCGGACCTAAATAAAAGAGTTATTTAATTTGATTTAAGATTTTATTCCTATGCTCAAAAAGCTTGGAGAGAATCCTCCCGAGCTCACTATAATTTTGACATCTTAAAAGGCTAGGAAGGTCAGTATTGCAACAAACATTATGAAAATAAGCTCTAATGTGGTTGTATGCAGGGCAGTCTAAGAGGAAGTGATTTTTATCTTCAATGTTCATATTCTCATAGATATGGTAGATCCTTTCCATCCATGGTGTTTTAGGAACTGTCCAACGACCTGTTTCACACACACACACATATATTTCAAATTTAAAAAAAAAAAATAGTATTTATTTTTTTTAATTAAAAAAAATTTAAAATTTGAAAAAAATAAAAAATAAAAATAAATAAATTTTAAAATTAAAATTTAAAAAAAAAACTAAAAAATTAAAAAATTAAAAAATATTAAAATAAAAAAACAAAAAATAAAATTAAAATTTAAAAAGTGAATTAAAAATTTTAATAATAATAAAAAATTAATAAAACAAAAAAAATTAAAAATGAAAAAAAAATGAAAATTAATAAATAAATAAATAAAAATCATCGTCATTGCCCTAGGGGCTGCAGGGCTCGAATGACAGGTGATAGAGAGCTGGCAGATGGGCGGCAGAGACCTGCCAACTCTCCACCGCCTGTCAGTTGAGCCCCGCGACGAGCTCTCTGTCGCCCGTCGGTCGAGCCCCATGGTAGGGGTCGATTCCGGGAATGACCGCCGCCCTGGGTCGATTCCAAGAATCACTGTCGCCGCCCATTGTCACCACCTTGGGGGTCACGAGGGTCGATTCTGGGCAGCTCTCCGCTGTCCATTGGTTGAGCCCCACAGTTTTGGGAATCACCATTGCCCTAGGTCGATTCCAGGAATCACCGCTGCCTTGGGTCAATTTCGGGAATCACCGTCATCGCCGTGGGGGCCGCGGGGCTTGGCCGATGGGCGACGAAGAGTTTCCAGCTCTCCGTCGCCCATCGGCCAAGCCTCGCGGCCCTCAGGGCAGCGAAGGTGGGTGGTGTTATTTTCTTTTTAAATTTAAATATATATTTTTTTAATTTAAATTTCTAAATTGAATATTTTTTTTTTAAACTAATTTTAAAATTTGTGTTTTAATTATTTTATTTTATCATTTTTTTTAATTATGTGGCTTTGGTTTTTATTATTATTTTTTTTATAACTTAAAAAAATATATATTTTATAGATAAATGTCTTTCAGATTAATCACATCATTCGATAAATATTTGTTTTTTGTTTTTTATTGTTTTGGGTTAATTTTTAATCTTTTTCTTTAAACTGTGCGTGTTTATTTTATTTTCCTTTTTTGTTTTCTTTTGAAATTTTTTGTGTTTTTATTTATTTATGATTTTTTTTATTTTTTATTTTAATCTTTTATTTTATTTTTACAAGTGATATTTTATCTTTAATACCATGCCTAGAAATTGTTGGAATTTTATTTTCATAAAGGTGATATTTTATCTTGAATGTCATCCTTGGATTTTCAAGGCTTTTCAAAGACACGATAATAGATTATCTTTAATACCATGCGTAAAAAAATGTTACAATTTTAAGACTTTTGATATTTTATCTTTAATGTCATGTTTATCATTGAAATTTTAAGGTTTTTCAGTCATGATATTTTATCTTTAATGTCATTATTAAAAATTGTTGACAATTTACCCTGAAAAGAAAAGAAAAACGTTATTCCAACATTAACACTTTTCGTTTTCAAGGTGTTTCTTGCACATTAAAAATTGACGACATTATTCTAACACAACACCTTTTGTTTTCAGGCTCCTTTTTGCACACAAAATTGGCGATGTTATTCCAGCATCAACACTCTTTTTTTCAAGTTGTTTTTTGCACACAAAAAATTAGCGATGTTATTCCACCATCAACACTTTTTGTTTCGAGGTTGTTTTTTCAATCATTTTTTCAAGAAAAAAATCGGTTTTTAGCATAATTTAAAAAAATGTTGAAATTTGACCATTAAAAAAAACAATGCACTCTCGAAGACACACTTTTTGGTTTTTGGGTTGTTTTTTGAGTTTTTTTAGGCTAGAGTTCTCATTTTGAGGTAATAGTTCTCGTTTGATTGGTAACTATGTTAAGGATAGAATTGCTTTCTAAGAGCTTTAACGAAATTAGACCATGAAGAGATAATTTTACCTTTTTTATTCAAATCTAATTGAGTTTTACTTTCCCAACAAATCAAAGTTTATCCTCCCATTCTAACTGTAGCTAACTGAATTTTTGCAGATTTATCAACAACATTTTGAATTCTACAATACACCTCAAGTGGATTTATCTAGTTATCTAAATTTTTAGGATTCATTTCACCATCATATCTTGGCAACTCAAACTTAACATCAAGCTTCAAAAAAGGAGATTTCTTTGGCTTCTTTTGTGAGTCTGAATATGAACTTGAATGATAAGAGAATAAAGATGAAGAAGATGAAGATGGAGGAGAAGGAGGTTCATTACCATTAGCTTTTTCGTTATCCTTTTTATTTTTTGTGCCTTTAGAAGATGAAGGTGCATCCCTAGTCTTCTTGTCTTCATGAAGTTTTGCAATCATGCTTTTCATATTAAAGAACATTTTCTAAAATTGTTTCTCACCAAAAACCTTTGATTCGGGAGCTTCTCCTTCATTTGACTCTCCCATCTTCAACTTTTGAGATACATTCATATTTCCAATCTCTGGATTTATCTTCTCAAGTTTCCCTTCTCCACGTCGTGACCTGGATCTAGTCAACATTCACATTCAAAAATATCCTTCTTATACATGATCAACCTCCCTCTGATACCAAAATATGATCCAAAAACAACAGAATTAACTATTTTCTCAATTTCTTCAAATATTAACTAAAGTTTCTTTTTAAGTGAATTAATAAGGAAAATTGATTTTTATGTGCCTTAAAATAAAACTTGAAAGACGAAATTAAGCATGAATGACATAAATAAGAATAAAACAAAACAAAAAATTATGACAGAGTTCGCCCCTCCTGGACTACATCATCAGGTCCGCTTGCATTGGGCATCTGATGTATTGAAAATACTCATAAAGTCTCTTTACATCAATTTTCACCATTCTAGAATGTGCCCAAAGGAATCAATGGCTACTTTCATAAGATAGGCCTTGGCCTTAGCTTCCCAATGAAACTTACAGATCTCAAAAAAGCCCTATATTGGCCAAGTTATGCCTCAAAAGGAATTTACAAGAAACAATAACAAGAATTCAGAATTCACTCCTTATATCTCCCTTAGCCATGGCGCATTGGTACATTATTTTATAAACCCATGAGAAGGTCCCAGTGTAAAACTCATGGGCCTCCCACGATTGGATTTGCAACAATACATATTAATATAGCAATCGGCTGCAACTATATAACATATATAGTTTTTACAATGATTATATTACCGCACCATATGAGATATGGTGTTAACCAAAGTTTAAAAATAGTATTGGTGGATATATGTGATGAAATCACCACATATATAACATATGGTTATAACCATAGTCTGTCAAAAGACTGGTGGTGATACATAACTCGACCCATGTGGCATTTAGTTGTAACAAATGTTAAATTTATGACTTTGGTTTGTTTCTCGCGCGAAATATGTGAAGCTCTGTTAACTCATTTGGAGATGGTGCTTAACATGACTGGGGTTTGGCGGTCCTATCAAATATGGTGGGCCCTACCAACCCTTTCAACCATAGCCACATGAAAAAAAATTAAATAAATATTTTCACCCATGTTGTATAAATACAAACTTTTTGTTTATTGGTAAAGTTTTGGATTGTTGGTTCGGAGGTCGTGGGTTTGACCCACACCTTGGAATTTTGTCCTACGGATTTGACTTATGTGGTGTGTTGACCTTGCTACCACGTGCCTGTCTCTGGTGCTGCCACTTAGCCTTCTCTAGGACTACCACTTGGCTGATCTGGCACAGTTTTTTGCTTGTTTGGGGAACAATTCAGAGTGTGTTTTCTCCCTCATACGATGGCCATTTTTAAAACCGAGCATACCACCGGAATTAGTGTGATGAGCTCTTTCACTTGGGACTAGTTTCATGAACATATGAGACTGTATTTTTTTTAGTATTTCAAGGATCCTCCTGGATCAAGAACAATCTCCATAAATGCAAGGATGAATAATCTCGGATGCTCTGAAAAATTTTGACTCGATGATGCTGCCACATAGGATAGGCCCAGGGGGACCATAAAAACATGAGTAAATAAGGGTTAACCATGAAAAAATTCAACACATGAGATGAAAAGTGTCAAGGAAAAGTGGTACTGAAGTACAAGTGTTATAAAAAAGAACTAGCTCCTCATAAGCTCATAGGAGAAGGACACTTTGGTTAAATAAAATACCTACGTCACAAGCCAATTTTCCAGGGTAACACACCCAAGAAACAATCAAAAGGAATTATAATGCAGCCTAGCCCCTAGCATAGGGTGTTAGAGCCTAAGTTAACACATTGTTTTGCTTAAATGGAAGTGTTAGTGGATTTCCATGAGGTCTGAAGGTCAGATATTGAGTTAACTAATTGAAATCCCGACATTTTCTCAATTAGTCAGTTCAAAAAGCAGGAAACCTGTGGATCAATATTCATAATGGACATTTCCAAACCTATCTAAGTCATCTAAGAAAGGGAAAAACAATAAAGTAAGGAAACATCCTATATTTTACCTTATTTGAACTAATGGAGGAAATGGCAAGGGTAAGCCTCTCCACTCCTATAAATTGGAGGCTTGGGCACAGTGATAGAGGTCGAAGGGTTGTTTAATGATTGTTCATTGGTGTGAGGCTATAGTGCTTGCATGATTCACTGAGATTTTATAGCTCAATTATTGTCACGTGAAAGAGTTGAAGAGAGAGAGATTGGAGTTCAAGGATTGAAGGAGGCTTGATCAAGATGACATGGTTGTAATCCTCCTTCACTTAGTTAGAATATAAAATTTCCTTTGTTCTGTCCACTTGGTTGTATTGATGTTGCATTAGTTTATACATTTTCTTAATGATACATGTGATAAGTGGCTTAGATTCATACTTAATTATATTCAGTTATATGTTACTTTTATTGTTAAGTTTGATATATTGTGAGGATTACTCTCTTCTCTCGTTTTCATGTAGGACCTGATCTTGGAGCCAGTGTAGCAGCTCTCCACCTCACTACATTGGGATCTCCACCAGGATTTCACAACACATTGAGGTAACTCTTCTCTCATCTACTTTTTCAATCAATAATTATCATGAACATGTGTATGTTTTCTTCATGACAGTTGCAACTAATCAGATGATCTTCCTTGGGTCCTGGGAAAGCCCAAGAGGGAATTTACATCAGCTACCACCCATCCAATTTACCCTAAAATAGAATTGGTGACTCCACTAGGGACTACTGCTTAGTTCCTGGTTGTGACTTCAAGCTCCTAGAAATCTTCTTCTATGACTTCCCATTCTTCTTACTTCCCATTTTGACCACACTGTGTGATTTCCAACCTTCTCTGTTTCTCACATTTTCAGATCAGGCCCTGAATGACTCCAATTCTCAGCCTTTCCCTCTATAACACGCCTTGACTATGCAATACAAATCATTATAACTCTCCTCAAGCTTGTGAACAGAGTGTTAGTCCAACTACTAATGCCTTCACTTCTATGTTGAGAAGCGTTATTCAGCCAAACTCTTGACATTCATCCAGTTATATGAATTCTTGGGCTGATAGGTGGCTTACTGTTTGTTCTTGGTTCCTACAACTGAAACATTGTACTTGGTTGTGCTCGCATGTACTTGTTTGTGCTTGATTACACATATATTAGTTTAGGCTAGGATCTTTGGTTAGGAAGTCATGAAAAAACTACCAAAGATCACAAAACTAAAAACTAGTGTCATTAAAGAGAGAAAAATCTTGTTGCAATCACATCATCCGAGATTGCTCCCCTCGCAAAGGGGTTAAGTGTGAGACAAAATTAGAGTGTGAGAGAAGGTAGCCCACCTTTGATTTCATTTCCAAAAGGTAATATGTATATTTTGGTTTCCTTGTGGGATGTCAGAACTAGATCGAGCATCCAGGTGTCCTGCCCATACAACATACTGTCCACGATCATGAAACCCCTGGTGCTATATGTGATTTGAGTTGACCTTAGTGGCCACACTTTTTAGGGACGAACACAAGGTGACTGGGGCAGGATGCTCTGGTACCTGAAATGGATGAACCTACTTCATCTTCAATTTTTGGGAGGGTGATTTTCTTCACGAGAGTACTTGGCCCCATCATATAAGCTTCAAGAAAAGCTTAGGAGTAATTGTAACTGTAATTATGAACAACTCTCTCCATTTTCCACTATGATACTTTTTTTCATCTCCAACTAGTGGTGTTTCTCAAAGAAATTCATATTCCTTAGCTACTCGTTACTTGTATTTTATGGTTTTTTATTTCTTATGTGCTAGTTTGTTATCACTAATAATATAATACAATATCATTTTTAGAATATTGATAAAGTTTATCTGTCATCATGGATACCTTAGGTCCTCATCGTCTATCTAGGTGAAAAATAGGTCTTCCTCCACTAACCCTCCTAGATTTGTTTAGCCTCAGTGATCCAGATTCTCCCTCTTTGGGGAATAGTCTCCAATGTCTAACACTTATTCACACACCACTTCCCAAGACACTATATTTTCTAAGGAGTTTTTCACTGAAGGAGTAGCAACTCCTTATCATCCTCCTCTCACTAATCCTCTTCAGCCAGTGTTGCTCCAGGTAGCACCGGTACCTGTGATGTCTTCATCTACCCCTGCATCCAATACCGAAATGTAAACTAGTGGGTCATGTGCCTTTGTGGACAACTTTGCTCCACCACCACTTCCACCATTTATTTTCAGTTCTACATAATTTTTAGGTCACCCTAATATCTAGATTATTCCTGGTCGAAGCAACTTGGTTACATCATCTATGAGTGGAGTCCAGTGCCTCCCAAACACCACTCCTTTCATGTCTGCTTCTGGACCTTGGGCTACCACTCCTAATAATGATGCTAACATGAGCCCTTTCAACGACCCTTTCAGTTGGAATCCTTTCTAGTGTTCAAACCTCCATGCCCATATTCTTGGGGGCAATTTTACCAACACATATATACCAGCGGGAACCTATGTACCCCTTCATTCTATAGGACAACCTGGTTCATCGCTTATTGATTTAAATCTTTATATTGGTCACTATCTTGGTGTAGGTAATATGCCAATTGTTAATTTAGTGGCCAACAACATCTCATAGGCAAGTATTGCTATGTCCATTTGGGTACCCCTTCCCAAACTCAATTGTGTTAAGGAGGGAATTACTATCCTAGGGTTGATATGGTGTGTTTAGTGCATGAGTGTACTAAAAGCACAGTTCTTGGTAGAAATGGTTGCAACCTACAAGCAATGGTCACACGTAGAAATAATTGTTAGCTGGTTAGTGGAAACATACTAACATGTAAAACAAACTAGTTTATGGAAAATAGTATGTTGCAAATAAGAAGAAGAAAGAAAACTAAAATAAAACATAGTATGTTGCAAATATGAATTCTTGGGCTGATAGGTGGCTTACTGTTTGTTCTTGGTTCCTGCAACTGAAACATTGTACTTGGTTGTGCTCGCATGTACTTGTTTGTGCTTGATTACACATATATTAGTTTAGGCTAGGATCTTTGGTTAGGAAGTCATGAAAAAACTACCAAAGATCACAAAACTAAAAACTAGTGTCATTAAAGAGAGAAAAATCTTGTTGCAATCACATCATCCGAGGCTGCTCCCCTCGCAAAGGGGTTAAGTGTGAGACAAAATTAGAGTGTGAGAGAAGGTAGCCCACCTTTGATTTCATTTCCAAAAGGTAATATGTATATTTTGGTTTCCTTGTGGGATGTCAGAACTAGATCGAGCATCCAGGTGTCTTGCCCATACAACATATTGTCCATGATCATGAAACCCCTGGTGCTATATGTGATTTGAGTTGACCTTAGTGGCCACACTTTTTAGGGACGAACACAAGGTGACTGGGGCAGGATGCTCTGGTACCTGAAATGGATGAACCTACTTCATCTTCAATTTTTGGGAGGGTGATTGTCTTCACGAGAGTACTTGGCCCCATCATCTGAGCTTCAGGAGAAGCTTATGAGTAATTGTAACTGTAATTATGAAAAACTCTCTCCATTTTCCACTATGATACTTTTTTTCATCTCCAGCTAGTGGTGTTTCTCAAAGAAATTCATATTCCTTAGCTACTCGTTACTTGTATTTTATGGTTTTTTATTTCTTATGTGCTAGTTTGTTATCACTAATAATATAATACAATATCATTCTTAGAATATTGATAAATTTTATCTGTCATCATGGATACCTTAGGTCCTCATCGTCTATCTAGGTGAAAAATAGGTCTTCCTCCACTAACCCTCCTAGATTTTTTTAGCCTCAGTGATCCAGATTCTCCCTCTTTGGGGAACAGTCTCCAATGTCTAACACTTATTCACACACCACTTCCCAAGACACTATATTTCCTAAGGAGTTTTTCACTGAAGGAGTAGTAACTCCTTATCGTCCTCCTCTCACTGATCCTCTTAAGCCAGTGTTGCTCCAGGTAGCACCGGTACCTGTGATGTCTTCATCTACCCCTGCATCCAATACCGAAATGTAAACTAGTGGGTCGTGTGCCTTTGTGGACAACTTTGCTCCACCACCACTTCCCCCATTTATTTTCAGTTCTACATAATTTTTAGGTCACCCTAATATCTAGATTATTCTTGGTCGAAGCAACTTGGTTACATCATCTATGAGTGGAGTCCAGTGCCTCCCAAACACCACTCCTTTTATGTCTGCTTCTGGACCTTGGGCTACCGCTCCTAATAACGATGCTAACATGAGCCCTTTCAGCAACCCTTTTAGTTGGAATCCTTTCCAGTGTTCAAACCTCCATGCCCATATTCTTGGGGGAAATTTTACCAACACATATATACCAGCGGGAACCTATGTACCCCTTCATTCTATAGGACAACCTGGTTCATCGCTTATTGATTTACATCTTTATATTGGTCACTATCTTGGTGTAGGTAATATGCCAATTGTTAATTTAGTGGCCAGCAACATCTCATAGGCAAGTATTGCTATGTCCATTTGGGTACCCCTTCCCAAACTCAATTGTGTTAAGGAGGGAATTACTATCCTAGGGTTGATATGGTGTGTTTAGTGCATGAGTGTACTAAAAGCACAGTTCTTGGTAGAAATGGTTGAAACCTACAAGCAATGGTCACACGTAGAAATAATTGTTAGCTGGTTAGTGGAAACATACTAACATGTAAAACAAACTAGTTTATGGAAAATAGTATGTTGCAAATAAGAAGAAGAAAGAAAACTAAAATAAAACATAAACAGAAGCTCAATCGAGTCAAATGAGCGAACAATCCAAATGGAGAACTAATCCTCTCTTATTGGCCGCTATTAGTAAAGAAGCAGTAGAACATTACACACTTGTAGTGGATCCTTAGAGATATGGAGCTCTAATACCCAATGCGAGGAGGGCTTTACCATTGAGCTAGTTCTGTAAGGCCTATCTCTTCTTCTAAGAGATTTGATTTTTGGGTTGCAAAAAACTGAATCCTCTAACTCTATTGCTACTCTGGATCACAGACTGCTGATTTTCTCATGGGAAATTTGGCTAGCATAACAATGTGTTCTTATTTTGTTCTTCTCATGGTGGCAATTTATAGGCAAATTCAAATCCTTCTTCCCACTCTTGGTACACTTGTGGATAGTGACCCAAGAGTGGGGGTTGATTCCTTTGTGTGCTCACTTGAGGTATCAAGGTAGCTCTAGGCGGTTGTCCTTGGGCAGCCTCAAGTGGAGAATCTTCTCCTAAAGTGTGTCAAGTGGTCTCGGATGGTGACCTTCTACCATGCTCAGGACCACACATCTTATTGAGGGAAATCCATGTAGAACAGTGCGAATATCGAAGAAAAATGCGTGAAGAGTGCACTTTTCATGTGTCTTTTGTGCACAATTTGATATTTTGCCTCTCAACCTTAGAGATTTTAAAATTTTCCAGATTCTCTAATGTTTCCCAGCCCTGTAAATCCTTCTGCTTGACATTTTATGATGTTTTTTTTCTTTTCTGATTTTTTAGTGATAACAGTTGCCCCCTAAAGTGTGAGGTCGAAGAAGAACTGTATAGCTGAAATACATTATAGTTTCTGTTCTATGTAACCTATGTCGAGAGATAGAGATACTTGTGTGTAGCCCAAGGTTGGAGACCCCTTACAGTGGTTAAAAGAGGGACCATGTTTTCTTAGAAACCTGCAAGAGATGGTATGATACAGTAAATACAATTTTTATACGAGGCGAAAACGTCCCATGCTCGTGATGCTTTGGCTAGTTAAAAAGCCTATCTGACAAAGAAAGGTTTTTTCTATGTCACTGATTGTAATATTCCCAATTTCCACAAGATAATTGGAATATTAGAGTTCTTACTTTTTCTAATTAATTAAGTAAATAAGAGGGTGGAGGGACCCATAAACCCCATAGATAAATAAAATCGATTTTTGATGTGTGTATGTGGGTTATTTAGAAGTAGATCAGCATTATGGAGGAGTGGAGCAGCTTCTTAATGAAGGAAGAGTGGAGATCATGAATCATTAATGAGAATATCATGGAGATAGTGGAGGAATTCAAACGAGATCATGGAGAAATAAAAGTAAGATCATAGAGCACTAATGATGAAATAATGGAGTAAGTGGTGCATCTAATGCACACATGATGGAGAGAGTGGGACTTAAATGTAGATATGATGGAGATCATGGAGAGACAGTACAGTCTTCATGGAGGCTAGTGGACACATTTGTAGCACAGCTATGAGGTGGGCTAGGGCTATGGAAGGCTCACAAAGCATAAAAGTGGGATGAAGGTAGAAATAGAAGGCATATTCAAGAATTTGACTTTAGATCTAGATTTTTCATTTGAAATTTATATGCACGCTTCAGCTGTTTAACTAGGTCTGCAGTGTTGTTTAGCACACGGGTGTTTCCAAGTGGAAATCCCACCCTTACCCATGGGGGACTTCGAGTGCCTACTCTGGGAAGGTTTCTTTGAGCATCCATACATCATTAGGCATTGGTGCCACATGCAGCCCCTATCTACAACACATTCAATCTCAGGAATTACAAATTCCTTCTTGAGGGTTTGAGAGGAGGAGGTTGTTTCTAGCATTCCAGCTAGGAAACCGGTGGAGGATGCATACTTTCACCTTGTGCTTAAATATCAATCTTCCAGGAGAATCATATTGATATCTGGCATTCATGCCATCAGTTTATACCTCCATGCAGCAGCAGTTCCCCCGAGAATTTCACAATTCAGTCATGTAGATCTGAAGGAGGAAGACAGTTTCTAGTATTTCAACTGGAAATCATGTGAGGGCCCATCTAGGATATTTACATAATTATTGAGCATTATTGAAACATCTAGCATCAAGATATAGCTTCAGCCTCCCTGACAGTGCAGTTTATTTCAGTTTTTGTGTATTCATCAGCTGCATCTAGTGGAGGAGGAAGGAGGAGCTAGATCTCAAGCTTCTAGCTTGGAGATTTGGAGGGGATTAACCCTCTATGAATTAAGATGATTGTATCTATTTTCAACCATATTTATCTTCAATTCATGCAGTATATTTGCATACCCAATAGTTATATGTTGCAGGCCCTAAGAGGGTGATTTTCCAATATTGTCAGATCTGGAAATCCTTTATGGATTATTTTGGGTTTTCATCATAGAGCCCGAATCTGAAATCACAGCATCATTTGAGCTCTGGAATTGCCAAATATACGCATTAAATTTTATCCAGCAGTTATATTTACACCAATTGTAGAAGGGAAAACCCATTATAGCCTCCAGCAGTCCATCAGTTACGCAGTGCCTTTAATGAGAGGACTTCAGGGTCATTCTAGCCTACTTGTATGGCTTGGGTGCTTCTATTTTTTAGCACTATTGTACTTGTATTTTCAACTCCTGTTTAATAAAATGATTGAGCTATTCTGTTTATTTTGATGGTGTATTTAGTTTATGTGTTCATTTATATAGTGTCCATTCATTGTGTTTATATATTCTCGTCTTTCCCATTTTTGGGATATTACACTGATATGGTAGTGATCTGCTGATTTGGTTGATTACGATGATTGTTGACGCCCTCAAGGGAATTTTTTCTTTGAAAATAGGTTTAATGTGGTGCCCACATGCATAGTATTGGTATGAAATATAAATTCTCATTGTACGCATGGTTGTATGACTGGGACCTTCCCGTGTAATAATTGTTGAAAGAGATGTTTATAATGGCACTGGTCTTCGACGAATTTGCACAAAGGCAATGGTTGTGAAGCACGATACCATCTTGACATGAAATCTTATGTTGTATTCAAATTTCAGGAGGATCGATGAAATATATGGGTAATGATGATTCCCACAATACCATCCAAAGATGACCCTATTAATATGAGGAGCCATCCAAGGTACTGCTTCCTTTTGTTAGAAAATTATATATTACAGAGAAATGCAACACATAAATATGAGGAAACACAAACAACTAAAACATATAAAACTAGAGAGACATAGATATACATAGTTCACCCAATTTGGGCTATGCCCACCCCAAACAACCAATCCTTCCTTTCTATTATATAGAAAAATGAAGAGACACAACCTATAGCAGATCCACTGTAATATCCTCAGTTCTCTATCACAGTGCCCCTATCTATTTCTCTCTTAGAGAATACACATACAATACACAACCGCAATACAATACCCTGATACAAAACGAAGGGTTGCCTTCTATGGCAAAAAACCATAAATTAAACATAGATTCTACCGTCAGATCATCCACTTAATGAATGGCCCATATTGACTAGAAATTACAATGCTTTTACAAGGAAATTTTACTTCTGTTTTTAGCTTCGAGGGCGCCGCCCCCCCTGGACCCCCCAGGCAACGTTCAATTATGGGTGGCATTGTCGCCCCATAAATAATAGGGGTCCAATGCTCTGATACATATAAATAAAGAAGATAATCAAGCTCCACACCCAACACCTTTTTGGATAATGGTTGTTGATTTTGAAAAAAAGGAAGCCTCAACGGAACGAGAGAGTTTCTGATGCAAGGGACTAGGGTCTCTTATATGACAATTTTAACATAGGCATGATGGAGAGGGATGAATTAAAAATTAGGATGGGATTTCAGTGGCCCAAGGTTGGAGCATGAAAAAATAAGTTTGGTGGCAGTCATAACTATTTCTGATGAGGAAATCCCTAAGGTCAGTAGGACGTCCAGGATGGGTGTATGTTGGTTATGAATGTCATGGTGGCTTTGCGTGAAAGTTGTGATGCTCTGACCAAGGGTGATTAGGGACTTCTTCCATGGGAGAAAAATGGGTGGATGGGTGGGGGATTTTCTCCTAAGGAATATTTTTACACTTTCCAAAAGAAAAAAAAATGGATTGTACAAAACACAGAGATGGGTGCCCCAAAACATGAAATGATCGCTCACTGATGATGTGAGGAAGGTGTTTTTGTTGAGGGAGGGGGGCCCATTAGTTGGTCTCTACGTGGGGATGATGAAGCGGATGGAAAATATCATATATGGGCTATGATGATAGGGAATGGTAGGCCAAATGTGCGATGCGATGGTGCATGTTAGATCTGCTTGCGAAAATGGTATTTCGGGAAAGAGGTTTTATTTTGATATAGTAAAACTTGACTTGATGCATGGTGTATGAATGATCGTGAAGTGCTTCTCAGACTGAGGTGATATGGCCATGGCGTCATTTTTGAATCATGGTATACTTTGAGTGATGGACGCCATGGAGGGGGAGGCTCTACCAACCAACGAGGATGTTTATCATGTGCATGGTAGGTGTAATATCCCCAAATTGGGACTGTCAGCAATACATGTATGAAAAATTCATTTTATAGAAATGTATGATACAAAAATCAAAATCAGCCCTTGTATTCCTTATATCTGACAATCTAAGCCCTAAATCCAAGAGGAGATTAGAAACAAATCAAACTAGGTGAGGTAAACAGACCTCCCACACCTAGTATGGCTTGAAATATGCTCAAGGAAGGGAGTGCAGTAATACAAAACAATATTGCTCAGAAAATAATGCAGTTTATTAGAGTAAGAGGAGGAGGCCATTATGGAGGCTAATAAATTACTTTTACATCAGAAATTCAGATTTAAAATGTGGTCCATACAATGTACAAGAGAAAAATTGAAGACTTATATGAATAAGTCCCTCAAAGGGAGGTGCTGCAACACATGTATTGACAGCAAAAAGGCTTGACAGCGTTATTTTATAGAGTATATTGTAGCAGTATATTACAACTTAGATATAGAGCAAAATAGTGCATGAACAGTCAGACATATGATAGATCCATACACTATAATGTCTCTACTTTACATTCCCCTTCGGGATTTCAGCAAATCATGAAGCACATGGAGTAGATATGAGATTCTATGCAGCAGATCTGCAGATCTATTCATAATTTTTGTAGCATATAAAATATTATTATAATCAGATCTAAATATGACATGGAATATATCATAAATCCATGGATCACCACAGTGAAGGACAGATCCCCAACACTAGATATCACTCCTCAAACTTTGCCAAAACACCCTGCAACTTTCCTCCTTGCAGATAACGTAGTACTAGAAGATGGACTACGTTGTAGACTTTAAGAACAGTTTTTCCTGATGCCAAGGTATATATTTGAAGATCCAATGATCCAATACTCTCTTGTCAGGGGGATAGAAGACTCTCCCACTAAAAAGAGGCACCAAAATGGCCTAGATCTGAATAGATCTAGCCTCCACTTGCTGTAGCTTACAAAGACAACCAAAACCTCAACAGGATCTACGTTGTAGGTTGAATAAGAGCTTGGCCAAATGCCTGATAGTGGACAAGAAAAGCAAGACTCCTCCAAGAGCTACTCAATGGAAGAGGTGGGATTCCCGATCAGGAACACCCTAGTGCTAAACAACACTATTCTCAGCTAAACAACAAGAGAATGATATATGTCTAAATAGACAATATATTCAGAAATATAATATGTTCAAAAACACTTCTCTTGATGTCCTCCTCTTCCTTTTATAAGATAGAAATATTTCCAAACTCTAAACCATCTCAATGATTTAGCTCTATTCACATGTGTAGCCTCCAACTAAAACTGCGCTTTTCATCTAGGAGGTTCATTACATTTGGACAACGCTATTGATTTGGTCCTGTTGACCCAATCAAATGTCTCAATCGCTTTCACACATAAGGGTGTTTTTATTAAGGCATCCCAGATTTATCCTTGTTCACATGGGGCATTGATCTATTTTTCTATTTTAGGAGTTTTTATGTTCCTCCTTTATACATTTATTCATGATCAGAAAAGTAAAGAAAAATTTAATATTCCAATTAGCTTGAGGATAATTGGGGATATTACAGTCCTCCCCTCCAAAATGTTTCTTTTGCTCAAAAAACTGATAAGGTGAGTGCTGCAACTTATTTCCTCCTCCATTGGTGACACAATCAAATGATAAGCTTCTCCCATGAGCTAAGTGATCACCAATCCATCCATCCATGACTTGCTCCACCAAGGTTCTCATGAGATGCAAACAACTCATCCCATAAGGAAACAATAAATCACATGAAACAAACATGGTTTTCCCAATGCCCTCCCTGAAATATAAGACATAAAGTAGAAGGAGTGTAGTCATCCCATAGGGCACATGTATGCCTTCCCTTCTTCCTCCATACATCCCCATAAAAATTACAAGTACATCATCAATATAGGGGATCAAAACAATGTACATACAAACAGAACTTTGTGCATATGGAGGTGGATCATATTCCCATATGTGGAACCATCGAAGAGCATCCCCTGATTGCATCAAATCAAGATGTGATAAGTGGTTTTCCCACCACTTACTTGCTGCCCATACCATCTCTCCATAGTTGAAGGTGTGAGATATATTTGGTGCCTTAGGGAAGCACCCATCATGTGGCAAAATCTCCCTTCTTCCAAGGGAGTGACCAAGTTCAGAAATTTTTGTGGCCCATTGTTTTCCATGAGATCTACAAGATGCATCACTCCTTCTTGCAGTCATGGCCTTCATAAAAATAGTGAAATAATGCATACAAAAAAAAAATGAAACATGTTTTACATATTAATGTTCTTCACCCAAAGTTATCCTTATACAAGTGGAGTGGTGTATGGATCTTTCTCCTCCTTCCAAGGTAGGAAGAGCTGGCTGAAATAACTCTATCATAGAGTCTTGTTGCTGCTCTAAATCCACAAGGTTCATGCATCTTTGGCAATGATGATATAGTTCTTTTTCAAATCCCTCCCAATAATAGTTCCTCAAGATGATGTTGTTGAGCTTCATAGAATATGTGTGGCTGAAATAGAACTCTTCATAAGCCCTTTGTAGTAACTTCTCCTTGAGCTTGGAAGCTCTAGACAAGAATATCCTACCATGATTATAGATGACTCCATCAAGTATTGAATATCTCTCATCATGCAGCAATTCATCAAGAATCATGCAAGTATGAAGATCCTTGGAATATTCCACCAGAAATTGGGATTTCCAATCTGGATCTAATGTGCCCAACAATTACAGCGCTGATAATGTGGCATTTGAAGTGTCTGTCATGTTTTTTTACTTCTCCTTGACATTTCCCATGTCAAAGGTGTATGTTGGAAAGCCAAGCCTCCCATTTTTCTCCTCCTTGACATCTCCCATGCCAAAGGTATAAGGTGGAAGGTTTCCATTCCTTCCTTGCTGCCCTCCTTGCACATGCACATGCTCAAAAGGAAATGAAATTTCTTGGAAGTTAGTCTCCCATGGAAGACTATCATCTATCCAAAACCTCCTTGGTTTTGCCAAAGCATGCATGTGTGACCACCATCCCTCATCATGTATGGAAGAGGATCCTCCAAAAAAGTTTTTCTTCTGATTCAAGGATTGCCTTCCTTGATTCATGATGGTGTCATCCTTCATTCTTGCAACATATTTCCTCAGCACAGTATGAGATGAGAGAATGGATAATGATGTTAAGAGAAAAATACTTTCCCTCCCCTTGTACCTTCCCCATACTCTCAGCATTGTAGTATGGTCTTCTAGTGATCCCTTCCTACTTGGATCTATGAAAGGATCATCAATGCATGAAACATATTTCATCAAATCTGAATTAGGTGGTCTCTGTAATATCCCAAAATAGGGAATTTCTATAGAAAATAGAATATCTAAAGATATTCTAAAGTTGTAGCTTCAGCAAATCATGAGCTTGGCATTATAAATCATCTCATTATATGTAAAATAACATCTCACCAACATATGAATGAACCTTAGCAAGAATATGGCCTATATCCTCCTTCCCAAGTGGGGAAATGTAGCAATATAAGGTATAAAATAGTTGTATTTAGAAAATAGCACTATACCTATGATGAATGGGACTTGGATCCCTTATAATATATCATATAAAACTCACATGCAGAATTAGAGATGAAAAAAATCACTCTAGCCAACATAAACAGATCTCCCCAAGTCAATATGTCTCAAATAAGCCCAAACCCCATAGCTTAGTTCATGCAGAAAGGACTGAACCAAGTACAATGTTATTTTACTAAGGGTTTATATATAAAATAATGTGACATAACATATCTGGAGTCTACAAGCATCCAATGGCTGAGAAAATGGAGATTCCTCCCTCTTTATACAAAATAAGATTAACCCGGCAGGGGTTTCATGAGAGTGCAATGTAAAAAAGAGAAGATCTACAAATCTAGATCTAAAAAACACAGTTATACTGCAACTCTATATAAATATGGATATAATATACAAATAACAGAAGATGAATGAAATATAGAGTTCTCCGGGAGAAGGGTTGTCCCTTTCTCCTAGGAATAAGCTCACAAGCAAGGGATCAAACCCTGCTACTGTAGCACTCTAGAAAATGACACAGTTTCTGAAGCTAAATACACTATAGAAGATTATAAGTGAGTTGGACACATGCCAATATGTAAAATATGCTCTGGAATCTCCTGTAAAGATCTTGCAAAGAAAGGGGAGCTCCCTCCTCTGAAAGATAACCTCAGGAGCTGGTGTTGTAAGACTCCCACTGCAACACCCTGCAACACAAAGTCCCCTGCTACAGGAATAGCGCTATGGCTGAAGGAGGATGCTTAGCCTCAATATTGGATGTGGGAAAATGAAGAAAAAAACTCCTCCAAGTCATCACTCAATGAAGGAGAAGGAATCCCTAAGCAGGAATGCCTTGTGCTGAACAACAGTACATACTCAACTCAAAAGCCGAAGAATGCTCAAGAGTCTAAGCAAACCAAAAACAATAATCCATAAGCTAACCAAAAATGTCTGCTATCTTCCTCCTTATAAATTTTTTGAGCCCCCTCACCTTGGGTCCCACCCATTAGGGTTTCCAACACCACATGGCTACCTTCCCTCAAAAAATGTGTTGTAGCTCTATCTAGGATACTCAACCACACTGCACTGTTGAATTGGTCAACTTGACTGAATCAACATGGGCCTCTTCCTATTCATACATGGGAAGTGAAAAATCCAGTCACTAGAATGCCCCCTTTTCCCACCAAGAGGGTTTTTATGCTAATACAAGATAAGTATGGGTCTTTTTCCCCCATTTATTCATCTATTAGGTGCAAAGTTCAAAATTTAATATTCCTATTAGCTGCATTCTAATTTTAGGAATATTACAGTCCTTCCCTCCCAAATGTTGCTTGTCCTCAAGCAACTACAAGGATAGAATTGGAAAGTCTCCTTCCCTCCTCATGTATCATCCTCATATGATGATCTCCCCCCAGAGAATAAGATGTTGTCTCAACAATGAAACTCCATAGTGCCTCTCCCAAGAAAACAAATTAGCATTTGGTGTACATCCCAAATGGCTATCATCATGCAAAAGTAACATGCTCAATGAGACAACTATGTGCTGTCTAGAGGTCCTCTAAAGGCATGGAGTTTTAAGTGCATGGGAAACTCTCATTCCCAAGTGAATCCTCCACCCCCAAGCTATCATCCATATAAAATGAGTTACCCTCCAACATGGCAACACATGAAGAATCTCCTCCACCTTTGGCTCATGAAGTGTAGGCGGGCTGAATAGATGAACATGATAGGAAAGAAGACCTACCCCATGTTGTCCACCTCTCCACTTATGATAAGTGTAGAGGGCATGCTAATCTTGGGCTACAACATGGTTTCCCTCAAGTGGCGAGAAGAAGATTGAGTCTCCAAGGATCCTCTCTCTAATGTCATGAGCCCTGCCAACCCAACCCATTCCATACAAGATGAATGTCACATCATTACCATATGGCATCCAAATAAGAAAAATCCTTAAATTTATGTGCAAGTTTGGATGATACAAATGGTCTCTCTGGTGGATACAACACAGTCTTTCCAACTGTTGATTTAGAACATCATGTGGTAAGTTGTTCTCCATTGAACTATCAGCTGTGTATGTTTGCTCATATACTATAAGGTAGTAAGCAGCAATATATATTAGCTGTACATGATCAAAAAAATAGTACACTTGCCCAAATTCATGTAGACATGGGTTATCATCATTAAAAAGGTTGGCCCTAAAGTGACCGTATAACCCAAAAATAATCTTGCTCCATTGTGAAACAATGCACTGTGTATATATGGAAAAAAGATGCAGACACTCAATGGAACAATAAACAAGTACAAAAATGCATTTCTTACCATACATAATGAGTACGCTGAAAGTGAGGCCCATGAATGAGTCCTCCCATGAGAATCTCCTCATAAAATCTGCAAGAAGAAGGGATACATACTCTCCTTGGAGCATTCCATCAATAAGAACATACTCCCATGTGACAGTGTTGTAGGCATTAGTAATAAGCCTCCATGACTGCTCCCTTTGACATCCCATATGCCAAAGCCATCCACCATCATGCTACTATGTGAGAAGATCTTCTTCCTACATGGAAGCCTCTCATAATCCTCCAATGCTGAAGGGTAGCCTCCTTGCACCTTGAATGTGTCTTCCTTATCTCTGGAAATATCATGAAAAGTATGGGAAAATTTATGCCCATACTCTCCCAAGTGTAACCACAGCAACAACAACTCTTGTTTCTCCCTCATCTCTCCCTCATACAAGCCATAGTGTAAGATCATGATGGTTGTCTTGTATGATGCCCCATAAAAACAAGTTTTCTGTTGTTCTATCATATGGGTGCCATGCCATGCCTCCATCCACCACATACTTCTTGAAAAAGGGTATGATTCAAGATGGCCAAACTCTCTCAAGAGTAGCCAGCACAGCTTTGCTTCTTGCTGCCCTGTTTCATAGATCTGCAAGTGGCTCACCAACCTCCTGCTCTCCATCCACCTCCATTCATCCAAATGTGGATGCCTCCAATCATTGTTTACTTTGGTGTTTTCCCAATGAAGAATACCAATCTCCCAAAACAATTCTCTCTCCTTATACCTCATGGGAAGTTGAGATGTAACCCATTTAAGATCCCCTAGAGAAGACCTTTCATCAATAATTCTCTTGGATCCAAAAGAATCCAAGTGTGCTAAAGGCAAAACATCATCAGAAAGTGGCACAACACTCATTATGCCCTCCAAAATCTTGCACCTTAACCCTTCATGCTGCATGCAAATCAATAATGGTGCAAATAAATGAATGTTTATCCCTCCTTGGATCAAACCAAAATTGCACAGTGTTGTGCAAGCTTGTTGCCCCACACTAGCAATGTGTTTTAATCTTTGACCATGTGGAGACAACTCCCCAAGATTTCCCATAAGATTTCTTGAAAGGGTAAAAAATGGAAATCCATGCATACCTTGGTGAGTCCTAGGAACATCTTGAATGGCTGTAAGAGTTCCTTCCTCCATTGTGTTGGCTGATCCAACTACTGATACAGATGGCTTCCCCTCCATGATTGTGACAACACTGGTATAAGGCTCCTCAAGTGGAGAGGAGGAATCCTCCTTCTCTAATCTTCTACTGTCAAATCTTCTGATTACCCAGTGAGTGAAATCTTCAAAAGTGGAAACTCTTGCATGAATCACATGGTTGAACCACCAGGTGCTTTCCTTTCCCTCCAAGTGTAGTGCTGAGATCTCCACAGCCTCTTTTTCCACTACTGGATGTAGTGGGAAAAATGCTTCTAACTTCATCAGCCAAGATTCTGTTGTACATAAGGGTGATCCATTTAAAGGTAGACAATAGAAATCTATTGCCCCTTATCATCCTATTGTTGCATGGCCTCCTCTCTTCTCTCAGTCGGATAAACTGATGAATATCTAAAGTCTCTTTGAAAGCTCTAGGTTGGCACTTGTACTCTGCCAAATATCCACTCAGGATCTCATGTTCCAAGTGGTATTCTTGCTCCTCACTCCCTCTATGAGAATAGGAAGTGCCTGGGTCTTCTTCTTCCTCTTGAAACCTTCTAGAGGTCTCTCTGAAGTTCTCTTCTCCTTGAAACCCTTTTGGAGTTTCAATGCATCCTTCTTCTTTCTTCTTAGATCGGAAAATTGATGAGAGTAATCTCATCCTCTCCATCATTTTTTTCTCCTCTTCTTCTTATATTCTGATTGGACCTGAAATCCATAGGCTGAGCTAAGATGGCAACTTTGATACCACTGTAATATCCCAAAAGAGGGAATTTCTACAATAAATAGAATATCTAAAGATATTATAAAGTTGTAGCTTCAGCAAATCATGAGCTTGGAATTATAAATTAGCTCATTAGATGTAAAATAAAATCTCACTAGTATATGAATGAACCTTAGCAAGAATATGGCATATATCCTCCTTCCCAAGTGGGGAAATGCAGTAATATAAGGCATAAAACAAATGTATTCAGAAAATAATGCTATAACTGTGATGAATGGGACTTGGATCCCTTAGAATATATCATATACAACTAACATGCAGAATTAGATATGAAACAAATCACTCTAGACAACATAAACAGATCTCCCCAAGTGAATATGTCTCAAATAAGCCCAAACCCCATAGCTTAGTTCATGCAGAAAGGACTGAAGCAAGTACAACATTATTTTACTAAGGGTTTATGTAGAAAATAATGTGAAATAACAGATCTGGAGTATATAAGCATCCAATGGTTGAGAAAATGGAGATTCCTCCCTCTTTATACAAAATAAGATTAACCCGGTAGGGGTTTCATGAGAGTACAATGTATAAAAGAGAAGATCTACAGATCTGGATCTGAAAAATGCACTTAGACTGGAACTCTGTATAAATATCAATATAATATCCAAATAATAGAAGAGGAATGAAATATAGAGCTCTCCAGGAGAAGGGTTGGTCCTTCCTCCTAGGAATAAGCTCACCAGCAAGGGATCAAACCCTGCTACTGCAGCAGTCTAGAAAATGACGTAGTTTCTAAAGATAACTACGTTGTAGAAGATGAGAAGTGAGTTGGCCACATTCCAAGATGTAAAATATGCTCTGGAATCTCCTGTACAGATCTTGCAAAGCAAGGGGAGCTCCCTCCTCTGAAAGATAAGCTCATGAGCCGGTGTTGTAAGTCTCCCACTGCAACACCCTACAACACAACATCCCCTGCTACAGGAACAACAGTGTGGCTGAAGGAGGATGCTTGGCCTCAAGCCTGGATGTGGGAAAAGGAAGAACATAACTTCTCCAAGTGATCACTCAATGAAGGAGAAGGAATCCCTCAGCAAGAATGCCTTGTGCTGAACACCACTGCATACTCAACTCAATAACTGAAGAATGCTCAAGAGTCTAAGTAGAAAAAAAAAAAAAATCCATAAGCTAACCTCAAATTTCTTCTATCTTCCTCCTTATAAAGTTTGTGAGCCTCCTCACCTTGGGTCCCACCCATTAGGGTTTCCAACACCACATGGCTACCTTCCCTCCAAAACTGCGTTGTAGCTCTATCTAGGATACTCATCCACACTACGTTGTTGACTTGGTCAACTTGACTGAATCAACATGGGCCTCTTCTTGTTCATACATGGGAAGTGAAAAATCTAGCCACTAGAATGCCCCCTTTTCCCACCAAGATGGTTTTTATGCTAATACAAGATAAGTATGGGTCTTTTCCCCCATTTATTCATCTACTAGGTGCAAAGTTCAAAATTTAATATTCCTATTAGCTGCATGCTAATTTTATGAATATTACAGTCTCCCAAGTGGTATACCACAAGATAATGATGTCTCATGGCTTATTCCCATGTGAACAATTTATGGGAACATGTTATCGCTACTTCCATTGTGCAATTCCATCTCTGATTTTTGTGTGGAAGTCTCATGACAATGGGGCACCACTCTTGTAGATGTAAGAGTGCTTTTGAGTGGAGCAACTTCCCCATATTCTTTTCCTTGCAATGGAGGATCACCTCCCATCATATCAGTGTTGTGATCCTTCATACTCTCTCCTTTATCCACCTTCTGCAAGATCTCACAGTCTAAGGTGCTTCCCTTAGATGTAGTTAACTCATGAACACCCATCATCTCCTTGGTGTCAAGAGTCTTGATCACAAAGGACTGATCTATCATAGTGTGTGTTCCCAAAACTGAATGCAATGTTGGAACACATTCCTTCCCTTGTTTTTTCTTATTGTCTATCATCATAGACACATGCTTCTCATTCTCTTCTTGTATAATATCCTTGGGGCCTCCTTGCAAAGATACAAGAACCCTCTTGGTGAAAGCAATGGCTTCCTCTCCATCTCCCAATAAAAATAGATCTCCTCCTGCTGTCACAGCACTAGAGGAACCTTTCAGCTCTTCTTCTTTCTTCTCCTCATCAATGGAGCATGTCCCATCAATAAGAGATCCTTTCTCTTGATCTCTCCTTGAAAAAGGAACACTTATGTCTTCTTTTTTAGAATAATGTTCTTGCTGAAGTGGGGCCTTTGCCCTTGGCAAATCATGTAGCAGATATTTAACCCCATCAACAATGTTCTGAAATGGAGTTACCTTCATGGATATTTCCATCTCATGCAAAGGTTCAGAATCCTTGGGTTTAGTTTTCTCACCCAAAGAAGTTTAAGATGGCTCAACATAAAATATTTTCACTAACCTCCTAGTGAACTTTGCATAAGTAGAGATGTTTGCATTTCTTAATGAAGAAGACTCAAATAGCCACCAGGCATAAGCCTTACCTTGGAGGTGCAGCATTGCTACTCTTATGGATTCCTATTGTGAAACTTGATGCAGCTGGAAATATGTATCTAGCTTCTTTACCCAAGACTTGGCTGAGCTCTCAGGTGATCCATCAAATGTAGGTAGAAAATTCCTACCCAAAGTGGGCTGCATGCACCCTCTTCTTCTCTTGTATATGCTGGATCTTCTTTCTTCCTTGAGTTGAAAAAAATCTGGGAAGCCTAGATGCTCTTTGAATCTTTTATACTGAGATTCATATTCTTGGAGATAGTCACCACGAGTCTCCTCTTTTGGTGTCTCTCATTATGCTTCTTCTCTTGCTAAGAATGTAGGCATGCTACAATGTTCTAGATCTTATTGTGTGGTTGAATGCTCACACACAAAGTATGAAGAAATGGGGCTTCCTTCATGTGAAAATATCTTCAAGGGATCTGCATTTATTTCTTTCCTTATTCCCCTTATTTCATTCTTAAGCTCATGCAAAGTTTGGAACATATTTTTTGAGAACTCTTTCCCTTTCATTCTTCCAGATAAAGGGGTTTTACCCTTTTCTTTTGTGTCTTCAGTGTAATCATACTTATTCTGTCTTCTTCTTAGATACCTCTTCTCTCTTTCAGTAAGAGGCTCTTATTATGTGAAAGGCATATTGGCTTCTTAAGGAAGCACAGGTTGTGCCAAGATGATGCTCTGATACCACTGTAATATCCCCAAATTGGAATTGTCAGCAATACATGTATGAAAAATGTATTTTACAGAAATGTATGTTACAACAATTAAAATCAGCCCTTGGATTCCTTATATCTGACAATATAAGCCCTAAATCAAATAGGATATCAGAAACAAATCAAACTAGGTGAGGTAAATAGACCTCCCACACCTAGTATGGCTTGAAATATGCCCAAGGAAGGGACTACAACAATACAAAACAATACTGCTCAGAAAATAATGTAGTTTATCAGAGTAAGAGTAGGAGGCCATTATGAAGGCTCATAAATTACATGTACATCAGCAATTCATATTTACAATGTGGCCCATACAATGTACAAGAGAAAAATAGAAGACTTATATGAAGAAATCCATCAAAGGGAAGTGCTGCAACACATGTATTGACAGCAAAAAGGCTTTAAAGATTTATTTTATAGAGTACACTACAGCAGTAGATTAAAACTTGTATTTAGAGAAAAATAATGCATGAACAGTCAGATCTATGACAGATCCATACACTATAATGTCTCTACTTTACATTCCCCTTGGGGATTTCAACAAATCATGAAGCACATGGAGTAGATCTGAGATTCTATGCAGCAGATATACATATCTATTCAGAATTTCTGAAGCATATACAGGAGTATTCATATCATATCTAAATATTACATGGAATAGATCAGAAATCCATGGATCACCACAATGAAGGGCAGATCCCCAACACTAGAGATCACTCCTCAAACTTTGTCAAAACACCCTGCAACTTTCCTCCTTGCAGATAACGCAGTACTAGAAGATGGACTACGCTGTAGAATTCAAGAATAGTTTTTCCTGATGCCAAGGTATAGATCTGGAGCTCCAATGATCCAATACTATCTTTTCAGGGGGATAGAAGACTCTCCCACTGAAAAGAGGCACTAGAATGGCCTAGATCTGAATAGATCTAGCCTCCACTTGATGCAGCTTAAAAATACAACCAAAACCTCAACAGGATCTGCATTGTAGTTGGAAGAAGATGTTGGCCAAATTCCTGATAGTGGACAAGAAAAGCAAGACTCCTTCAAGAGCTACTCAATGGAAGAGGTGGGATTCCCGATCAGGAACACCCTAGTGCTAAAAAACACTATTCTCAGCAAAATAAAAAGAGAATGATATATGTCTAAATAGAAAATATATTCATAAATATAATATGTTCAACAACACTTCTCTTTATTTCCTCCTCTTCCTTTTATAAGACAGAAATCTCGCCGAACCCTAAACCATCTCAATGATTTAGCTCTATTCACACGTGTAGCCTCCAACTAAAACTGCGTTGTGCATCTAGGAGGTTCATTGCATCTGGAAAACGCTGTTGATTTGGTCATGTTGACCCAGTCAAATGTCTCAATCCCTTTCACACATAAGGGCTTTTTTATTAAGGCAGCCCAGATTTAGCCTTGTTCACATGGGGCATTGATTTATTTTTTTGTTTCAGGAGTTTTTATGTTCCTCCTTTATACATTTATTCATGATCAGAAAAGTAAAGAAAAATTTAATATTCCAATTAGCTTGAGGCTAATTGGGAATATTACATTGGGGAGATGATAAACATGGTCAGGTGTTTGGAAACTATGGTTGATTTATTGTGGAGAAATGATGTCAGGATATGGAAAGTTTCTCTGGGACTCTATCATGCTAAGGGTAGAATGATACTTACTCTCGGACCTTCGTTGCATGGGGAAATAGGTGGTATTTTGTACCGTATAATACCTACATAAATACCCCAAGTGAAAGCATATTTTTCATTCAAATATATTGACAAAATGTGCTGAATGAAAAGACAGTAAGAGAGGGCATACCTGTCGAAACTGAAAAAAAAAATATTTTTTCAGAGACATGAATGTGTGGAGCCCCCTTTGGGTGTTATCAGGTGTTGATTACTGTGTTTCTTTCAATTTTGTAACTCGGCTCTATGAGATCTCACTATGGTCCTTAAAAAAATTTGAAAAGGGTGACATATATGCTAATATGGCTCATTTCAACTCATTTGTTTCATTTAAGTGTTTAAGAGTTTGAGAGGTCAAAGGTTGTTGCTGAGCCTTTCTTGCTGTTGCGGTTAACCTGTGCACCCAGGATTCGTGCTGCTACAGTTAGGTAAGCCCCATAACATCCTGCATTTTAATTTTTTGAGTGTTACTGTGCAAGTGTCCATACAAACTGGTGTTGTACGAAACCTTGGCCATTTTTTTCCTTGACTGTGCGGGCGATCAAGGCATAGGTGCAGAATCTCTACGCAAAAAGGAGGATTTGCGCGCAAATTTTGCGCTCATGGGTTATTTTTGCACGTGGCCTACGTAGATGTCTAAGATATAGACACATGGTCAGCTCGCCTATTTGAGAAACAAGCACGTTGAAAAGCGAAGGTGATTTTTTGAAAAAAAATTGGGAAATTTTTTATTTTTTGGTGTTTTGATGTTACTGATGTGTGTCTGTTTGGTGACAGGATGTTGTGGAGAGAGCGAGATTGGTCTGACCGTCATATGGTTTTGGCACAATATTCCAATGCTTGCCAACAGTTAGCTCAATGGGGTCTTCTCAAGTTCCTTGAGAATGACCTCTAACAGTCATAGGATTGATTGCTGTGTTACCTGGTCCATTGCTGGAATAGGCGGAGAGTGATGGTGCAGCGAGGGTGTGACCTTGATATCTGTCTAAAGAAGGATATTTATTTTGTGACCGGTCTGCTGCCTCAGGATGATGCACTCCCCCATCCAATCCCTCCTGGGAGGGTAGATCTTCGATGCTTTGCGGATCTTCATTGTGGAAGGGCACCTTTTACGAAGGGGTACATTATGATAACATCCATGACAGAATTAGCTGAGTGGTGTGATCTAGCTATTATTGTGAGATTGACGGGGCCTTCATATTCACATAGGGTGGCAAGGCTGCAGATAGGTGTATAGCACTGGCTTCGGGCTGGGCATTTCTTTGATTTTTCCCGTCATTGCTATGACAAGATAGTGACCAAGCTAGTGAAGGTCTGAGATGGATATAAGCTATTTACATATGCTATAATCCTTTGTAGCATTATGTATGAGAGAGTGGTGTTGTGGTGGCCCGTGATGGCTGTGCCTATGGGGGGTCATCGGGACCCTTGTATTAGGATATGGGCCCCAGTGATGCCTCGGGGTAGGGGAGGTGTGGTGGGGCATTATTTGAATGCGACCACCGAGGCTTGGTTCGAGGCCAACCCTTAGATGTTCCTTCCATATCCATACATTGGGATGGAATATCAGGGAGAACTGGATATGGGTCTTCCTACTGGGTATGCTTGGGGACCATCAGGTATGATTTTTGTGCTTTTTCCTCCATTTTTTGAGTATTTTATGTTTTTTATGTGTATTTTGATGACATTGACAATGTATTTTTTAATCTTGCATATGTTGAAGAGTTAGGGAAGCCCAAAAATCGAATGGTAGGAAACCAAACGAAATGGAGGGTCTGAGGAGCCTCGCCCCAAGCTGGGGGGTAAGCAGGAGGTCCAGGGTAACACAAGGGCAAAGGACCAAGTGACAGAGCTGGCCCCTCTAGAGAGGGTAGAAGCTCTGCTCCTGCCGAGTCTGTTGCAGCGATTGCTCGTTTCGAGGTGACAAAGGCCCACATGGCAGATATGGCAGAGCATCTCATTACTTTAGAGGCTTGAGGCACTTACTTAGTGGATGCTTGGGACTGAGTGGACAGGTTGACCGAGGGTATGAAGACTTGTGGGTTTTTCGATGACTTAGATGATGTATGGTCAGAGACATTGATGGCTTGAGAGTGGGGCTATCGACCGAATTTTCACCACATGGAGGCTTCAGCTTTGGCAGTTACCCAGTACTGGCACCGAGTGTAGCCATGGATCCAGGTGCCCAACCTGGCAGGGCGCAGACCTAGAGATATTTTGTACACAGGGAAAGCACCCGTTATGAGGATTCTTCTCTTATATTTTATGACTAGTGTTTATGTATTTTTTGGCTGACCTATGGGTCAGATACATGACTTGTTATTTGTACTCATACATATTTTTTGGTATATATGAGAGATGTATTTTTTGATGCTCTAAATGGTGTGTCTATTATTTATATGTGTTCATGGATGTTGTTTATCACTCATGGATATCTATGTTTTTATGTATGATGGTTTATATGATATGCATTCCAGTTTAGATTATGGTTAGCTATGCAATCTGTCATCTAATTTTGATTTATTGGTACATGTGTGAATGGAATATGATCAAATTGAGGGCTTAATATTTTTGCATGCAAATATATTCTAAACATAAGTGAATCTCGTACCTAAAATTCTTGGTTTAACTATGAAACTACTGACTGCAAATCAAGGTATATATGCAAATGGTGGATGCCTTGATTAAAGGCATCACTCATGAGCTCTATGACGACATCATATTCTGCCTGATTGTTTGCCGCTGATCGAATGGATACTCCGTTGGTAAAGAATGGTGATCGGTCAAGGTGGTAGATGACCCAGGAAGCTGCTGCTAAATTTTGAGACCATCGCGATGCTCCATCAGTGAATCCAAAATAATGGTTGGGTTGAAGATCCATTTGTGACACCAGAGTGCCTTTTGTAACAAATGTGTGATCAAAAATAAAGTTTTCTTTGTGTATGTTATCTCTAGGGCTGAACCCATGTGACCCTTATGGGTACAATCTCTTTAGGTAGAGACCATTGACGAGGTTGCTCAGGCATGTTCCATCGGTCTCTGTCAACATGTATGCGCCTTTAGGAGACAATGTTTTATGATATAGGGAACTTTCCATAAGGTTTCAAATTTTCCTAGACGTAAGGCTTCTTTCATGAAATCGTAGCAGAGGACTAACTCCCCCTCGATAAATGATCGAGGGGTGATGTTGCAGTCGAACGATGATTTCACCTGCTTTTTATGGGCCTCGTTGTGTTGGAGCGACTATTGTCAACTTTCTTCAACAAGCTTTAGTTGTACTAAGAGTTTCTGTAGAGGTTGGGTGTCATCGAGGAGTTCGATGGTGACATGTAAGTTTGGGATCTCGCGTTCGATGGGAATCATGACTTCGACCCCGTACACTAAGTGGAAGGGTGTGAACCCCATTTATGTTTTCACTGTCATGCGGTATGCCTACAGGGAGGAGAAAAGAATGTGGTGCTAGTTTCTTTTGTGGTTATTCACCATGTGCTGTAACATTATTTTGAGTACTTTGTTTATAGCTTCTGCCTATCTGTTGGATTGGGGGTAGTATGGTGAAGTGAATTAATGTGTGAATTTGAGGTGAATCATCGATGTGGTGGAACCAGATGTTGTTGATAGGGTGTAGATGGATTGAGTTTGTACCGTCGTTGATACAACTACTCTTGTAGTTGTAGCTGACTCGACAGCTATGACTAATGAGCAAACAACCCAATTCATGGTTCTGATACATGATGATATGAATCATATATGATGTATCGAGTCGTCGATGTTTGGTGGGGGAGAAATTTCCCTCACGGCAGCTTGCATGAGACTAAGTTTAGGTTCCTCATAAGGTGTACTATGAGAATGGGCACTTTATGAGATTTGGATGTTGTGCCTGGTGTAGAGGTGCCTAAATGTTTCCATTAATGGGCATGCCTTTATTTTGTGGTTATGGCCTGTTAGCCCCCCTATAAATTTTTGGCAAAAGAAAAGTAGGGGGCTAGATTGTTTTTGAGCCTTCAAGGAATGCATCTCCCTTGAAGACACATCATCCTTGAAGTCTCCTATGCCTCTTTCCTTGATAAATTTCCCTCTGCGAAACTCTCCATGTTGCCCCTTTCTTCCCCTTTGCAAAATCCCCTTTCCTTCCCAATCTTTCCCCAAATCCCCCTTTAAATCCTACCCTTGCCCTTTGTTTCCTCAAAATTCCCCTCTATCTCTTTACCGTTACCCTCCTTAGGCCTCAAAATGCATTAAAAAAGGGTTAAAAACCCACTTTCGGACCATATAATAGGCCTCAGCCCCTTCTCCGCTAGCCTCCGCACCTTTTCCTCCCACCGGACCTAGTGCTGTGACCAAAGTGCTAGCCCGAAGGCACTTATCCCATATGTTTGTTGGGCGTTTTCTCAACTTTTGATCCATATAGATCGAACAGCGATCGTTCAAACCCGCAGCGCTCGAGATTCACCCATTCAAACCACTGATTGCGCCATCGCCGTCCATTCACCGCCAGATCAACGGTTCGGAGTGTATCCGCCATTGTGGTCCCCGCCGCGCGCCATACCATATAACAGCCCGGTTTTCATCGCACCGCTAACGGGAGTCGAGCGGTATTTTTCCATTGCCCAACGATTCCATACAGTGTTCGACACATGTCTCCTGTACGACAGCAAAACCGCCCTCCCATCACACGTTAATGTTCGGCATGGGACGCGCAATGATATTCATACGAGCTGTCAGATCTGCCTTTGCCCATCCAACGGTCATCGCTCGACCGAGTTGCACAGGTTTTAACCCACGATCACCGTACCCCTGGCCCACCGTTCCACTACCCTCCGCCGTGTTTCCCACCGTCGATCTCCTCTTAGATCCGACAGTCCTGAATCATCTTCCCGCTGTTGAATTTTCCGTCGCCACCCGGTCCTGCCACGTCACCTCCACGTGTCTCGCCGTACATCCGCCCTCCTGTTTCATATATCTGTTCATAGGTCAGGTTTATTAAGGTTTTCATTTAAATCTCCTCCGCATTCCGCCAACCTGCGCCATCTCTTTTCTCCACCATTCCACGTAAGCTTTCCGCCATTTCTCCGCAGTCCCACTATCATCCACATCATCCACTCCCAGCCATTTTTTTCTTAACAATTTTTGTTTTTTTCCAGGGCTATCAGAGGAAAAAGAAACTCCATGGTTCAATATGTACTACTTCAATGGCGTGCTGCGCAGGTAGAGTTAAATCTGGAAGCTGGTACTATAATGGAAATGCCCGGAAATGGTTGCGGCGTCATGAATATTACCCAAGGACGGTTTAATCTTCACAAGAAATCTATCCGGCGCCATTAAAGCCCAAATTTTGCAGATCAAGACATTTATGAAGCCGTGGAGAAAGACCAGCTTATAATCAAGGATTACAACATTCAGAATTGAGGGTTTTTGAGCTTTAATACAACAGTTTATAGGCAAAGCACCAGATCAATGATCCCATAGATTATGCAAAGGTATAGCACGCAGAAATAAATGCATATCAGGGGTTTGTATAGCAGCATAATGTTTTTCCTATATAAAGGACAGATCGCCCATGCAGTGCTCAATTTATGCCATGTTCTAGAGAGATTTTCTACCCTGAAACAGCCCCAGTACTATTAGAGCATTTACTTCATCAGTATGGAAGATTTCTTTATCATTTCTTTACCTATTGTTTATTCACCAATAGCACCACAAGGTACTGTAGTCAGAACACATTGGAGTCATATCATAGTAATCCGCAGTCTGAAAAGGATCATTCGTTCACCCAAAGAACACCAGAGATTAATGCATAGGATTTATACAGAATGGGCTTCAGCCCTTTTTCTTTTCAGAAGTTTAATATTGCATTTAGTTCTCCACCTACCTCCTCTGCTCCTCCGGAGCTATAAATTCATGAAGAACTCATTGTAATGGTTGTTGATCAGTTACTAGAGAACTGAAAGTAGTTTCTTTTGAGACACAGTCTTTGTGTAAAGATTGTAAGATAGGTCGAAGGAGATGTTTTCAGACTGAGTATTCAGCTATTAGCAATATTGTACTTGATTGGTATTGTTATTTAATATGAAAAGCACATTTATTTGGATCTTGATCTGAAGCAGCGGTGATGTTTTCCTATCTTTGTGTTTACATTCATTTCATTTCGTGTCTATTGGCTTGCATTAGAATATTGGCATAGGATTTACCCTTGTTAGGTACCCTATGTTTCTGTTCTCCTTGCCATTTATGTTTCTCTTCTGAATGTATTATCTGAGACATGATTTCAGTTGGTTTAACCAGTGTTGTGGATGTTATTTCCTGCTCTATGATGTATGAATTAAATGAATTCAGTTCTTATATGCTTCTTGTTATATATTTAGTTGGAAGATTTGGGCACACTGGGGGTTAGAGTTAGCCCTGTCCACTAGGATCCTTGTACGACCTGCTGATCTGTAATTTTGTGCTCTAAAATCTGTGTTATATCTTCCCTCCTACTTTCCATATCACATAATCATCTCGAAAGATCCTAAGTTTCAGATGACTAGCCCAATTGAAAACTTGCCTATTGATTAGCAAGAAAATCCTTTCCTGACTCCATTGCCCAATGGTTTTGAATATTTCCTGGAATATTTCACCTCTGCTTTATCCCTCTTTGCTCATCCTAGCCTATATTGAACCCTTCATTCCTGATAACCAGTAACCAAAACAAACAGTCAACAAACAAACCAAGAGCCTTATAACTAGCCTAAAATCATAACATTTGAGCCTCATAGACATAAACCTTTGCTCATACAGAGAGATCCCTCTCTAGACCCAGGAGGGCTATATCTTGAGGTCTGAAAGTGGTTCTGATGTTGTCTCATCTTTTGGTCTTGCCAGTCTGGCCAAAACATGGGAACCCCAACATAATGGCGACTCCGCTGGGGAAATCTTGAGTGCTTTCACCTTAAACATCTTTAGGCAATTAAAAAGACCTATAATCTCTGGTTAGGTTGGCAGTTAAACACTCCTATTCTCACATCAACCTCTACACCATTTTTTGTGTTTTCCCATACTCTTGGATAGAGTCTGGAAATGGCCAGGTAGCCTCCGGATCTCACACTCTCTCAGAGGTGACATATCTAGTAAATTCCCTCCCAGTCAATCTCTGGTTAGATTTTTCTGTGTTTTGAAGATATCCTTGAAAAGGGACATCTCAAGGGCACTGTGGTGGATAGTGTACCCTCCAAAAAACATCCTAAACCTTCCACCTTGCGACTCCATAGTTCCCTAAATGTTTCAAAGACTCCACTGATGATCAGTAGGCCTGCTGATTATCTTGGTTCACATTAGACTCCACTGGGAGACCAGCCCCCATAACAACATCAACCACAGTAGAAGTAACAAGTAGGGTTAAGCTGCTTGGTCAGAAAAAACATTCTAGCTTCTAGAACCATTCATACAAGAGCTTACCCTGACCCAGACCCACCTGAAATAGTTGACAATCCTGAGAGCATCCTCAAGGGAGCTCATACACCTAAAAGATCAACTATTTCCAAACACATCTATAGAGCTAATTGTGCACCAGAAGATCCTACAGCTTTATCACACTTTCACCTTGACCTAGACCTACCTAACATCTTATCTAGAACCAGGTCATTCAGTAGCTTAGATCAGCTAGACCCTGAGCTTCCTGATTCACCATGGAAAAGTGGTAGACACCTTGGGAATAGACAGACCCTTCCATCTACACCTCTTGATTTACATTTCATACAAAACTTGGGGCTCAGTCAACCTAGGTCTGCTCATCAATCCTCTGTTGGTCATATTATCCCTGTAATCCATATACCTGCTGCCCAAGCCCCTTTAGCTCATCAAAATATCGTTATGGCAGCCTGGTATGCACCTTTGGTTTTACCCCAGCCTCTAGTACCCTTACCGAATGATTATCAGTCTAAGATTCCACACTTCACTGCAAAGGAGTCCATCACAGCCCAACAACATGTAGATAAGATGGAGGATTCTTTCAACTACATGGAAATTGATGATGATACAGTCAAAATGAGAATCTTTTCCCAAAGCTTAGGGGGTGATGTGAAGAAATGGTTTAAGGGCCTACCTCCAGGTAGCATAGATGATCTTCCGGGCTTATATCATAATTTCATAAACAAATGGGAAAATAGGGCGAATCCTCGCCAAATCTTGGCAGAATACATGAACCTTAAGAGAAACGTAGAAGAGAGTGTCCACGATTACTCAACGAGGTTCAACAACATTTATAATGCTCTCCCTCCACATATGAAACCTCCACAAGGCATGGCCCTAGAAAAATACCCTGAAGGCTTTGATGCTGACATGGCCTATGAGCTTAGGGATAAGGAATACAACACATTGGAGGACATGTAGAAAGGAGCAGTGAAAATAGAAGCCAACCTGATTGAGAAAAGAGCAAGACTAAAAGTTGAGAGAAGGGTAAAATACAGAGATGACAATGTAGCCTCCACATCTGACCAAAATTATGATAAGCTGTCTAAAAATGTGAAAAGGTTACAACAAATGATGGAAAAGATGGTTGTCACCGTTAGCAATCAGAACAAGAACTAGAACCTGAACTTTAGAAGAAACAATAACGCTCCCAACAGAAAAATAGAATCAGATCAACAAGTTATTCCCCCATTCCAAGAGAATTTTCTTGATGAAGATGAGGGAATCATATAAGAGTCTGAGGGAAACAAAATTAATATGTTTGAAATAGAAGATTCAATCCATAACTGTTATTCAGAATAAGACCAGCCTTCACCCTCTGGTTGGGAGGAGGAATGGTTGGAATCTGAAGATTACAAATTAGGATTTGAAAATGACATGATGCAGGTCAGAGAACAGTATGAATTTAGAAGCAAAAAGATTCAAGAAAATTCCAAACCCAAAGCTTCTGAGACTACCATCAAAAAGAGGCCTGAGAAAACTTCTAAAGAAACTGCTAAAACCAACAAATCAGCAGTTGAGAGTTCTGGATAGAATGGAGAAAAAGACAACCAAAACACTAATGCACAAGGTAAACCAGCTAGCAGCACTAGCACTCTAGTTAGTGCTCCTGATAAAACTGTCACAAACACTGTACATAATGAGAATCAGCCCACTGATTCAGCCACTAAGGTAGTGGAAAATAAAATAGAGATGAGCATTCCCAAGAGTCAGTCCACTTTCAATTTGGAAAGTGAGATTGCAAGAATTAAAATCTCTGTCCCACTTTCTGAGCTGGCCACTCAGGATGTATATAAAGGCCAGATTTTGAAGGCTTTGAACCTTAGTGAGAATGGTGACTCTGTCAATTTGAATGATGATCAACCTGCCCTCTTTTTTGGACCTAAGTTAGAGGGGAAGTTACAGGAGGGGGTAGTTCCACCTTTCTATATCAGTCTCAACATTCATGACAAGATCCTGCACAATGAAATGCATGATTCTGGAGCATCCCACAACCTGATGCCTAAGGTAGTTATGGAAATACTAGGTCTAGAGATAACTAGACCCTACAGATATTTATACTCTTTCGACTCTAGCAGAGTAAAATTCCTAGGCCTGATCAAAGACTTGTGTGTGAGCTTAACTCAAATCCCAGCTAAATGCATGGTCATGGATGTTGTGGTGGCAGATGTGCCACCCAAGTATGGCATGCTACTATCAAGATCATGGGGAGCCAAGCTGCAGGGTAAAATGCAGATGGATGGCTCATATGCCACAATCCCAATCTTTGGCCAACTTAGAAAACTGTATAGGGAGACACAGATGAAATTCCTAGTCAGTAGCCCTGAAAAACCAGAAAATTCACTTGTTTATTCTGTACATACAGACCTTGAATCCTTCATCTTTTGTAACGATGAACCCTTAGAAGAGTCAGGGTCCCAAAACAGAGATAAAAACGGAGAGGCAGAAGTTATTTATTTTAACATAATGGTTGCTCTGGATTTAGAGGAAAACGAAGAAGAAAATCACAACGAAACCTGTAGGATATGCGGTGGAGACCTAACCCCGAGTGAACAAGAAACAGAGCATAAACAACCATCTGGCCAGATCCCTGAGACTCATACATTTCACAAGGAACAAAGCGATCCACGGCCCAGTATAGACCCTATAATGCAACATAATGGCGAAACCAGCCACAGGGAAAAGAATGACATCGAAACCACGAGTGAGCCCCTATGGGTGATGAAATTTGATGGGTCATGCACTAAGAGAACTGCCGTAGCGGGGGTATGGTTACACAATACAGAAAACGACTATGCTGAGAGCCACGACTATAGTCTGCATTTCAAATGTACGAATAATGTCGCTGAATATGAGGCTCTGATCCTGGGTCTAAATCTGTTGATGAAATTAGGAGCCCGTAAGATAGCCGTGCAGGGAGATTCTGAGCTGGTGATAAAACAGGTAAATGGGGAATACACAGCGAAACATCCTAGGCTGAGAGCATATAGGAATGACACCATGGATCTACTGAAAACATTTGTTGAATACAAATTAGTGTTTGTTCCTAGGAGTCAAAATGTTGTTGCAAATGGATTAGCTTGCCTAGCCAGTTCCTACCCCAAGACTCCCAGAGACCAACAAATCATCATTCAGACAAAATTTAGACCTGCTGTGCCAGATAACGAAAAATATTGGCATGTTTTTGAAGGTGATAAACAGATCGAAGATTTTCTGGTAGGCAGAAACGAGTTTGAATTTTCTGATTTAGACTCCAAATCTGACAGTAGCTGCCTAAGTGAAGAATCCTCAGATGAGGAAGGAACACCTTGTAACATAGAAATAAATTCTTTTGATGAACAGACTGGAAATCCAGACCACAAATGTGAAAATGCAGATAGTGAAGAGGTAGAGGTGTTGTAGGCCAAAGATAAGAATATACCCAGAGGCCTGGCACCCTTAGAGGACCTTTTTGACTTTGATGATGTGGAAAAAAATCCTACTATAGAACATGCAGACTCTAATGTGGAAGAATGCAACATAGGCACTGAAGATAAGCTCAAAATGATTAAACTGGCTAAGTCTTTACCTGCAGACATGAAGAAGAAATACATTGACCTTTTCAAGGAATTCATTGATGTGTTTGCATGGAGCTATGAGGACTTAAAGGCCTATGAGACAAATATCATTCAGCATAAGATACCCTTGAAAGAAAATCAGAAGCCCTTTAGGCAAAAACTTCACAGAATCAATCCTAAAAAATTTCCTACAGTAGAGAAAGAGATCAAGAAGATGTATGAAGCAGGTATAATTGTGCCCGTGAGGTTCTCTGAGTGGGTATCAAACTTAGTGGCTGTGAGGAAGAAAACAGGGGAAATCAGATTGTGTATAGACTTTAGGAATCTTAATAGACCCTCACTCAAAGACAATTACCCTTTGCCTAAAATGGAACATATTCTTCAGAAGGTAGTAGGTTCTAAGAGGATTTCCCTGCTAGATGGTTTCTCCGGATATAACCAAGTCTTATTAATCCTAGAAGACCAACTCAAGACAGCCTTTACCACTCCATGGGGTACCTTTATGTATGTGAAGATGCCTTTTGGATTGATGAACGCTGGAACGACCTTCCAAAGAGTGATGGACATAGAATTTTCAGATGAGATAGGTCTCTTCATTGTTATCTACTTGGATCACATAACCGTCTTTTCTAAGACCGAAGAAGAACACCTGAAACATCTGAGAAAAGTATTTGAAAAATGTCGAAGGTTTGTTCTGTCTTTGAATCTCAAAAAGACTATCTTTGGGCTACAGGAGGGTAAACTCCTTGGCCACATTATATCCGAGAAGGGAATCAGGATAGACCCACAGCGAGTTGAGGGAATACTACAGATCACACACCCTAGAAACATCAAGGAATTACAGTCTTTCATTGGGAATATTAACTTCCTTAGGAGGTTTATTCCAAATCTGGCTGAACACCTTAGGAACATGACTAACATGCTGAAGAAAGGTGCAGGATTTAAATGGACTGTAGGAGCTAAGAAATATTTTGAATCAGTGAAACTTGCACTTACCCAAGCTCCCGTCCTAATCAGCCCAGATTTCTCCAAATATTTCCTAATTTTTTCATTTGCCTCTGAGCACACAGCGGCTGCAGTTTTGCTACAGAAAAACACGGAGGGAATGGAACAGCCAATTGCCTTCTTTAGCAAAGCACTCAAATATGCACCCTTGAAATAAAAAATCATGGAGAAACAAGCCTATGCTCTGGTTAAGGCCTTGAAAGACTTCAGGGTGTACATATTGCATTCTCACACTATAGCTTATGTGCCCAACATCATAGTCAAATATATACTGTCCCAAGACCTAGATGGGAAAAGGGGAAAATGGATAGCTGTGATCTTAGAGTATGACCTTGAGATAAAACCCACCAAACTGATTAAAGGTCAGGGCTTAGCTAAAATAATGGCTGAATCAAACCTGCAAGCCCTAGACATTAACATGATAAATACCTTGGATGAGCAACAAGAATTGCCTGATCTCATTGTTGAGGAAAAGTTTCAGAGCTCTCCAAAAAGATGGTTGATTTTTGTCACAAGTACCAAATAGCACTTGGTCATTCAACTGCCTATTACCCTCAAGGTAATGGATTAGATGAATCATCAAACAAGAGCCTGGTGATCATCATCAAGAAGCTGTTGGAAGAGAACAAAAAATCATGGCATAACAAGCTAGTACATGCTTTGTGGGCTGACAGGCTTACAAAAAAGAAGTCCATTGGCATGTCACCATTCCAGCTGGTCTACGGTACGGAAGCAGTATTCCCTACCAGCCTTGGGATACCAGTGATCAAGCTGGTCCAAGAGATCCAAACAGAAGAATAAAGCATGGTGAGGAGAGTAAACCAAACAATCCATCTTTAGCAAACAAGGGAAGAGGTATACAACAGAGCAGTGAAAGTTTAGGAGAACATAAAGAAATTGTTTGACAAAAGAGCCAAAGATGATGATTTCAAAGTTGGAGATAAGTTTCTGAAGTGGGATTTGAGAAGAGAGGATAAAGGAAAGCACAACAAATTTGACAGTTTGTGGCAAGGTCCATACCTCATCCAGGCCACTGTGGGTCCCAATGCTTTATTCTTACAAGAATTAGATGGCACCGAGCTGTTTGGGGGTCCTGTCAATGGCAGGATGCTCAAACATTACTTCTGCTAATTTACATTTTCTAGTTTCCATTGTACATACCATTGCAGTTTTTATTTCCAAGTAAAGGAGGAAAAAATGCTTAAAAAAAAACAGAGGAAAGGGAGAGGTTCCAACATGCTTAAAATATGAACCTATGATGTGCAAAAGATTGGCTCTAATAATCTCAAAACCTGAGCCAAAGAAAGTCAAGCAGCTGGTCCTAACATGCCCAAAGTCTAGACCAGCAAAGGAAAAAGGGAGAATCAGCTCTAACATGCTCAAAACCAGAGCTGAGATGAAGAAAAGGAAGTGACTCTAACGTGCTTAAAACTTGAGTCACAAAAAGAAAGAAGGATACTACAAGTTCTAGATCTCAAGCCTTCACAGTTTGTTTTCAGTTTTCTACAAATTTTGTCCATGTCCAACTGTCTTTATGCCTTGGACCCACAGCAATTCAGACAGTCTAATCCTGGCTTGACTATTTTTCAATTTCCTGTCTTAGAATGTAGAGAAGAAATCTGTTGGACAGTTTAATCCCAACAGATATTAGAGTAGGTAGAGAAACATATGAGACCAACAGTCTAATCTGGTCTCATGGAGCAATAAGGGTAGAAATATAATAGGTTTATTTTCTGATTATAACAATAAATGATGAAAAGGGTCTGCTAGTTCAAATGCACCCAAGAAGAAAAATGCTAGGATTGTAGGATGGGTAGGTAGTTTGTTGGGAAATTTTTTCTTCTGATGTAATGTCTTCATATTGTGGCAGCTGATCAAAGAAAAAGGGATGTGCCAAGCAGCAGGCAACTGGCCTTCTCCAAAGATCTATTCTCTGAATTCTTGACTCCTTCAAGAAGAAGCCATCCCCATGTGGAGCCACTGTTAGCCCCCCTATAAATTTTTGGCAAAAGCAAAGTAGGGGGCTAGATTGTTTTTGAGCCTTCAAGGAATTCCTCCTCCAAGAGTACATCATGTTTAGTCTCCAGCCTCGCTCTTCAGCAACTTCCCTCTGCGGAACTCTCCATGTTGCCCCTTTCTTCCCCTTTGCAAAATCCCCTTTCCTTCCCAATCTTTCCCCAAATACCCCTTTAAATCCTACCCTTGCCCTTTGTTTCCTCAAAATTCCCCTCTATCTCTTTACCGTTACCCTCCTTAGGCCTCAAAATGCATTAAAAAAGGGTTAAAAACCCACTTTCGGACAATATAATAGGCCTCAGCCCCTTCTCCGCTAGCCTCCACACCTTTTCCTCCCACAGGACCTAGTGTTGTGACGAAAGCGCTAGCCCGAAAGCACTTATCCCATATGTTTGTTGGGCATTTTCTCAACTATTGATCCATATAGATCGAACAACGATCATTCAAACCCGCAGCGCTCGAGATTCACCCGTTCAAACCACTGATCGCGCCATCGCCGTCCATTCACCGCCAAATCAACGGTTAGGAGTGTATTTGCCACTATGGTCCCCGCCGCACGCCATACCATAAAACATACCGGTTTTCATCGCACCGCTAATGGGGGTCGGGCGGTATTTTTCCATTGCCCAGCGATTCCATATAGCGTTCGACACCTGTCTCCTGTACGGCGGAAAAACCGCCCTCCCATCACGTGTTAATGTTTGGCATGGGACACGCAATGATATTCATACGAGCCGTCAGATCTGCCTTTTCCCATCCAATGGTCATCGCTCGACGGAGTTGCACAGGTTTTAACCCACGATCACCGTACCCCTGGCCCATCGTTCCATTTCCCTCCACCGTGTTTCCCACCATCGATCTCCTCTCAGATCCGACGGTCCTGAATCATCTTCCCACTGTTGACTTTCCGTCGCCACCCGGTCCCGCCACGTCACCTCCATGTGTCTCGCCGTACATCCGCCCTCCTGTTTCATATATCTATTCATAGGTCGGGTTTATTAAGGTTTTCATTTAAATCTCCTCCGCATTCCGCCAACCTGCGCCATCTCTGTTCTCCACCATTCCAGGGAAACTTTCTGCCATTTCTCCGCAGTCCCACTATCATCCACATCATCCGCTCCCAGCCATTGTTTTCTTAACAAATTTCATGTTTTTTCAGGGCTATCAGAGGTGAAAGAAATGCCATGGTTCAATATGTACTACTTCAATGGCATGTTGTGCAGGCAGAGTTAAATCTGGAAGCTGGTACTATAATGGAAATGCCCGGAAATGGTTGCAGCGTCATGAATATTACCCAAGGACGGTTTAATCTTCGCAAGAAATCTATCCGGCGCCATTAAAGCCCAGATTTTGAAAATCAAGACATTTATGAAGCCGTGGAGAAAGACCACCTTATAATCAAGGATTCCAGCATTCAAAATTGAGGGTTTTTGAGCTTTAATACAATAGTTTAGAGGCAAAGCACCACATCAATGATCCCATAGATTATGCAAAGGTACAACACACAGAAATCAATGCATATCAGGGGTTTGTATATCAGGAGAATGTTTTTCCTATATAAAGGATAGAGCGCCCATGCAGTGCTCAATCTATGCCGTGTTCTAGAGATATTTTCTACCCTGAAATAACCCCAATACTATCAGAGCATTTACTTCATCAGTATGGCAGATTTCTTTATCATTTCTTTACCTATTGTTTATTCACCAATAGCACCACACAGTAATGCATTCAGAACACATTGGAGTCATGTCATAGTAATCCGCAGTCTGAAAAGGATCATTCGTTCACCCAAAGAACACCAGAGATTAATGCACAGGATTTATACAGAATGGGCTTCGGCCCTCTTTCTTTTCAGAAGTTTAATATTGCATTTAGTTCTCCACCTACCTCCTCTGCTCCTTCGGAGCTATAAATTCATGAAGAACTCATTGTAATGTTTGTTGATCAGTTATCAAAGAACTGAAAGTAGTTTCTTTTGAGACACAGTCTTTGTGTAAAGATTGTGAGATAGGTCAAAGGAGATGTTTTCAGACTGAGTATTCAACTATTGGCAATATTGTACTTGATTGGTATTGTTATTTAATATGACAAGCAAATTTCTTTGGATCCTGATCTGAGGCAGCGATGATGTTTTCCTATCTCTGTGTTTACATTCATTTCATTTCGTGTCTACTAGCTTGCATCAGAATATTAGCATAGGATTTACCCTTGTTAGGTACCCTATGTTTCTGCTCTCCTTGCCATTTATGTTTCTCTTCTGAATGTATTATCTGAGACATCATTTCAGTTGGTTTAACCAGTGTAGTGGATGTTATTTCCTGCTCTCTGATGTATGAATTAAATGAATTCAATTCTTAGATGCTTCTTGTTATAGATTTAGTTGGAATATTTGGGAACACTGGGGATTAGAGTTAGCCCTGTCCACTACGATCCTTGTACGACCTGCTGATCTGTAATTTTGTGCTCTAAAATCTGTGTTATCTCCTCCCTCCTACTTTCCATATCACATAATCATCTCGAAAGATCCTAAGTTTCAGATGACTAGCCCAATTGAAAACCTGCCTATTGATTAGCAAGAAAATCCTTTCCTGACTCCATTGCCCAATGGTTTTGAATATTTCCTGGAATATTTCACCTCTGCTTTATCCCTCTTTGCTCATCCTAGCCTATATTGAACCCTTCATTCCTGATAACCAGCAACCAAAACAAACAGTCAACAAACAAACCAAGACCCTTATAACTAGCCTAAAATCATAACATTTGAGCCTCATAGACATAAACCTTTGCTCATACAGAGAGATCCCTCTCTAGACCTAGGAGGGCTAGATCCTGAGGTCTGAAAGTGGTTCTGATGTTGTCTCATATTTTGGTCTTGCCAATCTGGCCAAAACATGGGAACCCCAACATGGCCAACGAAAATGGTGCATGGTACCACTGTGCCTATCGAGTAGATGGTGTGAGAACCAACTCTACTCTTCGTCTCTGAAGTGGATGCTCAGAAAGGATCAGGCATAGGGGAAATATTTTACTACTGGCATTTCCGAGGTTTTGGTTTCGGGGGGTCTAGCTCTCTAAGGGATTGTATACTTAATGCTAATCTTGCCACTCAAAGCTTTAGGAAGTGATCACATTTCATTGTATGGTGGAAATGTGAGCAGATCCAGAAATAATAGTCTGTGATCTTCTCTTGGCTACAGAGATGTCTCTAAGGGAGGGAGGAGACCATGCGAAATTTGTTCATGAGGTGCTTCATTTCTTTACATTGATTGACCTGGTGGCTGATTTTGTCGCATAGCCCACATGCTGGCCTAGAATCGACATGGGTCTTGCTAGGTCGATGCATATTTTTTACTCACCCAATGTTTTGGTATTGAAATTGGGTAGGATGGATAGGGGAAATCTACCTTACATTGGATTCTCTAAGCTCTGGACTGATGATATCCCAATGTTGCATTTATAATGAGAGAATGATGTCAATTAGTGGGTGCACTCGAGGAGTATAAGTACAATGATGAGCATGATGGTTACCTTGACATACCAGAAAATAATGTCTTTCTTGGGTATTCCATTCCCACTCCATTGATAACATGATTGGGAACTATATGCATAGCAATTCTAGGTCAGGGAATTTGGTGACCAAATGGTTGTGTGTGTTACACAATGAACATGTTGGTCTTCTCCGTGGAGGGTAGGTGGTTGTGACTAAGGGTTCCCTGGTCGGCTTCCTTTCTGCTGTAAGGGAGAGAATGGATCTACTTGTTACATCCTCTTACGTTGTCGAGTTATCCATGGATTCTGTGTCTAGGTATTCTTATAGGGAGAGGTGAACTATGGCCATGTGTATGCTAGCTAGCGCCAAGATAAATCGAGGGATGTAATGGCCGAGATGATCTAATGGGTGATTTCCAAAACATATTGGACATGAAAATTGGGTTTCTTGCAGGCCAACATAGTACACTGGGTCAAATGGATACCATATTTGGAACAACTCCAGGGCTATGCATTCCTTGATAAAATGGGCACATTCATTGTAGAGTGCACAACGTATGATAGGAGGAGGGAAGATGAATGAGAGGCATTTTGGTGACTTTCAGGCCTCCTGAAGGTATAATATGACACGTGGTTCTTCTCCATTTGACTGCATGGAGGGATACTCTTGATATGATTTTTCTAGGGCATGTAATGCATCCCTATATTGCAGTATTTATGTACAATAATGAGTGTAATGCCCATAATTGTTACAGATAGTGCATGCGTGGTTAGTACACAATGTTTTCCCTTGGTTTTTTGCATTTGATTCGTTTTTACGGGAACTTATCATCACGATATTCCTTTCAGATATCAGGACCAGTTTTAGTTCATTTAGCTTCGTGCAGATATGGGTAGGGTGGCCTAATATGTCGTATACTGCACAAGGTTGTAATTCCCTTTGTATGATGGGGTTTTCTATCTTCTTCCCTTTTTATGGGTTTTCTTGGTCGCTATAACCAAATTTGCGATGGGAGTTTCCTTAGATGGTATGGTTGCGGTGGTTTCCTTAATAGGTGGGGCCTTCTCAAGAGTGAGGGGGGTTAATCCTGTAGAGGTGATGCCTGTGCTTCCCAACATGGCAAGTGGGACCAAGTACCAAACTGGTATTGCGAAAGATATGTTTGGCAACACTACCATTTCCAAAACCTGTTGTGCCACAAAACCAAGTGGAGGGTATAGAAAAGGAGTTTGGGAGATGGCTTAGGATAGAAAAACCAATGTGTCAGATGCCTCAGTGTCATTACTACTAGTCTCTGTCTCCTGGCCAGCTTCGGTGCTTGATGTAAAACATCATGCACACCAAAGCCTCCGTAATATCAGAGAATTATTCTGGTATGACAGGGGGATCTCCTAGGAATTACTCGAGGATAGACGAAGGTTTGAATTGGCCGAGGCCATATTCTTGGTACCACGTGAGTGTTTTAGCATATGTGTCCACATAGGGTAGAATGACATCAATTTTTTTTAAGGGTTGCTTGTCATGACACGTCAATTGGTCGACGGTGATGATGTGGTCCTCGTGGGGGATCATAATGGTTCGAAAGACAGAGGATGGTATGGCAGACATGACGTACATATAACTCCGCCTAGGGAGTATATTGTAATCGAGCTAAGCGTCCAAGACCTTAATGTCCATAAGAGCTGTCTTTCCAACCAAACATACCGTGAAATTTTGATAGAGACTGAAGGGAGTTGAAGGGCACCCATTGTATGCTCTGAGCATGATGTCCAATGGTTTCAGTTCGGGAGATCCTAACTTCTGCAATTTTTTTTCGAAATGATGCATGTGGATGCACCCTTGTCAATGATACATTAGTAGATAGTTATGTTCTAGATTGACACCAATATCTAGAAGGTGACAAGAAAAGGAAGCCTAGGGGTGGGTTTATCTAAATCAAAATCCATTAGGTGCAAATCAGCAGGGTTGATTGTGCCTAACGCGGAAAGTAAGGCTTTCCTTTTCTTTAGGAAATATTGCAGGACTTTGAAAGCTGACATAGCAGCGGGAGATTGAGCTAAATCGTCCATGATGCTATAATTATGGGCCACTTTGGAGTGGTGTCCTACTTTCCTTGTTGGGCCCTTAGCCATTTTTGGCAAAGGTTCAATAGGCATTTTTGATATACTCAACGGTGTTGTAGGTGTTAGGTTTCCGTAGTTTGCAAGATTGGCAAGACCAAACGCTGCAGAGCCAACACCAAAACCACTTTGGAATCCTATGATGCAGGAGCATCAAGGGAATTTTTCATTTGCAAATATGTAATAAAAGGGGGGTGTGACATTCTTATTATTTTATTAATTAATTTGTTATTTTTAAATAAAATAGGAGATAAATTATATAAGTGAGGATTTTGTAAATATTCTTTTATTAATTAAAAGGATATGAGAGAAATAGATTAGGAGCAAAATTAGAGAGTATAAATTCTATGTATGGGACTTTGTTGAGTGCACACCTAAAATATATTTAAAATAGATTTAGTTGAGTATTAGGTGGAGGGATTTTTGGAGTGAATTAAATTCATTATCTATGTATAAATATGAGTGGTTTTTGTGAGGAAAATACACTTGAATAGTTGAAGAGAGAGTGAGAGTGTGAGTAGAGAGCAGGTTCTACTTGGAAGCCTTCGGGAAATTGTAAAGGGCCAAATGATTGGAAATCAGGCCAAGGAAGGAAATTGTAGTTCGCAGGTTGGGATCGATCGATTGGAGAATCGAGAGCTGTAAGGTGAATTAACAAGTTAACGCAGAACCAAAGCAAACGATAAGCAGACCTTCGATGATGGATTTGGAAGTGAATGAATTTGCGTAGAGAGGAATGGTTTGTTAGAACGCTGTTGGGTGAATTAATACAATGCAGTGGCTCCAATTTGATGCAAACATAGGTCGATCCAAGTTGTGGAATCGAGCGAGGAAGAAGTGATAACTTCTGGTTTGAACCAAATGAAATGCCAGTGCCAACGCACTCAAAACTGTGGAAAGAAAGCATGTGCGATCCATCAAGAACGTATTTTGTAATCAAAGGCCACAAAGGCACAACTGTGGAAATTTTTTAAGAGATTCAATTTTATGAATAAATCAGCGCAGGAAGCGAGGGAAAGTATTAAACGCAGAGGTAGAACGTGTCCATGGATGATGAATATGAAGGCAACTTATCCAGTGTTTAAGTTAAGACGTGAATGCGTCCAGGAAAGTTGATTTGCATGGGCAAGTCATGTGTGGTAAGTTAATGTGTGGCCACTTTTTATTGACATTTGAGCTATTGAAATCTGCCATAACTAGAAATGAATACGTTACTGCGTTAGCTTGATAATCAATATCAAAATTGGAAGGTTTAAAGGGCGCACATAATATTGGAACTTTTGAGTTGAGAGGTGATAAACTTGGTTGAGGGTTTAACCCAATGGGGTTTTAATTAAAGTCTTTTCTTAAGACTATTGAAGGAATATATATGTTGAATGATTTTGAACTACATGTTTGTAGGAGCTTCCGCATGCAAATGGTAGTGTGTGAATTTGCCAGGTATTGAGGCTTTAATTTGAGAAAATGTTGAGATGCATGTTTATATGCATGGTTATTGGAGATTCTGGGTATTGCAGGGTTGGCCTTGCATCATCCTAGGATCTAGCCCTCCTAGATTCAGAGAGGGAACTCTCTTTATAATTGTTTACAAAGATATCATCTTTAATGCTTATGATATGATATTAGGCTAGCTCTAAAGCACAAGGTTTTTATTTGTTTTGGTTGGGATGAATATCATTAAAATGAAGGAAGTCCTTTGAAGGGTAAAGTTGTGAGTAGGTTGAAAATGGTTCAGCTGATAGGATAAGTAAGAAACAGTGCCAATCCATTGGGCTATGGAGTCATAAAGGATTTAATTGGATAGCAAGTTCCAAGAGTGGTCTATGGGGCAAGTCATCTATGTCAACAGATCTCTTTAAGTTGATGTATGGAATGAAACATTCAAGTGTAGTGAAGAAGCAAACATATAAGAAAACAAAGAGCAACTTAAGATCAAGTAAGGACTTTCAACCTAGCATGCTTTCAGCATACTCAAAGGAAAGACACACAACAACCTAAGATCAGGTAAGTATTTTTAAACTAGCCTTCTTTTGATATAATTTATAAAGGAAAACATTTAAAAACAAATAATAGCTTAAGATCAAGCAAAGACTTTCAACTTAGCCTGCTTTCAACATATTCAAAGGGAAAAATTCAAGATTAACATAAAAATTAGTCTAAGATCAAGTCAGGACTTTTAACCTAGCCTGCTTTTGACATACTTTTAAGGGAACTTTTCAAAGCAACTGTTGGGGAAGAAACTAGAGGACAGGGCCAACCATAGACTTCCCTAGTTCAAATTTACTAAGCAGAATTTTCAAGAACATCCAAAGACAATATATCAAGTTGTACTTAGGAAATATGGGCTTACCAACACTTCATTGGTTATACTCTATTGAATTATCCTTAAATACACAATTAGCAGAAAACATAAAGATAAAGATTTATCAATGAGATTTAGGGTACTTGACAGTAAATCCTAGTCTATATTTGATGTTCTTTATCAGAGAAAATGGACAGTATGGAAAACATGAGAAAAATAACAATTTACAATAAGAAAAACATCACCATTGACATAGACCAAGATCCCATAAATCATCTTGTATTTGATGTTCAAACCAGTTACAATCTTCAAGTCCAGTGGGTCTTTACAGCTTCAAACTTCTCATCTCAACCTATATTTCTTCTATTACAAAATAGAGCTTCAGCAGCTTCAAAGCTATTTACACTCAATGAGTATTCAAAGACCAACCCCTATACGGTCTTCTAGAGTAGTATTTATAGAAGAATGAGGAGGTGGAGTGAAAGAAAGTTCTATCTGTTCAATTAATGCAGAGTAAGTGCTTCTCGGCCTTTAAAGGGCCAAATGGAGAAGTTTTAAAATGTTTTAACTCTGCTAATTTATTATTACATTAAAGTTCATCAACTTCAGTCTCTTTTGTTGACTTTGGAGACCTTTGTAGGCTGGAAATTAATTATGAGCTGTCTCTAGAAATATCTCTGACTGTGTAATTAATATGCACTCTTTTTAGGTGAAATTAGCTGGTAGGTGGCATTTTGAGGAGTAATAGCCTCAATGATGTGGCATTTGGAGGCTTCCTTTATTGACTTTTATGTCCTGGTGGCTTTAAACATTGATTAGGCCCTAGTTCTTGTTTTAAGGCCTTTGAAAACATCTTCAGAGTTTTTAAGCTTTATATGCTGACTATATTCACTGATTTGGCTTTAGTCATCTGCCTTTTACCTTTTTAGGCTTTGGTGCTTTAAGCCTGCTCCTTTAACTGCCTGTATCCACCTTTAAACTATGTTTTAACCTTAAAGCAACAGTTTTAAGCCTTTAATATTTCAATCTTGTGCATTAACCCTTTAAACCGTGGATTATCCTTAAAACTGTGGGATTTGAAATTTAACCCTTCATCTTTGCTCTAATCTTTTATTCTTCAACCTTTACCCTCACCGTTCTTTCTTATTTGCTATGTGCAGGTGGTTTTTAGCGTGGTGGAGGGTTTAATGGTATGACCAGCACTCACACAGCACTAACAAAACCATTGGATGAAAACTGACAGCCTTTTTTCTTCGTGATTTGGCCCTGGAGATAGAAAACTTTGGCGCTGTCCCTTTGTGAGCTGTGGACAGGGTTTCTACTTCAAAAACCATCATCAAACCTGCAAAAACAACAAAATACGTTATAAAAACCCTGCAGGTTGGAAGAACTACATACGGTGGCTGTCGGAGGTAGAGGAGCAGTGCAGAAGGGGTGAATATGTAGGTGGAAGAGGTTTCATGAAGAAAATAGGCGAAAATTTAGTTTAAAATTGTATTTGGTGTGAATTTGGGCAAAGCGGTTTTCGAAATACTGCTGGTGGTTTTCGCGCGACCCTTGGGCGGTAAATGGTTTTTCCCGGAGCGAACGCGATCCAATTATATCGCGATGCGTGGCTTTTTTAAAACCAGTGGTATCATGTGATTTTTGTTTGTTAAACTTTGGACAGTGAAAATGCGCGATATGTGATCCTCACCGTCGGATGAGAAGGTGCAGATTTGACGGTGCGGAGAAGAGGTGCGACGGAAAGTTGCACGGCGGGCGCTGTAGTGGGGGACAGGTGTCAACGTGTGATTAGGTGAGCACTTGTGTAGTGGAAGGTAGGTCCAGAGGGAAGGTTGGTTTCCGGGACGAACGACGACCGTTGGATCCAAACAAATCAATGGTGGAGATTTCATGATGGAGTGATAAGGCGGGGGTAAGGAGAAAGAAGGATGACAGGTTGAATTACCGTCGTTAGATCACATGGATCCACGGCCAAGATCCATCATCAGGGGGGTGAATAAAGGTAAAAGGGAAGGGGCTAGGGATTAGGTAAGGGCATGGTCTCGTGGAAGAGAAATGACCAGGGGCTAAAGAGACAGGGGTGAATCGCATCGGGGGGAGAATTTTGCAAAGGAAATGTGGGTATATAAAAGAAAGGCCGATGCGACGGGGTTTTGGGTGCTTTGTTATAACGCTTAGTCTTATGATGGATAGGGTAGTAAAACTTAAGCCCTCAGGGGCCTAAAGGCTTAACAGGGGCATAAAAGGGTTTTTTAAAGGTTTTATGCATTTTTGTGGGTTTTTTTTTTTTTGAAGTCTCGGAAGCTAGAGGAAGGGTTTTATAGCAATAAGAGGGGATTTTTTATGAAATGAAAGGTAATTTTGAAGGTTTTTTAGGATAATGAGGGTATAATGAGAAAGAGGAAAGGGGATTTTTCAGAGGAAAATGGAGGATGAATAAGGGCTGAAAATGAGTGAAAATAGGTTTAGAAAATGATGGAAAAATGCCTAAAAATAGTCTTTTTGGATATCAACATGGCTTCTTGGTGGATTTTCTCAATGCAACAGTAGTGAATATTACTTTTTGAGTTTAGGCAGCACAATAAGTCTTCAAGAATGAGCAATTTTGTATGAAAAAAATCTCTTGAAGGCTCAAGACCTGTTTTAGCCATCATTTGCTCTGACAAAAATTTATTGATGGCTAACAGTGGCTCCACTTGGGGATTGCAGCTCCTTGGAGGTGTCAAGAACTTTAGAAATTTATCTGTGAGATGTAGACTTGTGCCTTAATCCATTGAAAACTTTTTCTTCTTTGATCATACTGCTTTAAAATATGATCAATACTTACATCAAACATAATGATTTATTTCCCAAACAACTACCTACACAGCCTACTTCCTAACATTTTTTCTTTGGAAGGTGCACTTGGACATGCAAACCTTAAGCATCATCATTTTATTATTTTGAAAGCAGGAAAATCTAATCTAAATCTACCCTTATTTCTTCCATGAGTTCATATTAGACTGTTGAACTCATAAATTCTCTACCTAAGCTACTATCTGCCAGGATTAGACTGTCTGGAAAAATTTATTCTCTATTTTATAAAACAAAAATTTAAACACAGTCAAATTAGGATTATATTGTCTGATTTTTTGTGGGACTATGGCATAAAAACAAGCTACACATAGACTGAAACTTGCAAAAAATGTGAAGGTTTAAGATTTGAAAAATAAGAGACATCCTTCACTCTTTCTTTAGCTCTGGTTTTGATCTTTGGGAGTTGTTCTCTTTCCTCTTGGTTCAAATTTTGAGCAGATTAGAACCAATTATTCATCAAACTTTACAGGTTCACGATTTAAGCTTGTTTGAACCTTTGTTTTTTTTTTTTTTAATCCTAATCTATTCTACTGATAAGCCAAGATTGAATAGTTTGGCAAATCTTCTTCACTAATCTATCAACAAAAAATTGAAATCTATCTTAGTCATGATTAAGCTGTATGACTAAAATAACACTTTTTTTTTGGTAGTGGCATTTAAGCTTGCACACATTCCGACTTTCTTTCTTTTTTGGTATGGGGTTGTACCTTTCTTATTTTATTTCTGCCTTCTTTTCTTTTTCTATTGTTTTTGTGTTTTTATTTTTCTAAATTGAAAAGCAGTGATATATGCAAGGAACAGAAAGATCTGAAACTAAAAATATCAACTAACAGAAGTAATGTTTGAGCATCCTGCCATTTACAGGACCTCCAAAAAATTAAGCTCTATCCAATTCTTGAAGAAAGAATGCATTGTTCCCAATAGAAAATTGAATAAGATAAGGGCCTTGCCATAAATTATCAAATTTTCCATGTTTACCCTTATCTTCTCTCCTTGAATCCCATTTTAAAACTTTATCACCAATTTTAAAATCGTTTGCCATGGTTCTTTTGTCAAACAGCTTCTTGATCTTTTCTTGTAGTTGTTGTGCTCTAATGTATACTTCCTCCCTGGTTTGTTGTAGATGTATAGTCTGGTTTATTCTTCTTGTCATATCATCATCTTCAGACTGTACTTCTTGGATCAGCTTCATGACTGGCACTCCTAAACTAGTTGGAAATATTACATCTGTTCCATAAACTAGCTGATAAGGGGACATTCCAATGGATTTTTTAATGGTTAATCTGTCATCCCATAAGGCATGTACTAGCTTATTGTGCCATGATTTCTTTTTATCTTCCATCAACTTCTTGATAATGTTTACCAAACATTTATTTGAGGACTCTGCCAGCCCATTACCTTGGGGGTAATAAGCTGTATAATGGCGCAATATATTATGATACTTATGACATAATTCTACCATCTTTCTAGACCCAAATGCAACAGCATTATCAATTATGATCTTTCTAGGACATCCAAATCTAGATAGTATATGGTTTTCAAGGAATGAAATGATGACTGAGTCTGTGGCATTCCTAGAGGGGATGGCTTCTATCCACTTGGTAAAATAGTCCGTTGCTGTGAGGATCCATCTATGTTGAGCAGATGAGGGAGGATGGATTTCCCCAATGAAGTCTAGACCCCACTATTGAAAAGGAGCTTCAACAATGATTGGTTGCAGAGGTAAGGGAAGCAGCTTTCTTTTGCCTTTAAATATTTTGCATTTATGATAGGCAATAATCATTTTGTGTACATCTTGAAAGAGGGTGGGCCAGTAATAACCAGCTATAAGGAGTTTTTTAGCAATTTATTTCCAATAGAGGTGGCCTCCACATTCTCCTTCATAAAATTTGTGCTTGATCTTATCTACATCATTCTCAGGCAAACATTTAAGCAATAATCCACTAGCATTTTTCCAATATAAACATTTATTCAAAATGCAGTAATTTACAGCTTTCATATTTAAAAATCTTGCCTTTGTTTTAGACAAACCAGGAGGGACATTCAGATTGAGAAAAACATAAAAAATGTCAACATACCAAGATGAATTCAGAAAATTATCTTCAATAATTGGAGTTGAAAACTCCTCCTGTTCATCTAATGCATTAAACATGTTTATATCAAGAGCTTGAAAGTTGGATTCAACCATAATTTTTTCTAGTACTTGAACTTTTATGAGCTTAGTGGGTTTGATCTCTAAGTCATATTATAGAATCACGGCAATCCACTTTCCTCTCTTGCCATCTGTATCTTGGGTCAATATGTATTTTACAACTGAATGAGGCACAAATTCTACTATGTGGGAATGTAAAATATAAACTCTGAAGTCTTTTAAGGCTTTGACTAAGGAAAAATCTTGTTTTTCCATTATATTGTACTTCAGAGGTGTATCTCTTAATTCCTTGCTGAAAAATGAAATTGGCTGCTCTTGCCCATTCATGTTTTTCTGTAATAGGACAGCAGCTACTGTGTGTCCTGATGCAAATGAAAAAATGAAGAAATATTTTGTAAAATCAGGACTAATGAAGACTTGTGTTTTGGTGAGTGCTTGTTTTACCAACTCAAATGATTTCCTTGCTTCTAAGGTTCACTTAACTCCTTCTTATTTCTTAAGCATGTTGTTCATGTTTCTAAGGAGTTCAGCTAGATTGGGTATGAACCTTCTCAAGAAATTAATCCTTCCAATGAAAGATTGGAGTTCCTTGATGTTCCTACGATGGTTGATTTGCAATATACCATCAATCCTCTTTGGATCTATCCTTATTCCCTCTTCTGATATGATATTTCCAAGAATTTTACCTTCTTGGAGACCAAACAGTGTTTTCTTTGGATTTAAGGACATTCCAAAGTTTTTGCATTTTTCAAAGACTTTTCTCAAGTGTATTAGGTGTTCTTCATCTGTTTTAGAATAGACAGTGATGTCATCTAAGTAAATCACTATGAAGTAACCTATTTCTTCTAAAAATACAATATCCATGGCTCTCTGAAATGTGGCACCAGCATTCATTAAACCAAAGGGCATTTTCAAATACATGAAAGTACCCCAAGGTGTAGTAAAGACTGTTTTAAGTTGATCATCAGGATGTACCAAAATTTGATTGTAACCTGAGAATCCATCTAGCAAAAAAATTCTTCTAGAACCAACTACCCTTTGTAAGATATAATCCATTTTGGGTAAGGGATAATTTTCCTTTAATAATGCTTTGTTTAAGTTTCTAAAATCAATGCAAAGCCTTATTTCTCTTGTTTTCTTCCTAACTGACACAAGATTAGACACCCACTCTAAGTATATAACAGGGACAATAATTCCAGCATCATATATTTTTCTGATTTCTTTCTCCACCAGAGGTAATTGAATAGGGTTAATTCTGCGAAGTTTTTGTTTGAAAGGTTTATAGTTTTATTTGAGGGGTATTCTATGCTGAATTATTTCTGTATCATATCATTTTAGATCTTCATAGCTCCATGCAAATACATCAGAAAATTCTTTAAACAACTCAATATATTTCAGTTTAATGTGAGCTAGCAGTGTTTTGGATAGTTTAATCATTTTTGGCTTTTCTTCACTACCTATGTTGCATTCTTCCACTTCAGTTTCAATAGGTTCCAGTTTTGGATTTTTGGCAGCATCATTCAAGTCAAAAAATTCCTCTAATGGGACTAGTCCTTTAGGCAAGCTTTGGTCTTTAGATTGCAGCACTTCTAAGTCTTCATCTTCTAAAACTGTGCTAATTTATGTTATCTGTTTGGATTCATTTGTTAATAGATTTATTTCAGCAATCTTTGGAGACTCTTCTTCTTCAATAAGTGGGTTTTCTTCAGCAGGACAGTCTTCATCATAATCTGAAGCTGAGTTTGGTGTTTTAAATTCATTTTTGGACTGTAGGAAGTCTTCTATTTGTTTATATCCTTCAAAAACTTGCCATTATTTTTCATTATCTGGGACAGCTGGTCTAAATTTGACTTGGGTGGTGCATTGCTTGGTTTCATAAGGTGTTAGACAAGTTCTAGCAGCAAATGCTAAACCATTGGCAAGGACATTTTGGTTTCTTGGGACAAAGATAAGTTGAAATTCATCAAATGTTTTTAACAAGTCCGTGGCATCATCTCTATAGGCTCTAAGTCTGGGATGTTTAACACTATACTCCCCATTTACTTGCCTAATAATCAACTCTAAGTCCCCATGGACTTTTATACTTTTGACCCCTAATTTTTTCAATAAATGTAGGCCTAAAAGGAGAGCCTCATACTCAGCTATGTTGTTTGTACATTGAAAGTTTAATCTATAGGAATGCCCCTCAGCATGATTGTTTTCAGTGTTGTGTATCCATATGCATGCTCCTACATCATTTTTAGTGCAAGACCCATCAAAACTCATGCTCCAAACATGATTGTTTTCAGATTTGTCATTAATTTTATTGTTGTCCTCTCTGTTTAGTTTGCCAAATCTATTACTGTGTTGTTCTTGTAGGTCTTTATTATGCCGAATCTTGTTTTCTTCCTCAAGATGTTCAGTGTTTTGAGGTTTTATTCTTTGTTTTTCATTATCTACATTATTTTTATGACTATTTTGAACCTTAAAACCAGTGATATGTTTGCTATAATTTGCTGAATCAGCAAACTGGTTTTTGATTTTCTCTTTATTTTCCTCCTCATTACTTGCTGCCATTATGTTTGGATGTGTGGTGACCACCACATTTGATGATGTTTTATTGACCAACCCTTTCTCATTAGAAATATCATCATTATAAATAATGAAAGAGTCAAGGTCAGTGTGTATGGAATAGAGAGGAGAATTCTCTATTCTTTCTTGGTTACTCACCATGTATTTCATGTGTGTTTCCCTATAGAGTCTCCTAGGTTGACTGAAGATATGGATGGTGGCATAAGTCATATCCATCTGCATAGTACCTTGTAACTTAGCACCCCATGACCTTGAAAGAAGAATGCCATATTTGGGGGGTATATCAACCACTACAATGTCCATCACTAAGCTCTTGGCTGGTATTTGGGTTAAGTTAACACACAGATCCTTTATTAGGCCTAGGCATCTCACCCTACTTGAATCAAAGGAATATAAATATTTGTAGGGTCTAGTTACCTCTAAGCCTAATCTTTCCATTATTACCTTGGGCATGAGGTTGTGTGATGCTCCTGAATCAAGCATGGCATTGTGCAAAATATTATCATGGATGTTCAAACTGATGTAAAATGGAGGGGTGGTTCCTTCTTGAAATTTTACTTCAATTTTTGGTCCAAAAATGAGCTCTGGGGTGTTATCATTTAAGTTAACTGTGTCATGAACATCCTCTATGTTCAAAGCCTTCAAAATCTGACCTTTATATACATTTTGAGTGACTAACTCAGTAAGTGGGACAAAGATTTTGATTTTGGAAATTTCATTCTCTAGGCTAAAAGGAATCTGTTTTTTTTAAGTATTTGATTCAGCCTTGTTAGTCACTCCTTGCTCAGCAAGATCAGCTTGCTGATTTTTATTATTTACAACAATCAAAATGATTTTTTCAGGAGCATTAGTTGAAATAATAGTGCTGCTAGATTCACCACTGTGTTTTTCATTGATTTGGGTGTTTTTTCCTATGTTTAAATCAGAATTTACAACCACCGTTTTGCGAATTTCTGCTATCTTTTTGGGAACATTTTCAAGGTTGTTTTTGGCAGATTTATCAGAGGTTTTACTTCTAGGAGTATCTTGATTCTTTTTCCTTCTCAAGTCATATTTTTTAAGTGATCTTATGTTGGCATTTTTAGACTCTTGTTCATAATAATCATTTTTTGTTCTTCTATCACCATAGGGTGTATATAAACCTTGTTTTCTTTCATGGAGGAAAACATAATCCTCATTTCTTACTCCCAGCATGTTTATGTTATCATCCTCTTCTTGTTCGTTTGTTTCTTCGTCCTCATTAACATAATTTTCTTGGAAAGGAGGTCTGATCTATTGATCATCCTCTCTTTGTCTGTTTTGAGGTTGACTTCTCCTAAAGTTCTGATTCTGATTTTGACACTGATTTCTGTTTTGGGGAGCTAGTTGATTTTCTCTAGATTGCGCTCTCTCAAGTATGCTCATCTTCTTCATCATTTCCTCCATCATTCTCTCCATTTTTGAGCTAGATGTGGAAGGTGCAGTTTCCTCCCTGAATGATACTTTCTTTTCATTCCTCATCCTAGCTCTTTTTTCAATCAGATTTACTTCCACAGCAAGGGCTCCCTTCTGCATGTCTTCCAGAGTCAAGGGATCTCTTTCTCTTAGCTGACAGGCCATTTCAGGATCAAATCCTTTAGGGAATTTGGCCAAAGCTGAGCCTTGTGGAGGTTTCAAATCTGGGGGTAGTGCATTATAAACATTATTGAATCTAGTGCAATAATTTTGAACACTTTCCCTGGTGTTTCTTTTGAGGTTGTTGTAATCTGAAAGTATTTGGAGAGATTTTTTTCTAACTTCCCATTTATTTAGGAATGACTGATGGACAGCTTGGAGGTCATTAATATTGTTAGGGGTTAAGCTTTTGAACCATTTTCTTGCTTCTCCCCCTAAAATTTGAGCAAACAATCTAAGTTTGACAGTTTCATCATCTATCTCATTTCTATCAAAATAGTCATTCATCTTGTCCACATGTTATGAAGCAGTAGTAGAACCACTAGCATCATATAATGGAATTTTGGACTGATAGTCCTGTTGAAGATTGACTAAAGGTAAAGGGAGGACTAGAGGAGAATACCATGTTGCCATGGTAGGAGGTTGTGGAAAAAATGGGGGGTTTACAGGTGGAGGATGTAAGATAGGAGGGGGTTGATGGAATGGAGTAGTTTGAACAGTGGAAGTATGGATGAAAACAGTGGATGGACCAGCAAGAGACAGTTGAGCAGATCGAGGATGAGAGAAACCAAAATTGTGAATGAAATGAAGATCAGGTGGATTATTTTCTCTGTTAAAAGTGATTTCACCACTGTGTTGAGGTGAGTGTGAAGGCTAAAAGTCTATATGATCAATATCACTAGGTGACTTAACCCTAGATGGTTTTCTTTTGAATGGTAAGTCAACTTGTGTATCTTGTAGAGTTGTAAGGTTTTTAGGGACAAAATCAACTCTATGAATTGGTCTGACAACAGTTGCAGTCTTAGATTTAGGAAATTTCCTAAGGATACTTTCAGGATTATCAACTGTCTTAGGAGGATTTGGGTCAAGATAGGCTCTAGTATAAGCTCTTCTAGAAGCCACTATGTTGTGTTTTCGGACCCAATGATAAGAAAAGTTCAGCCAAGTAGACAGTCTTTAAGAGGCTAAATAATCTTTTTCAAAGAAAACTTAATCTTCAAAGTCTTCTTAACTGAGTTTCTATGATGTTATGATAAATTGTTTCCTAGTCGAGTCTTATGAGAAACCAGTGGGGTCAGCAGGCCTACTGAATACCAATGGAGTCACCAGGTGAAGGATTTTTACCTGTTTTCAAGGTTTGGTTGTTGTTCACCATCAACAATCAATAATAACCAGTCTTGGTGACACTTGATTCATTTATAAATAGGGGTTCTTGAGTTGTGAAGTTATCTATTACTCAATAATCTCCCCAGTGGAGGCACCACTCTGTTAGGTCTCTATAGTTTGCAATATTTGCAAGAACAAACGCTGCAGAGCCAACATCAAAACCACTTTGGAATCCCAAGATCTATCCCCCCTGGATTCAGAGAGGGATCTCTATTTATAAGTGTTTACAAAGATATTATCTTTAATGCTTATGATATGATATTAGGCTAGCTATAAAGCACAAGGTTTTTATTTGTTTTGGTTGGGATGAATATCATTAAAATGAAGGAAGTCCTTTGAAGGGTAAAGTTGTGAGTAGGCTGAAAATGGTTCAGATGATAGGATAAGTAAGAAACAGTGTCCATCCATTGGGCTATGGAGTCATAAATGATTTAATTGGACAACAAGTTCCAAGAGTGTTCTATGGGGCAAGTCATCTATGTCAACAAATCTCTTTAAGTTGATTTATGGAATGAAACATTCAAGTGTAGTGAAGAAGAAAACATATAAGAAAAAAAAAGAGCAGCTTAAGATCAAGTAAGGACTTTTAACCTACCCTGCTTTCAACATACTCAAAGGAAAGACACAAAGAAACCTAAGATTAGGTAAGTATTTTTAAACTAGCCTACTTTTTATATACTTTATAAAGGAAAACATTTAAAAACAAAGAATAGTTTAAGATCAAGTAAAGACTTTCAACTTAGCCTGCTTTCAACATATTCAAAGGGAAACATTCAAGATTAACATAAAAAGTAGTCTAATATCGAGTAAGGACTTTCAACCTAGCCTGCTTTTGACATAATTTTAAGGGAACTTTTCAAAGCAACTGTTGGAGAAGAAACTAGAGGACAGGGCTAACCATAGACTTCCCTAGTTCAACTTTACTAAGCAGACTTTTCAAGAACATCCAAAGACAATATCTCAAGTTGTACTCATGAAATATGGGCTTACCAACACTTCACTGGTTATACTCTATTGAATTATCCTCAAATACACAATTAGCAGAAAACATAAAGATAAAGATTTATCAGTGAGATTTAGGGTACTTGACAGTAAATCCTAATCTATATTTGTTGTTCTTTATCATAGAAAATGGACAGTATGGAAAACATGAGAAAAATAAAAATTTACAATAAGAAAAACATCACCATTGACATAGACTAGGATCCCATAAATCAGCTTGTATTTGATGTTCAAACCAGTTACAATATTCAAGTCCAGTGGGTCTTTACAGCTTCAAACTTCTCATCTCAGCCTATCTTTCTTCTATTACAAAATAGAGCTTTAGCAGCTTCAAAGCTATTTACACTCAATGAGTATTCAAAGACCAACCCCTATACTTTCTTCTAGAGCAGTATTAATAGAAGAATGAGGAGGTGGAGTGAAAGAAAGGTCTATATGTTCAATTAATACAGAGTAAGTGCTTCTCGTCCTTTAAAGGGCCAAATGGAGAATTTTTCAAATGTCTTAACTTTGCTAATTTATTATTACATTAAATTTCATCAACTTCAATCTCTTTTGTTGACTTTGGAGGCCTTTATAGGCTAGCAATTAATTCTGAGCTGTCTTTGGAAATATCTCTGACTGTGTAATTAATATGCACTCTTTTTAGGTTAAATTAGCTGGTAGGTGGCATTTGAGGAGTAATAACCTCAATGATGTGGCATTCGGAGGCTTCCTTTATTGATTTGTCTATCCTGGTGGCTTTAAACACTGATTAGGCCCTAATTCTTACTTTAAGTCCATTGAAAACATCTTCGGAGTATTTAAGATTTATATGCTGACTGTATTCACTAATTTGGCTTTAGTCATCTGCCTTTTACCCTTTTAGGCTTTGGTGCTTTAAGCCTACTCCTTTAACTGCCTGTGTCCACCTTTAAACTGTGTTTTAACCTTAAAAAATCAGTTTTAAGCCTTTAATATTTCAAGCTTGTGCATTAACCCTTTAAATCGTGGATTATCATTAAAACTGTGGGATTTGAAATTTTACCCTTCATCTTCGCTCTAATCTTTTAATCCCCAACCTTTACCCTCACCGTCCTTTCTTCTTTGCTATGTGTAGGTGGTTTTTAGTGTAGTGGAGGGTTTAATGGTATGACCAGAACTCACACAGCACTGACCAAACCATTGGATGAAAAATGGCAGCCTTTTTTCTTCGTGATTTGGCCCTAGAGATAGAAAACTTTGGCTCTGTCCCTTTGTGAGCTATGGACAGGGTTTCTACTTCAATAATCATCATAAAACCTGCAAAAACAACTAAATATGTTATAAAAACCCTACGGGTTGGAAGAACTGCATACGGTGGCTGTCAGAGGCAAAGGAGCAGTGCAGAAGGGGTGAATATGCAGGCCGAAGAGGTTTCATGAAGAAAATAGACGAAAATCTAGTTTAAAAATGTATTTGGCGTGAATTTGGGCAAAGCGGTTTTCAAAATACCGCTGAAGGTTTTCACACGACCCTTGGGCAGTAAATGGTTTTTCCCGGAGGGAACGAAATCCAATTATATCGCACTGTGTGGCTTTTGTAAAACTGGAGGTATCGCGTGGTTTTTTTTTGTTAAACTTCGGACATTGAAAACGCGCGATATGTGATCCTCACTGTCGAATGAGAAGGTGCAGATATGACGGTGCGGAGAAGATGTGCGACAGAAAGTTGCACAACGGGCGCTGTAGTGGGGGACAAGTGTCAACGTGTGATTGGGTGAGCATTTGTGTAGTGGAGGGTAGGTCCGGAGGTAAGGTTGGTTGCTAGGATGAACGATGACCATTGGATCTAAACAAATCAACGGTGGAGATTGCATGATGGAGTGATAAGGCAGGGGTAAGGAGAAAGAAGGGGAAGGAAAGAAGGATGGCAGGGTGAATTACCGCCATTAGATCACATGGATCTACGGGCAAGATCCATCGCCAAGGGGGTGAATAAAGGTAAAAGGGAAGGGGCTAGGGATTAGGTAAGGGCGCAGTCTTGTGGAAGAGAAACGACTAGGGGCTAAAGAGACATGGGCTAATCACATCGGGGGGAGAATTTTGCAAAGGAAATGCGGGTATATAAAAGAAAGGCTGATGCAACGGGGTTTTGGGTGCTTGGTTATAGCGCTCAGTCTTATGACGGATAGGGCGGTAAAACTTAAGCCCTCAGGGGCTTAGAGGCTTAACACGGGCGGAAAAGGGTTTTTTAAAGGTTTTATGCATTTTTGTGGGTTTTCAGGGTTTTTTTTTTTTGAAGTCTCGGTAGCTAAAGGAAGGGTTTTTAAACCATAACAAAGGGTTTTATAGCCATAAGAGGGGATTTTTTCTGAAATGAAAGGTAATTTTGAATTTTTTTAAGGATAATGAGGGTACAATGAGAAAGAGGAAAGGGGATTTTTCAGAGGAAAATGGAGGATGAATAAGGGCTGAAAATGAGTGAAAATAGGTTTAGAAAATGATGGAAAAATGCCTAAAAATAGTCTTTTTTGATATCAGCATGGCTTCTTGGTGAATTTTCTCAATGCATCAGTAGTGAAGATTACTTTTTGAGTTTAGGCAGCACAAGAAGTCTTCAAGAATGAGCAGTTTTGTATGAAAACAATCTCTTGAAGGCTCAGGACCTGCTTTAGCCATCATTTGCTCTGACAAAAATTTACTGATGGGTAACAATAGGTGCACTCGTGGTAGCCCCTGACGAACTAGTGTTTGGTGGTGTATCATAACTTTGTTCCATGTTTGAAAGAACATTTCCTCAACAGTCATATAGATTTTGTGGTTCGTCGAGGGGTTTTTGTTGTTGTTGGGTACTAATCGCCCCTTGGTGGGGGAAGGGTTCCTACATTACAGTTGTTTGTTGGGTGGGTCCCCTTTGTCCTCGATTACCCTGAAGCTTCTTCAGCTCGGGGAGTTTGGGATAATGATGTGTTTAATATCCATACTCACCAAAAATTGTGCAAGAGTGGTTGGTCTGAATACTGGCCCCCTTGTTCTTCCCTTGGGAGTTATTTGGCTCCTGGTTTTGATTTTAGTTGGGGTTTCCCCCAACCTGAGATTGCAGAGGGTGTTGTTGGTTATTTCCCCCCTGTCTATGATTTCCCTTTTCTTTATTTTTTGGTTTTTTCCTCGCCGCATTAGGAGGATAACTAGGATTCTCCTAGTCCTATGAATGGTGACATTTGTCTCTAGTAAGTATGCACAAAGTTCACTGGTCCATTATTTTTCATTGGTGGGTTATGTGCTGGGGGATGGGGATATTGAGTTCCCTGTCCCTAGTTTGTGAATGATTGCTGGGGGGGAACTCTTCCGTCAACATTCCTAGCTGCATATTGGATCCCCTATGTGGGAGGGTATGACCCTCCTTGCTGATGATGGTATGACGGTGCCCTATTGGTCATGTTCTACAGAGGTGCATGATGACTCTGATGGTAGCTCGGTTGCAGGATGTTATGGTTAGGTTCATACGCGTAACTGGGGTATGGATTAGTACTACCTAGGTGATTTTGGGTCAGTGACCCTATCAATCCGTCTGCATTGTTCGACGTGCCTAGAAATTCTTTATAATTTTGTAGGCTTGGGGTGTTAGCATTAGGGGAATTTTGAGGTCTAAAAAGGGCCTCCTAAGAAAAATGTACAAGAAAAATAAAATTTATAAGAACCAATAGGATTCAATATGATGATGTCAACCATGGGGGATGATTCACCATTTGTGGAGTAAAAAAGTAAAAATATTAAAAAATTATAAAATATTAAATATACTTTTTCAACTCATATTTTCAACGTATATCCCTAAGGTTTTACTCAAATTTTGAGCGGGATTACTCATTGGATGTAAAATTTAATTCCTCGTCAAAGGATTACCCTTGTTGCACACTTTCAATGGACCCTACTACACGAAAAATGAGAAATACATCAAAAAGCGTGATTGCAATCACATTTTTCATGTATTTCTATTTTTTTGTGTAGAAGGGTCCTTCAATAGTATGCAACATGGGTACTCATTATATGAGGAATCAAATTATGCATCCAAAAAGTGTTCGCGCTCAAAATTTGAGTAAACCCAGAGGGACATAAGTTGAAAATACGAGTTGAAAAAGTAGTTTTTTCTTTTTTTCCTCTAAAATTTTATGATGTAATCTAATATTATTTCTGTAATATTCCAAATTGGAAATAACAGCAATATAGGACATAAAACCAGAAATAGAAGTGAATAACATTACACAAAAATGTATGAAAACCATGGAGCCATTTTATTATGTAAATCAACATCAAATAAGTACAATAGAAGCGGGCACAACTCAGATAATCAAGGCAAGTAAGCCTCCCATGGATATCTGTGCCAAAAGTGAGATGCTGCTACATAGAAGAATGCCCAAGAGCAAGTATAGCATATTCATAGATGGTACATCGCTACTGGAAATGTACAATAACATAGATATGAAAATATATGGCTCATACAATGCTTGGAGTAAAGATCTAAGCTCCCGAATACATTTTCAAGACAACCCGAGAAGGATTTCCTGAAATATGCAAAAGTAAAAAAATGCCAGAATGTAGCCCTAGGATTGAATAGCAGCTGCAACTAAAGAACTGGATGAAGATGTTTGTAGATGATACATATTGTAAATGTATCTCCTCCAATAGATCCTTTAGGTGAAAGGCTGATCCAATCAGTGAAGATCTCACCCTCCAATCAAACACTGAAACCCCTCACTGCAATGCCTCACTGAAATAATGCATTCAAAGAGGGATATTGTGTTGTAGATGATAATAATATGCTGGCCTTGTGCCAAGATCTGAAATAAAGCTCAATAAAATCCTTTTTTTATCTCCCAAAGAAAAGGATGCTTCCTCCTCTGAAAAACTAGCTCCGAAAATGGCTTTCTCAACCCTCCATTGCAACACCCTGCAACACAACACAATCCTCTGCAAAAACTATGATGTAGTTGAAGACAGAAGCTTGGGCTTAAGCCTGAGTGTGGAAAATGAAGTGCAATCTCCCCCAAGAGGCCTCTCAAGAAAGGATATGGGATTCCTGCTCGGGAACACCCAATGCTAAACAGCACAACAATTTCAACTAAATAGCTGAAGAATGCACAATAGTCATGTAAACCATAAAATCAATAATCAATAACATGCCTCACTATCGTTGCCTTACCCTCCTTATAAACAAGTGTTAGCCTTCTTACCTTGGGTCCCACTCATTGTCGTTTCCACCTTGAAGGAATCTTCCTCCCACTATCACTGTGATGTCTCTATTGATGAGCTACTCCATCCATACCAGTGTTGTTGACTTGGTCAAACTTGACCTTGTCCACATGTAGTTTCCCTTTTTCACACATGAGGGTGCTATATCTAGCTATTATTATGATCCCTTTTCACAACAAGAGGGATTTTATGCCTATTTAAGATATGTATGGGCCTCACCCATTTATTCATCTAACTAGGTGTTGAAAACAAAATTAATATTCCCATTAGCTATATGCTAATTTAGGAATATTACATATTATTTCCACTATTATTTTATAATTTCATTAGGAGGCTGATTTTAGACCTCAAAATTCCCCTAATGGAAGTATGTTATAGATGTATCTTGACTGAGTGTATATTATCTCGAGTTGTTGTTGGGCTTTGTTAATGGCATCCTCTTCGAAAGTAGGTCGTTGAGTTGCCACATCCTTCAAAATTTCTATTGTGAGAGTTTTCAGGAATAGATCCAGTAAAACTTGATCATCAAGTTCAGATTTACATAAACTTAGACGTCGCCGCCATTAATGGAGATGGTCCAAGATATGGTCGGCTGGTGTTTGTCTAAAATGCGTTAGTAACTCCATTCCTGAATCGTGGTGAATGGGTAACTGAAAATATCTGAGGAACGCAGTAGCGAGGGCGCTAAAGTTCCATGTGAAGCAGAAGGCTACTCCACATACCATTTCACGGCTAGTATGGTTAAGGTATGCTGAAATAGTTTTAATCGAATAGTATCATCAATAATACTATTTAACGAACACCGTAGGTGGAAAGTCATTACATGGTTGGCCCAAAATTGACCATGAAGCCCAATGAGAGGCTTGCCCTCTTGTGGAGCAATGCACTGTATAGAAATGGTAAGAGCATGCAAATACTACGTTAGATAATCAACAAATGAAAAAACAGAATTCTTACCATGTACTGAGGGTAAGATGATGATAAGATCCAAGAATAAGCCCTCCATAGTTGTATGACATACTTCCATGAAGAGGAATGAATCATATGATGCATGAAGGTCTCTCTTCTTATGCTTGAAAATCCAAGTCAAGAAGAGCATATCACAGTAATAGATGCCTCTATCCACTACCCCATGACTCTCACCTCCTCCTTGTCCACCAAGTGCATCATATGTGAAGTGATCCTGGGAACACTCCATCCATAAACCCAAGTTCCCAAGTGATAGCACTGTTGGTCTCTGCAATAAGGCTCCTATCACCTCATAGCTCCATTATTTGGCATGTCCAATGTCAAAGTCATCTACCATAATGTTGTTGTATATGGGAGATTCCTTCCAAAGTGGAAGTACCTCCTAATATTCCAAGGCTAAGGAGTAGCCCCTATTCACCATGATAGTGCCATCACCTACTCCTGCAACATCATGCCAAGCATGGGAGAGGAACAACCCATACTTAAGAAAACCCAAGTTAACAACATCTCTTGCTGCTCGCTTATCTCTCCCTCATACAAGTCATGGAGTAATATCATGATGGTTCACTTGTAGAATTCCCCATACAACCAAATATTTTGCTGCCATAATATATGGGTTCCATGTAATGCCTCAATCCATAAAATACATTTTGACAAAGGGTATGTCACATTATGGCCAAACTCTTTTAACAGTAGACAGTGTAGCCTTGCATCCTTCTGCCCTGTGTCATAGATCTGCCAGGGGATTTCCAAACTCTTGCTCATCACCATCACCCATCCAACCAATGGTGAGTGTCATGCCCAACATTGGAATCCCTCCAATGAAGAATACCATCATAGCTGTCGGTGCTGAAAGAGGTGAATTTTTTTTGACAACTCTAGTGCTTCCTCATTTAATTATCAACCCGGGGTAAGTCTTTTTATTCCAAGAGTGTCGACACAATACATGTGAGTCAGTTTGTCTAAAAAATGTTCCTTGTCAATTATGAGGAATAATTTACTAACTTCCTGAACTTTCTTATCCTATGAGAGGTGCCTTGGATGGGTTTTTAACCTAGGATTGAGCAACAGGAATTTGTGTTTCTCTAATGGAATGAAAAAATAGCTTAACTGAATTGAACATCAATCTAGAAAACCAAGAAGACATTGAACTAAACAACGATGGAATTGAATGGAATAACAGTCTAACTAAGATAATCAGTAATGGAATTTAATTGAATCAACAATCTAGCTAACTAAGCAATAATGGAACAACAGTATAACTAGCCGTGCAGTAATGCAACAGCAAGATAACTAAGATGGACAGTAATGAAACAAAAATATGACTAAAGAGAATTAAATAACTCGTACAACAAGTAATTAAGTAATTTTGCAATGGAGTTATCTTTATGAATTATTAATCAACATTGATCGATGGTTGAATGCTTCGTTATGCTAGAAAGAGAACTCAATTCATAAAGACAGATAATGCTAAAATCAGCTTATTCTACGATCTGTAATTCAAATGCAATGATATTAAAGGAACTAGAACTATCTATTGATAACAAAACATTGTCGTAAGACGGAAAATATGATTGCACTTGTCCTACTTTAAGAATGCAGTTTCTAACAATCTTGAAGAAGGAGAACTATATTTGTATTAAATGGAAATATACATTAAAACTGCATCAGATTCATAAGCATCAGTTCTGTAACTACAAAGAGTATTAAAACTTGTGTGGAGCTTCCATAGGTTGGGCCCAGACCACCAGAAGCCTTAGCACTATAAAAACTTCAAAATATGATTGTTCAAATCTCTATATTACATCCAGTGATGTTACAAAAATGCAATTAGACAGATTGTTTCTAATTTTTCTATTACAGAATGAATTCCCTGTCTGGTTTCTAACTTCCCTTCTCCTCTATCCTTTTCCCTTTTAAAGGCAATTTCAAAAATTTCGAAAGTGTTTCCCAAATGATAGCCCGCTGTGCATGGCTATTGTTTGAGTTCTTGGACTCGAATTCGTCTCTTTGCCTTCTACCGACCACTAGAATTACTAGGATTTCATATGCTTGTGTCCGTTGGTTGGTTTCCATGTCCTATTAGTCCAAGCGTTCTTCTTTCATGCATGTGGAGACAAGAGAAGTCAGTTTTCTATTATAAAACCATCCTTTTCATCATTAGTCTGATTGTTCCCATTTTCATGATATTTTATTCTTTATTGTTAATATGAAGAGGTATTCCCCAAAATATATAACATAATTTGAAGTATTTACAGGGTGAGAATAATACCTTAATTTGGGCCCAACATACTTCCCTTCTTCCCTAGTTGCATGTCCTCATGCAAACAGATGATTGAGATGTAGCTGTGTTAAGGAGGAGGTAGGGTAGGCCTTTTCATTGTATGTTCTAAAGCCTTGTTTTTGTTTTATGAGTGCAAAGGCAATGCCTGTGGCTTCTTCTAGTAATTCATAATTGTGATTATAATCCTCGGGAGGATGCCAGAGGAGAGGGTTTTTGTATCTACACCCCAACCAGGTAGGCCCCATGCTGTAGACTAGGCTGCTGTATGAAAGAAACCTAGAGGCAACAACCTTGAAATTCCTGTAATTGAATGGCTCCCTATTCTTCACATTGTTTGTGGAGGCCATACACCTTTCCTTGGTTGCTGCTAAGGCCGCTTCATGAATGTCCTTAAAGTATTCTCGTGCATTTTCTATGATATCTTTATGGATGGGTCCCAGCCTAGTCTTCACACCTGGCCTTCTCATGAATTTTTTATGCTAGATGATCAGTTGCAAGGGTTTCGTAGGCTCCCCCCTGACCCATAAATCTAGACTATGCTCTCTTTTCTGGAAGATGCCATAGGCTTTGGCCCAACTAATTTGGTTTTTATAAAATGAAAGGAAGGCTTGCAACTGTACATCCCGTATGAAGGGGCTAGGGTTGATGTCCATGTCTTCTTCTAAAAAGAATTTATGCATGTAAAGCTCACACAAGAGGCATTGGACCTGCTCATCCTGATCATTACAACATTGGACAAATTCCTCTATGGTCCTGAAGGTAGTGGGTTTCCCTACCCTAATAGCTTTAACTTTCAAGAGTAGATATTGTTCTATTAGGAACAAGGCATAGTTGGTTGTCGGAGCTCTGCATGATAGAGCATCATCATATAGGGAGTAAATTGTAGAGATTTGCTTCTTAGCTTTCTCTACCTGCTCTTGTACCACTTTAACCTTTACCTGCTCTCCTCTAAGTTGGGCGAATGTCTCATATTCTATGACAGAGATGACGGTGAACTTCTATTGCAGCACCTAAAATTCTTATAATGACACCCCCTCCTTTCTGCACTGTGTCAGTTCATGCCGCACTTGCACTAGTTCATTTTTTAATCTCTGGTTGGAAGCTATCTCTACTAAATGGGTATAAGAAGGGGCTTCCTTTTTTTGGGTCCCATTTTATTATATAACCTTCTACTCAGTTTGGGTGGAGGTTTCGATGATGTTTTCCAGTTCTGTCTGCACTTCAGCCTCGGTGGTGTCTACCAGGTTGGTCTGCATTTCGGTTTCAGTAGTGGTTATCAAATTGGTTTGTATTCTAGTTTCCATAGTGCCGGCTAAGTCATTTTTCATTTCACTTTCGACAGTATTTACTGGTTCTCTTTGAGTTTCTGTAATAGAGGTTTCTGTCCTTGGCTTCTGGGCGCTTCTTGATTTTTTTAGTTGTTTCCTTAGATATTTCACCAATTTTTCCAATCTCTTTTAGCTCCTTCTTAGTTTCTCACTTCTCCTCTTATCTGAACCTTCACCTGTTCTTATTTCAGCAGGTGACAGGGGAGAGAAATTCTCTTTTTCAGGGATAACGTCTAGAATGGTGTTTTTTATTACATTTTCAGAATTGACCTCAATGTGAGGGTCCTAACTAGGAGGAGTGATGCTACCTCCTGGTGACAAAGGGGCTGTCTCTGTGTGTGTTCTCTGCTCCACAAGGACAGTGCCACCTGAATAATCCTGTGATTCCAATCTCTCCTCTACCTGTCCATCACTATACACTTCGTAATTATCAATAGCAGGTATAGCCTCATCATCTTGTGGTTCCTCTTGGTCAAGTAGGACTTTAGTGTGACCAGAGTTGCTGGGGGTGGCGGTTTTATCAGCAAGTTCCTCTTGCTCCCCTGCTTCCAATGAGTTTCTCAATTCATAGTTTGCCCTTATTTGTCCTAGGACTCAGGCCATTTCCTCCTCGAATTCTTGCAAGGGTGCATGGGATGGTTCTGCTTCCTCCATGGGGTTCGAAGTTCCCTAGGGTGTTCTGGGCCATTTTTTCTTGTTTGGATCTGATGTTGAGGTTCAGGTTCTCTTTCTTCTTGGAGGATTTACCCTAGGGGGATAAATTTCGGTTCCCTCGGGGTTTACTTCTAGTTCCCGTGCCTCTAGTTTGACGAAATTATCCCATGCTATCTGCTGCTTATCTAGCTCATGAATGATGATTAATTTTGCTAAGCCCTAGTGACTAACCACTTCTTGGGGCTTCTTGGCCTTCCTCAATTTTACAAAAGTATCATGAAATACTGAATTCAAAAAATCAGGCAGATTAATTGAAATTTTTTGTTTGAGTGCAGCTAAAAGTTTGAGTTGTCAAGGTTTTATGACATCTCGACGTCTTTCACATGTAATAAACTTCTGGATGAATGCCGCCAGCTCCTTCCATGGCTGGTGTAAAGAGGCAGGGTTAATCCCTCTAGTTTTTCATTCCAATGGTTCATCTAGGTCCTGGTATACTGCTATTGCTTCTCTCAGGAGGAGATACTTTTCTGTCCATATTCCCCCCTACGTTGGTATTCCAGAAACTTCCGCGATAATTCCCTCTGTAACTAGTATAGTTCGGTCGTTAACCTTGGTTTTCCCTTCCTGCAGATTTTGCAGAAATTCAATTGCAATTCTTGTGTTGGATCCTTGTATTCTGTGTACATATGTCAGCCATCCAGCTCACTGGAGGATGGCACTTTCCGCCTTTGAAATCAGAAAGTTTGTAGGCTCGCTTCGAAGGGTATTTCCTCCCATAACTGATAAGCTCTTTTCCTCTGATTATTTTTCTTCTTGGTTCTGTTGTTTCGACTGGGTGTTGTCTGTAAGAGGAAGAGATACTACGGCTCTGCGTAAATAATCTTCATGCCTTAATTGTACTGTTTATTGATGCGTCTGACGATATTTGTGCAGGGATTTCACATGCTTTCCGAATTAAGGCCAATTACACCCCGTCTCTTAAAGAAAGGGCACCCATGCCCTCAAGTACAGGAGAGATTTGTTCGGTTATGAATGCGGACATGGGAATGTCAAAATTTGGTAAGTATGATGTGAAGGATCGACGGTTGAGAAATTACTACATATGCGGAAAAAAGGTCAGATTTATAAGTTTTCATAATTATATCTTGTGCGGAAGTGACAGGAAAGCGAGAGAAAATAACATTGCCATTATTTCGATATGATGTCTTTGTATGACTGCAAATTTATGATGGAAGCAAGACTGATTCAAGTAATGATTGGCGTTGTCATTCCAAAGTTCAAAATATGTAAACAGATATTTGTTAATTATTCTTATGGTAAGTCATGATTGTTACTACTTCGAGTAATAGCTTTGTGGTTGAAAAAAAGAAAAAAATGGAAGACAAGGTGTATATAACAGCAATTGGTTATTAAAGGAGCATTCTTTCATACCACAAGCAGAGCCACTGCTACCAGCAGGCGTTCATAGCCTTGACAGGGTTGCTATTTAACCCAAAAAATGAGCCATGATCCTTATGTAAGAGTAGTTGTTTTGCCAATTTTATGGAGAGATCACCATGCTGGTATGGTGGTCAGGTAACCATGGTGCCACTCACTGTAGTTGTAGCAAAGTGATCAGGTCGGTTCGTGATGAGACCTCTTGTCCTTCAAGTTACTAAGAAGGTCATTACCCTGGTCTGGTTGCCATAATGGGCATGCCAATTACTACACTCTTATGAACATGGTAGGTTGGCTCGTGATGAGACCTACTATCCTCTCTTAAGATTTGCATGTAAATGTAGTACTTCCTTTTGAATTGTAACATTTTGATCTATAAGGAGGTCACTGTGCTGGTGCGGTAGCCAGATAGTCACAATGCCATTCAGTAGAATTGTAACAAAGTGATCAGACTAGCTCGTGATGAGACCTCCTGTCCTTCTATTATATGAGAAGGTCATTACCCTGGTGTGGTAGCCATAATGGGCATGTCACTTGTTAAATCCTTATGATCATGGTAGGCTGCCTCGTAATGAGACCCCCTATCCTCTTAAATATTTGCATGAATACACAATTTTTGTTAAGGGAGGCTCATTGAATCCTTAAGAGTGAGGGATGGTGAAAGAAGCAGAAAATCTAATACCATTAATACCCCTTATTCCATTTCTTCATGTTTTAGGGACATATTACTCGAATAGTGCAAAAAGACATATCATCACAAGGTCCTGAATTGTTTGATATCATATTTGAACTGTGGGTGACTTAGCCTTTTATTTCATGTGTGAATAATGTCAGCTTCCTGTTTAAGAATTATAGTGCCAAAGGGGCATCATATTTGTAATTTTACCATTTTCCCTCTCTCTTCCAACTGCCATTCCTTACTCAAAGTTACTCAATTATAAAAAGAATGGTTATTTAAGTCTGTTGGACAGCAACTGTTAAGGCATTGAGCAGTAACTGTGTAAAGATTGTTCGGTATTTAAAAAAATGCTCAGAAATGGTTGTTTAATTTGAATGAACAAAAGCCGTTCAAAGATGGACTAGCAGTTGTTCCCGAATTGAATAGAAAAAATAAAGACATAGTGGTGAAAAACTGTTCAGTTCGTCTGAACGACAGCCGTCCAAGAAATGAACCACAGTTGTTCAGGAATTGAACAGCAGGTTTAAAAATGTGAAACAACTATTCAATTGTGGTTGAATCGGTAGCCATTCAAAAACTAAACAACATTTTTCCACAAATTGAACAACAAAATTAAAAACATGGCAAAAATCTATTCAATTTGGTTGAACCGCGACTGTTCAAAAATTGAACAGCAGCTGTCCACGAATTGAACAACAAAATTAAAAACATAGCAAAAAGCTATTCAATTTGGTTGAACTGCGACCATTCAAAAATTGAACAACAGTCGTTCTTGAATTGAACAACAATATTAAAAACACGACAAAGAGCTGTTCAATTTGGTTGAACCACGACCGTTCAAAAATTGAATAGCAGTTGTTCTCGAATTGAACAGCAAAATTAAAAACACAACAAACAACTATTCAGCTCGGATGAAAAGCAGTTGTTCAAAAATTGAACAGCAGATGTTCATAAATTGAACAATAATGAAAAAAAATTACTGTTCAATTTTGGTTGAATCAGCGGCCGTTCAAAGATTGAACAGTAGTTGTTCGAGAATTGAACAGCAAAATAAGAACACTGCATATGGATGTTTAATCGAGCAACAACCATTTAGAGATTGAACGGTAGCCGTTTGTGAATTGAATCAGGAAAAAGAAAAACACATTCACTGGCTGTCCAATTCAATCGAACAGCATCTGTTCAAATATTGAATAGCAGTTGCCCATGAATTGAATACAAAAAATGAAAAATACACAACAATAAAAAAAAAATTCTTACAATGAAAATGGATTGCAAATGGGAAGAATGTACAACAAACAAAATAATTATGTACATTATTTACAAGTGATGATGTCAAACCTCTCATGTACTTGAGTTTGTGAGGTTGTTACCCCCTTGCACCACAACTTGGATGGTGGGATCATTTCGTGCCTGTTGACCGAAAGATTATTTTGTGAGAGGTTTGTGATAGAGGCGTACTCTGTGCCAGTTAACTCAAAATGTTGAGCCAAACCCATCTATAGTGGTCAAGGTGAGGGTACCATTTCTATGTACTTCCTGAATCTCATATGAACCGAGCCACCTTGTTTGCAGTTTTTCTGGAAAGTCTTGGAATATAGAGTCATAGAGGAGTGCCCAATCTCATTTTTGAAATACCTTCCTCTTTATTAGGTTGTCGTGCCACTTGGCTCATTTTTGTTGAATGATCATTGTGTGTTGCAGGGCAAGCAGTCGAATTTCGTCCAGCTCATTTATTTGTTGGATTATTTTAGCTTGAGCGTCTGTTAAGTCCAATCCCACTTCCCGGGTTGTTCAATGTTTTAATTTTGAACTCAATAGGGAAGATAGGTTCTCTCCCAAATACTAGCTGATATGGTGAATATCCAGTGGTATTTTGCTAGGTTGTTTGATAATCCCATAAGGCTTCTGGTAGTCTAGTGGTCCAATCCCAACGGTGTGTTGCTACCATCTTGGTAAGGATTGCCTCCAGGACTTTGTTAGTGCTTTCGACCTGTCCATTTTCCTGTGGGTGGTAAGGAGACGTAACTCTATGAATAATATGGTGATTTATTAAGGTAGATGTGATCTTATTTCCTGTGAATTGTGCCCCCCCATCGGTTATCACTTCCCTCGGCAAGTCATATCGTACGAACAGTTGAAAGAGAAACTTAATTACTAATTATTTCATGGCCCTTGACAAGGCCACTACTTCCACCCATTTGGTGACATAATCCATGGCAAATAATATGTGGGCTTTCTAGTTTGATGATGGGTTGAATGGCCCAATGAATTCCAAGGCCCATCGTTCAAATGGTTCCACCACAAATTGTGGTTGCAGCGGCATTTCATTAGCTTGGCCTGGGAGGCCCATTATTTGGCAACTATCGCAGGCCTAGACATACTTCTTTGCGTCTCTGAAAATCGTAGGGCAGTAATAGCCTAATTGCAACACTTTATGCCCCATTTGTTCTTCAGTGAAGTGGCCACCACAGGGTTCATCGTGACAAGCCTGTAAGATGTCATAGATTTCATCTTCCCTTATGCATCTGTGTATGTGCATATCGGCCCCTGTATGGAATAGGTATCCTCCAATCCAAGAGAATCTTTTGCTGCGTTGTATAATCAATTTCCATTCTCTCACCATTAAATTTTTGGGTAGCTTCCCCACTTCTAGATAATTTTCCACATCTATATACCATGGTGTTTTGACCGCTACAACAAACAAGTGTTTGTCAAGGAATTGATCGTCAATTATTGGTGTGTATTCTATCTTGGGGACTCTGGACAGGAAGTCTGCGACCAAATTTTCCTTCCCTGGACGGTATTTTATTTTTATATCGAATTCCTGAAATAACAATAGCCAACGAGTTATTCTTTCAATCATAATTGGTTTATTAGCTAAATATCTAATAGAAGAGTGGTTTGTGTATAGGAACACTTGATATCCAATTATGTAGTGCCTAAATTTATTGATAGCATAAATTACAGCCAGGAATTATTTCTTGGTCACTTTATAATTTAATTCGACAGGAGTAAGGTTTTTTCTAATATAATAAAAAGCATAAGGCTTTCGGTCTTCTTCTTGGAAAGGACTACTCCTATTGTTTTGTTGTCCACCTATGAATTTTTTGTCAAGCAAATAGGTGGCTAAATTGTTATGAGACTTCAAGAGATACATTTCCCAGGAAAATATCTCATCCTTGAAGCCTCTGTGTGTTCATTTCCTTTAAAAATATCCACACTATTGTTTCCCTCCAAAAAGCCTCACTGACTGTAAAAAATTGTGCTCAGAAAGGCCCTCGTTTGCCCCTTGTGTCCCTGCAAAATTTCCTATTTTAAACCTTCTGCCCATTTTCAAATTTTCCCCTTTGACTCCTAAAATCCCTTCCTAAATCTCCTAAACCACCCAATTCCCCTTTAAAAACCAAGTGAAGTCCTTTCATTTGATTTTAATTCCCTTTTCCCCCCCACCGAAAGCCTAATGTTAGCCTTAAAACTCTGTTTCCAAGCTAAAAAACCCATTTTCTAACATATCACAGGCTAGCACCTTTTGGCCCAGCCCCCAAACCACTTCCCCACATGACCCAAGCGCTGAAACCAAGCGCTAAGTCGAAAGGTACTAATCGCATCGGAGTTTCAGAGCGAAACACCTTTTACCCTTGTGAACTTAAAATCTCCGATGTGATGGCGTGTTTGGTCCATAGACTCCTGCTGTGATCTGAGCCACCAATCAACACAGATCCGATGATCCGCGCTATTTCCACAATGCGCTCGTCGTTCTCCCCGCTCACCCCTTCAATCACATATCAACCGTCGATTTGTTCTTAGATCTGACGACCATCGCATCATCGCATCGCCGCTCCAATCGCAATCGCAAAGTCTTGAGGTGCCACCCCCTATGCCCCCCGATTGCGATCCTCCAATTCAATCATTGTCGTCCATCCATTCTGATCCAACGACCCTTGTTTCTCCCGCTCCTCTCTTTTACCCCCGTCCGTCTCCCCGTCGATTGAGTCTCCGCCATCGATCTTGTTCCAGATCGGGCAGCTGGCGATCAATCACGCATCGCCAATCGGAGTTCTTGAATGTGTTCCCCGCTACCTCCCCCGATTACGGTCCTCCAATTCAATCATAGCCGTCTATTCATCCAAGATCTATGGCCCATAACGCATCACGCGTTTCCACCATGTTTCTTCGTCGGAACTTATATTAACTTCAACATCCAATCTTCACCGTTGATCTCCTCCTGAGATCTTACGACCCATGTTAAATCGCCCTCCGCCCATAGCTGGGTCGCACCATTCAACCCGTTTCATATGTTTTCATTGCATTTCCCGTATATTGCATTCAAAGTCCAAATCTAATGTTTTACCTTAAACGTTATATAATTATGCTTGGCATTAAGATTTTAATGTTTTACATTAAATTTTATGCATTTTTCCCAACTATCCGAAGTAATTTCATTAGTTAATCTCCACTGTCGATCATTCCCCCCAAATATGATTAGACGATCTACGTGCATTTCTCCACCAAACTTTCACTAGACCATTTTTCCCACTATTTCGCTGCATTTTTCACCATTATCCTGCATTGTTCCACCATTTTCCATTCGCACCCACCATTTTCACCATGCTGTGCTGTCAATCTCACAGTCCTCCACAGAATCTAACTCCCATGCATGTATTTCTTGACATTTTGTGTGTTTTTTTCGGGGTTACAGGCGGTGAACGCTGCCATTGTTCACAGTCACTGTCACAGTGGCACAGAAAAAAAGAAAGACCATTTTTAGAGCCTGAAATTATAGAGAAGAGCCTGGGAGGGTGCTCGGGCGTAATTTTCATTCAAAGAATAGAGTTGAAATCTATAAGCCTCTCCAGCACCAGTAAAGCTCAAATTTCGCAAACAGAGATAGTCATGAAGCGGCAAAGAGTATCAGTACAGAGTTAAGGAGTTCTAATGCACGTTATTGAAGATGTTAAGCTTTAATTCGGTGTTTTAAAGGAAAAGTACCAGATTGAAGACCTCATGAATCACACAGAAGACCTAACGCGCAGAAAACAATATCATCAAGGTTTCACATCAGCAGAAGTCTCCTCCCGAGAAAGGACACAGTACTCATACTGTTTAGTCTACATTGTGTCCATGAGAAGGTTTCCACCCTGAAAACAGTCCTAATGCTACCAGAGCATTTGTTACGCGGTATGGAAGACTTTGAAGTCGTTTATTTACCTTTTTTTTATTCACCAGAGTACTGCGAGTACTGCAGCGAAATCACATCAAGAGCATACCTGGAGTAAATTGCAACTTGTCGAAGACCACTCTTTCATCCAAAGAGTACTAAAGATTAATGCTCAGATATTAAAACATAATGGGTTTCGACCCACTTCTTCTACTCTATTTTTAATGTTTCATTTAGTGTTTCATATACCTCCTCTGCCTCTCTTTCAGCTATAAAACTCATGAAGAAACTCATGGTAAGGGTTGTTGATCGAATATTTGTGAACTGTAGGCTGTTTCTCTTGAGATATAGTTCTCTATGTAAAGTTCTAAGATAGGCCGTGTTGAATATTGCAACAAGAAACAGTGAAGGAGGCATCCTGAAACATCTTTCTTGATCCTAGTTGGAAAGTGATCACCTAAACTAGGTGGGGGGCCACACAAGTGATTTTTGTCGCAAAGTCTATTTTTAGACTATGTCTATTTTTAGACTATGTCTATTTTTAGACATATGGATCATGTTCTATAAGTTGCGGGATGCTATTTATGGATGGTTGGTAAAGTTGGTAAAAATAGATGGACCTCTATTTTTAGACATTGGGCGGAGTCTATTTTTAGACTGCCAGTCTAAAAATAGATCAGTCAAATATTATTAGCTCTTAATAATATTTGGACTATAAACATTATCTTATCCTCTTGCAGCACTTCAGTTCGAGCTATGGATGTGGCACATGCAGCTGACAGAAGGAATTACACTATTCCTAGGTTTAGTTGAGCTATTGCATGGTTGACTTCAGTTAGAACTCATGTGGCAGAGTTTGGTGGAGTTGATGAGACAGTTGATGGAGTTGTGTTCGGTTTAACTTAGTTGAACTAGTTTTATTTAGTCTAACTGATAAATACACTAGTGATGAGTGGTGTGAATTAATTAATAATTAATTCACTAATTATTAACTCATAAATCAACTGAAGAATACATCAGTTAACTGCAATGCATGGATAGTTCAGTGGAGACCAATGTTAGAGGTGGGTGAAAGGGTGAGTGTGGCTATCAGCTGTGACTATACTGGTGCATGAGATTTGCACACACATTGATTGAGATTTCCAATGAGGATTGCGTAGTACAAGCCAAGGGGATTCAAACTTGGATATAATTCATTCTCATCTTGGATTGCGCAGTAGAGGCAGGAAGAGTTGTGGAGGAGATTTGAACTTGTGACTTGTTCATCTCAGAGCTAGTTTGTGTGTAGCATATGAGATAGTGCTGAGAGCTTGTGAGGAGTTTGTGCTATGTATTGTTACATGTTCTCTATCATTATAATATATAGATAGTTGGGGGTTTTCAGCTGTAAGATTTCCCCATTACATACTGTGTTATATGTGTGCTTGATTATGTTTTAATGTGCGCATGCGACTGCTTCTATTTTCGCATATTGATGATCAATTGTAGAAGAGGTTATGTATTATGCATGAAGCTTAAATAGTGTGTAATCAGGATAATCTCGGTGAATAATTCAGCTATTATTCAAATTTCTACATGGTATTGGAGCGAAATTGATCATCGGATCGATTACAATGATTACAATTTATTTCGGTAGACAGAGTCTGTAAGTGGGCCAGGTAGCCTCTGGATCCACCTTTCCTTGAAAGGTGATATATCCAGTAAATGCCCCTACAGTTGATCTATGTGCTAGAAATACTTTGTTCTCACAGATCAGGAGCGGTTGAGTTTTGAGCTGGTGGAATTCGAATTTGCAGTAGTGTTTTCTTGGTGTCGAATTCAAAACGTCTTTCAACGGATTGCGATTGGAGTATGCCCTTGAAGGTAGCTTGAATTATATTGCATGGAAGGATAGGATGGAGGCGGTGTTAGATGACAACGGGTTGAAGGAGTTCATAGATGCTGAAGTCCCAAAGCCTACTGATGCTGCTCAAGTTGAGGCGTGGCAAAAGAAGACAACAAAATGTCGAAGGATTCTGTTAGAGGGCGTGAAGGATCACATTGTATCCAGCCTGCATGGTAAATCTTCTCCATAGTTGATGTGGAAAGCATTGACATATTTATTCCAAAGTAAGAGCGACCAGAGGAAGTTGGCGCTCAAGGATAAACTCAGGAAAATAAAGATGGAGAAGAATGACACTATTCCGGTATACTTGACAAAGTTTGTCCACTGCAAGGATGAGCTTGGGAGTGTAGGAGTTAGTGTGGATGAAGAAGACTTGGTGAGCTTGGCTCTCCTTGGGCTTCCGAAGAGTTGGCATAGCTACGAGGACTCTGTCAATGGACGGGAGAAACTGCTAGGATGGGAGCGACTTTGGTCGGATCTTGTGTAGGAGGAGATAAGGCAGAGTACCAGGGATGGCTCTTCATCAAAGAATGATGATGAAGAGGATTGCACTTTGGCTGCCAAAGCAAGGAAAGGGAAGGGGAAGAAAAATCCTTCTCAATCCGGTGCGGATGGCAAAGAGCGTGACATGTCCAAAGTGAAGTGTTTTCACTGTCACGAACATGGGCATTACACCACAAATTGTCCATAGAAGAAGAAGAACAAGCAGGCTGTTGGAGCCGCAGCTGGTGAGGCTCTTGCCTCGCAATTTGAGCTGGACTTCTCATTGATCGCATGCATGGTGTCTAGTGCATTGGGATCGGGGTGGTACTTTGATAGTGGCGCTTCCTTTCACATGACGGGAGATGTGAATCTTTTCAGCGACTTGGTGGAGAAAGATCTCCAGTTGCATGTTGAGTTGGGCGACAATGGATGATACAATGCGACCAACATTGGTACCATAACCTTTCAGAGGGAGTCAGGTAAACTCATTCTTTTACAAGATGTAGTGCATGTTCCAGGTTTAAAGAAGAATTTGATCTCATTCGCAATGTTAGAGGATAAAGGGTATGAAGTTGTCTTCAGTGAAGGAAAATTTTTCCTTCGGCACAAGGCAACAGGACAAGTCAAGAAGGTTGGGATTCGAGCAAAGAATCTCTACAGACTTGAAGTATATGGGATGTCTACGGAGCTTCCTACTGTTGGGAAGTGCAAGAAAGACATGCAATTGGTTCTTGAGAGGGAGCAAGTTTTTCATGCAGGTAAGAGTGAACCTCGGGATGTGGAGCAGCCACAAGATGAGGATCATGGAGTGGAAGAAACCACTCATGCAAAGAAATTTCGTGCCAGATGGGCAGAGGTAGTGCATGAAGCTATACCACCAGGTGAGAGGTGGGGTGACATGCATGAATAATCCCAAGAGGATATTTCTGGGCAGGATTCATGAGATGGTGTGGATCTCATGAATTGAACCTGGCTACGAGGTGCCCACAGCGCAACAGTAGCATGATCAGTTGGATTGATGCAGGCAGATCAAAGTGACAGTGTCAGATACTGGAGCGTGGATCAGAGTTGACAACAAGTGCAGAGTGCATGGGTGCAAGAGTTCAACAGCGCAGTGGTTCCTGATGACATGTGCAGTTGGCACCAGCAGAAGTCGAAGACTTTGATGATAGATGCATGGAGATGCATGTCACATCAGACTGATTGAGTTGTTTGGAGCCTATTCAGTTTCAGAGGAGTTGCAGAGCAGATGCATGGAGTTGCATGGCGCTTGTGAAGGTTGCAGGGCGAATGCATGGAGTTGCATGTCTCATGCAAAGATAGTCCCTTCTTGTTGAGAGGAAGTGCTGAAGATTTCAACAAAAAATAGTGAAGGAGGCATCCTGAAACATCTTTCTTGATCGTAGTTGGAAAGTGATCACCTAAACTAGGTGGGGGACCACACAAGTGATTTTTGTCGCAAAGTCTATTTTTAGAATATGTCTATTTTTAGACATATGGATCATGTTCTATAAGCTGCGGGATGCTATTTATGGATGGTTGGTAAAGTTGGTAAAAATAGATGGACCTCTATTTTTAGACATTGGGTGGAGTCTATTTTTAGACTGCTAGTCTAAAAATAGATCAGTCAAATATTATTAGCTCTTAATAATATTTGGACTATAAACATTATCTTATCCTCTTGGAGCACTTCAGTTTGATGCTTGGATGTGGCACATGCAACTGACAGAAGGAAATACGCTTTTCCTAAGGGTTAGTTGAGCTATTGCATGGCTGACTTCAGTTAGAACTCATGTGGCAGAGTTTGGTGGAGTTGATGAGACAGTTGGTGGAGTTGTGTTCAGTTTAACTTAGTTGAACTAGTTGTATTTAGTCTAACTGATAAATACACTAGTGATAAGTGGTGTGAATTAATTATTAATTAATTCACTAATTATTAACTCATAAATCAACTAAAGAATACATCAGTTAACTGCAATGCATGGACAGTTCAGTGGAGACCAGTGTTAGAGGTGGGTGAAAGGGTGAGTGTGGCTATCAGTTGTGACTATACTGGTGCATGAGATTTTCACACACATTGATTGAGATTGCCAATGAGGATTGCGAAGTACAAGCCAAGGGGATTAGAACTTGGATCTAATTCATTCTCATCTTGGATTGTGCAATAGAGGTAGGCAGACTTGTGGAGGAGATTTGAACTTGTGACTTGTTCATCTCAGAGCTAGTTTGTGTGTAGCATATGAGATAGTGCTGAGAGCTTGTGAGGAGTTTGTGCTATGTATTGTTACATGTTCTCTATCATTATAATATATAGATAGTTGGGGGTTTTTAGCTGTAAGCTTTCCCCATTACATACTATGTTATATGTGTGCTTGATTATGTTTTAATGTGCGCATGCGACTGCTTCTATTTCCGCATATTGATGATCAATTGTAGAAGAGGTTATGAATTATGCATGAAGCTTAAATAGTGTGTAATCAGGATAATCTCGGTGAATAATTCAACTATTATTCAAATTTCTACAGGCTGAGGAGGATGATTTTAGACTGAATATCAAGCTGTTGGCAATGTTGTACATGACTGGTGTTGCTCTCTAATATGACAAGCACATTTCTTTGGATCTTGGTTTAAAGCAGCGGTGATGTTTTTCTATCTATGTCTTTGTTTTCCTTTGTAATTCATCACATTTCGTTTCTCTGGTACGCATCAGAAATATGGCTTAAGATTTACCTTCGCATGGTACCCTAATTTTCTGCTCTCCCTACCTTCGATGTTTTCTACTGAGTGTGTTATCTGTGTATTGATTCAAGTTAATTTAACCAGTGTAGTGGCTATATTTACTGCTAGTTGATGTATGAATTAATAAATTTGTTCTTAGATGTTCTTGTTAGGCTTTAATTGAATGAATTGGGATACTGGGAGTTTAGAACATTGTGTCTGTCTCACTAGGCTTCTTTTCAATAAACTGAACCTTTCTAAGTTCCCTTAAGTTGGATGCCAAAGCATTGAGGGTTCAAAGTCTCTCTCTGATCTCAGGCCTTCACCTTTGTGTCTGTATCTTTAAGTGTTCCCTTTGTCTAAAGAGTTCACCATTTAGGAGTTAGATCATAGGTGTCTAATAGCATGCTTTGTCCCTGGACCTGATTCCTAAGTGGTCATCTTGGAGGTTTCCTTGCCTTTCACCTTCTTTTCCACCATTTCATATCACACTATCATCAAAAAGATCCAATGCTTTAGATGACTGGCCCAACTGAAAGCCTACGTATTGAAAAGCAAGTAAACCCTTTCCTGAATCCATTTCCCAATGGTCTCGAGTGTTCTCTGAGTTATTTCTCCTTTGCCTAAAATCCTCTTTGCTCATCCTTGTCTTATACTGAACCTTTCCTTCCTGATTCCCAACAACCAAACAACCAAACAAACAAACAAAACAAAAAAAACTTTGTGCCTAGTAACTAGACTAATATCTTCAAAACTGAGCTTCAAAGACATATAACCTTTATAATATAGAAATATCCCTCTCTGGACCTAGGAGGGCTAGATCCTGAGGTTTGAAAGTGGTTCTCATGTTGTCTCATCTTTTGGTATTGCCAAACTTGCCAAAACATGGGAACCCCAACATAATGGCGACTCCACTAGGGATCGAACCTAGAATCTCTGGTTGTTCTAGCAGTAATCACTGTGGTGGATAGTATACCCTCTTGAAATATTCTAAACCTTCCACCTGGTCACTCCATAATTCCTTAAAGATTAAAGGACTCCACTGGTGATCAGTAGGCCTGATGATTATCTTGGTTTTCACATAAGACTCCACTGGGAGACCTGCCTTCATTACAACATTAGCCATAACATAAGTAACAAGTAGGATTAAGCTGCTTTGTTTGCAGACAGCATTCTGGCTTCAAGAACCATTCATACAAGAGCTTATCCTAACCCAAGCCCACCTAAAATAGTTGACAACCCCGAGAGCATACTCAGGAAATCTCCTACACCTAGAAGATCAACTATTTCCAGACATATCCATAGAGCTAACTCTGCACCAGAAAACTTTATAGCTCTATCTAAGCCTCTTTTTGACCTAGACTTACCAAGCATTTTACCTAGAACTAGGTCATTTAGTGTTCTAGACCAGTCTGACCTTGATCTCCCTGGTTCACCATCTCATAGTGGTCAACATAGTAGGGATAGAGAGACTCCCCCATATACACCTCCGGATATTCATTTCATTCAAAACTTGGGGTTCTGCCATCCTAAATTAGCTCAAAAAACTACTGCTAGTCCTAGTATCCCTGTCATCCACATACCAGCTGCTCAAGCTAATCCTTTACCTCCTCAAAATACCATTATGGTAGCCTGGTATGCACCTCTGGTGTTACCTCAACCCCTAGTTCCCTTACCCAATGATTATCAATCAAAGATCCCACATTTCACTGCAAAAGAGTCCACTACAGCTCAGCACCATGTAAACAGGATGGAAGATTCCTTTGACTATATGGAGATAGATTATGAGACAGTCAAGATGAGAATCTGTGCCTAGAGTTTAGGAGGTGATGTGAAGAAATGGTTTAAAGGCCTGCCTCCTAATACCATCCATGATCTTCCCTCTTTATATCAATCCTTCATAAATAAGTGGGAAGTCAAGACCAACCCTCTCTAGATCTTAGTAGAATACAAGAACCTTAAAAGAAATGTAGGAGAGAGTGTCCATGACTACTCGACAAGATTTAACAGCATTTATAACACTCTTCCTCCACATATGAAACCTCCCCAAGGTATGGATTTAGTGAAATAACCTGAAGGCTTTGATGCTGACATGGCCTACCAGCTTAGGGAGAGAGATTACAACACATTGGAAGATATGAAAAAAGGAGAAGTGAGTGTAGAGGCCAACCCGATTGAAAATAAAGCTAGAATGAGGGCCGAGAAAAGGGTAACATATAGTGATGACACTGTAGATTCCACATCTGATCCCAAATATGAACATCTAGCCAAAAACATGGAAAAGCTACAACAAATGGTAGAAAAAATGGTTGTCACAGTGAGTAATCAAAAAAAAAAAACCATAACTAAAACCAAAACTTTAGGAGAAACAATACCACTCCCAACAGACAAAGAGACTCAGATCAGCAAGTTATTCCCCCATTTCAAGATAAATTTCTTGATGAATATGAGGGAATCATAGAAGAGTCTGAGGGAACCACAATAAATATGTTTGAAATCGAAAATTCAATTTACAACTGTTCCACGGAGGAAGATCAGTCCTTACCCTCATATTGGGATGAGGAAAGATTAGAATTTGAGGATTACAGGCTAGGATTTGAAAATGCCATCATGCAGGTCAGAGAACAATACAAGCTTAGAAGAAAAAAGAGCTTAGACAATTCCAAACCCAAAGCTTCTGAGATTACCATTAAGAAGGGGCCTGAGAAAACTTCTAAAGTAATTGCTGAAAGTAGCAATTCAGCAGCTGCGATTTTTGGGAAGAACAAAGAAAAAGACAACCAAAATCCTGATAAACAAAATCAACCAACCAGCAGCACTAGCACTGTAGTTAGTGCTCCTGATAAAACGGTCACAAACATTGTACATAGTGAGAATCAACACACTGATTCTGCCACTAAAGTAGTGGCTAACAAAATAGAGATAAGTATTACAAAGAGTCCACCACTCTTCAATTTGGAGAGTGAGATTTCTAAAATTAAAATCTCTGTCCCACTCTCTGAGCTGGCCACTCAGGATGTATATAAAGGCCAAATTCTAAAAGCTTTAAACCTAGGTGAAAACAGTGACACTCTCAATCTGAGTGACGATCAACCGACCCTTCTGTTTGGTCCAAAGATAGAAGGGAAGTTTCAGGAAGGGGTAGTACCTCCTTTTTACATCAGTCTCAATATCCATGACAAGATCCTTCACAATGCAATGCATGACTCTGAGGAATCACACAACCTAATGCCTAAGGTAGTTATAGAGAGGTTAGGCCTAGATATAACCCGTCCCTATAAAGACTTATATTCATTTGACTCTAGCAGAGTAAAATGTCTTGGCCTGATCAAAGATTTATGTCTGAGCTTGAACTAGATTTCAACAAAATGTATGGTTATGGATGTTGTAGTGGCAGATGTACCACCTAAGTATGGCATGTTATTATTGAGGTCATGGGGAGCCAAGCTACAAGGTACAATGCAGATGGACGGGGCATGTGCCACAATCCCTGTCTTTAGCCAACTCAAAAGACTGTATAGAGAGGCACAAATGAAATTCTTGGTCAGCAGCCCTGAAAAGCATGAAAATGCACCTTTTTACTCTGTACACACTAATCTAGACTCCTTTATACTCTGTGTTTGGTCTCAACCTAGTCTCCTAAATTGAGTTCATTTAATTGTCAACCAGGGTTGGTAAACTGCTGAAGTGAAGTGTACTGTATGTACCTAGGTGTTTGTTTCCTAATGCGTTGTGTTTAGTGTTTTTATGATGTTTTTGGTCTTTTATGATGATTTATGATGTTTTTGGTCTTTTGATGGTTTTTATGTTCACAAGGAAAATGACTAAAAAGCTAGTGGAAAGAAGCTACTGGTTAAAAACAGAGTGAAACCTAATTGGTTGATGACAAATGACAAATGAAAATGCAAATACTGAAACAGAATCAAATCTAAACTATGACTAAGCAGAAACAAAGCTTGATAATGACTTTTAAGGAAATGATTCAAAACATAAACTTCACTTGTCCAATTCTTTCATCAAAGGTATTTTGAAAAAAACTTGAGAAATGGTCAGCTAAGTATACAAATTCTTCTAACTAAACAATTAAACAACCAGCTTATAATGATGCAACATTTTATCCATGGTTAAAGATTTTTTGAAGCATATTTGGAGGAAAACATTGATACCATTATAAGATCTATACTCTAAGACTAGTTCCTAACTCTATTCTGCAACTTAGTTAAACATCACTAAACCTTACTCAAGAGTTATATATTTCTTTTCAAAGTAGTCTTTTGAGAAAAGGCTTTGTTCATGAAGTAGAAAAGAAGTTGCAAAAGTACTTCAGGCCTTAAAATGATATTGTCTTCTGTTCATATGGTTATGAATCAATTATAGATTTGGAACAAGAAGAGGTTTTGTAAATAATGAAGGCCGTATTGTTAAGTTTAACAACTAATGTAATCTAATATGCAGTGGATGACAACTAATTGTGGAGTGAAAATGCAATAAGTTAAGCTAAAACTGAACTTAAGATGTCACTAGTCTAAAACAGTGCTGAGCTAACAAGCCATTATCAAACTTAAAACAAAATAACAGAGCATGAATTGAATGCAATTTGACTCCGGAGTACCCTAACTAAGTTATCATGCATTAATCTATGGGATTCTACAGCCTGTTTTGTCCATCATGATTGGTATTTTGGAAGAGCTTCTTAGAACAATCCTCGCTGTACAATTCAGTGCAAATGCAAACATAAAGACTGAAAGCAATTTAAAAACTAAGATATCACAGCTATCTCCTACCCATCATTATGATATTTTGGAAGGGCGTTTTAAGAGTAAGATTAGCTATGCTACTTAGTGCAATCAAACAACTGAAACATTCAGTATCACAGTCATGCCTTATACATCATAAGGATTTTTTGGAAGAGTTTTCTTAGTATAAGTTCAACTATGATAGTGGACAAAATAAATTACAATTAAATCCTACAACACTATAGCCATTTCCCGTTCATTATCATGATCTTTTGGAAGAGTTTCTTCTTTTGGAAGAGTGCTTAGAACAAGTATAGCTATAGTGGCTAATGAAAATAACTACGAACTCAAACTTCAAAAACATAAAAACAACTAAGATACTTATCTAAATCATGAAAGTAAAGCCATGCAGGACGCAGGGGCCCTCTACCACCAGACGGAATCTAACTCCAAATCAACTCAACGCGTTCAAAGCAATATTGTCTTCTTCATTAAATGAAAAATAACTTGAAACAGAGTAGTCTCGGTCTTCAGAAATATAGCATGAAATCTAAGCAAAATCTAGCCTATCTCTCGGTTTCCCAAGTGTTTTTATAAGAAATTTGCATAACAGAACTTGCAACAATACAGGGATCCTTGTCTTTCCTTATCGAAATCACATTAGGACTCTTGAAGATGGCAACGTAAAGAGAAAAAGGACATCTGGACTAGGACAGTCCTATTAGAAGTCTGCCTTCCTAAATGTGTTCCCACGTACCAAAACCACATCTAGAATTCGTTTCTTCCTTCATGGTGAGCAATGAACGATGTGGACATGACGTGGAATATACCCATGTGTGGTTTTTCTTGAGAGGATACCTAGAACATGCTTGAACATGAAGACAGCTGCAGAATTGCCGGTTAGCTACGGAATGCCTGCATTCTGTAGCCAGTTTGCATTATAATGACAAAATCATAAAACTTAGCAAGTTAGCCATGTTTAATCATTCTAAAAGTAATTTTAACTAATTTCATTGATCAATTGGGTCTGGGATAACAGTGGAAAAAGGAAAATGAGGTAAAGTAAGATGAAAGAAAGCACAATCTTGGGGCTCAACATACCCCCACTGCTGTCTTCTTGCATGTCCTCATGCAATTTATTCCATAAACTCAGAGACTTCTGCAAGAACATATAATCCTCTCCTTCTTCTTTGCCTGGAAGCTAAAGATCTTCTGGGTTTTCTGATGACAAGTTTGAACCTTAAGTTGATAAGTGCCCTGATTAACTTCTTGTTCCTCTTTTTCAACTTTTCATTAGCCTTTTCCACTTTGTCCATATGTAGAGATAAGGTTGAGTTCATATTGGTTTTGAGTTTGACTTGTTCCTTTAGAATATCATTCTCTTTTTTGATGTGTCTATTAAGTATTTCCAGTTCATACCTATCCCTTCTTAACACATCTATTTCGGACAGTGGAGGACCAGGGGTTCTATCTCTACTCTCTGAAGCTTTCCTTTCCAATGTTTCAACATAGTCATAAATGTCTTGCTGAGCAGGGTCAATTTCAGGGTTTCCTTCATTAAAATCCTCTTCTTCAACATCGTCTTCAATAGATGTTTCCTCATCTTCTATATTTATCACCCCTGTTTGTTTGATCTGTGTTTTCCTTAGTTCCCCCCTTAGTCTATGGCTTCTTCTTGGCTAGGATGATCCCTCTCCTTTTTCTGTGGCAGATTTCCTGATTACCCTCTCTTTCTTAAGTTGTCTCTTAATTTGAGTCAACTTCTCTGAGATTATTTCCTCACTACTTTCCTGTATTGTTTTTTCAATTTCAATTTTTGAGGCTCTCCATTTTCTGCTTCTCCTTGTAGGCTGTTGTTCGGGTGAGGGCTCTTTTGGCTCTTCAAAATGATTTCTTATCAAGAAATTATCCCAAGTATCATTTGTTTTGGCTAAATGGTGTTCAATTAAAATCTTAACCAAGCCATGATGGTATAGAGTTGTTTCTAAGAATTGGACCCTTCTTTGAACACAAGAAGCCATCTTTTTCAAACTTTGAAGCAAGAAATAGGGTAGGTTTAACTCTTCCTCCAGAAAATGCATTATCAGTCTAATATGGTAAACATAAAATGTGCCATATCTACCTTCACATGTGATAAATTTTTGCAGAATAAGCAATATATTTCTCCATTTATTTTTCAATGCAGAACTTGGAATTCCCTTCTTAAACACAGTGACATCCATACCTGGTGATTTTAGAATTTGCTTCCATGATTCATTATGGAATTCTCTGTTTTTGAACCATCTCTCTCCATTTCTAAGCAATCTTGTTGCTTCTACAATGAAAACTTCAGTGACAGTGAATTTAACATCCCCCACTTCAACCTCAGCTCCTTGAAATGACCTTGCAAATGTTTTAGTGACTTCTTTGTGGAAGCCATTAAATTTCTCAAGAAATTGTAGCCATCCCACCTGTTGCAACATTTCTCTACTTTGAGGGTATCCCTTCAGGTATTTTGTGCCCACTGGTTCAGTTCTTACAATTAAGCCCATAATTCCTTCTTCAATCTTCAGATTAGTACTCTTTCTGCTCACGGAAACAATAACTTCAACCTTCAAATTGATATACCTCTGTTTCACGGTGACAATGGCTTCAATATTCAAACTGATATACCTCTGGTTGATAGTGACAATGGCTTCAAATTCCACACTGATATACCTCTGTTTCTCGATGATAATGCCTCAATCTCTTGCTCACGGTGATAGTGCTTCAGCCTTTGCTCACGGTGATAATGCTTCAATCTCTGCTCACGGTGATAGTGGTTTGATATTTCAAATTGATATACCTCTGCTCACAGTGATAGGGATATCTCGGAATGAAATGATGAAGGGATGGCTACGGAATGGAGTGACGGAAGTAGTTACGGAATGAGTTAATGCGGTGAGGTGGAGAAAACAAATCAATGAGTGAAAAGACTGCGGAGATTTCTACAACAGATTTAAAAATCATCATTAAATGATTTGGCTGGGTGACGTGAGGAAATCAAACACTTCAGCGTTTTTAACCGCTCAAATGGTGGTCGGGTATAGAGTTTGAAATGAAAGATTTTTATCCAAAGTTTGTGGAGGGTATTTTTGGTATGATCAATAAAAATAATCAAAACAACTTTTTCGAATGATTCACAACTAAACTATACTAAAGTTTTTATGAAATGCCATTATAATTAAAACTTGTTACCTCTGCTTTTCATTTGCTTTTTGTGGTCTTTGTCTTCTTTGTTCTCCTTTGGAAGAGTCTTCATAAACCTTCTTGATTCTTCTTATTCATGGATATACTGGATCATGTTGTTGCAATTCAAATGTCTGCTGATTAGTGTCTTCAGGATCTGTAGCTGCGGAATGACTGTCTGGCTGCGGAAAGTCTGATCAGCTGCAGAATGTACCTGTAGAGCATTTTAATCATGGAATGGAGTGGTTTGGGATATAAGTGAAATGTTATATGCCATGAATGAAGATGGATGATGAAATGGAATGGATTAAATGTATGAAATGGAGTGGAAGAATATAAGAAATGGCCTACCATCCATGACATGTGTTGTTCATTTGCAACAAGACATCAAACTTTAAATTTTGACATGGAAATGAGGTGGATGGAGTATGGAATGAGATGAATAATATATGAAATGAAGTGAAGTATGAATGAATGAATGAAATGGAGTATGGATGGATAAGTGAATGGAGTGAAATGAAATGAGATGGATCATAAGTACAATGGATCTGAACTTATGATTTTGTAACAGCTGCTTGCAAAAACAAAATGGAAAAGTTAGAGTGTCAGAGAGACTCTGATTTTCACCCTATATTTTCTGTATAAACATGCCAATCAATGATTGGTTTTCATGTTTATACCTTATTATTATTATTATTTTTTTTTCAAAGCAATACTTCAGAAAATTCAATCAAGTTGATGAAGAAGAAAGATTCTTCTTCATTAACTTCACATCACTGTTTTCTTGGAACTTCTTGACAAATTCTTCTCTTGAGAGTGGTTTGTGATATAGCTTTAATCTATGACCATTGACAAGAAAATTGGCCTCTTCTTCATCTATTGTCCTGATTTTTACTGCTCCATTGTCAAAAATTTCAACAATTTCATATGGCCCAAGCCAATGTGTTTGAAATTTACCTTGAAAATCCTTGAATTTTGAATCAGCCAAGAGAGCCCAGTCACCTTCTTTGAATTTCTTCTCTTTGATGTACTTGTCATGCCATCTAGTCCTTTGCTGTTGGACTAGACTTGTTTTCTGAACTGCATCTTGTCTGATCTCATCCAATTCATTAATCTGCTCCAGTCTATGCTTTTGTGCCTCCGTTAAATCAAGTCCTAGCTGAACTTCCATTTTGAAAGTTTGGATCTAGAACTCTATGGGGAACAAAACTTGCTTTCCATAAACAAGTTCATAAGGAGTATGGCCTGTTGTGTTTCTCCATGTAGTTCTATAGGCCCACAAGGCTTCAGGAAGCCTATCTACCCAATCTCTTCTATTTAAATGAACAGTCTTTGTTAGGATTCCTTCAATGACCTTATTAGTAGATTCCACTTGACCATTTGATTGTGGATGATAAGGAGTAGATTTTCTATGCCTGATTTTGTACCTCTCCATCATTTTCTCCACTAGCCTTGATGTAAATTGAGCTCCTTGATCTGTAACATTTTCCCTTGGGACACCAAAACGAGTAAAAATATCCTCAAAAAGAAAAGTAACTACAGATGCTTCATTAGGAACAAGTAATGGCTTGACTTCTACCCATTTAGTAACATAATCAGTGCAAACTAATATATACCTCTTCTGTCTTGATGGAGGACTAATAGGTCCTACAAAATCCAAAGCCCATTTTTCAAAAAGTTCAATATGCACCTGAGGTTGTAATGGCATCTCACTTGAAGGAGAAGGTTTCCCTACCCTTTGGCAACTGTCACACCTTTTGACATACTCTTTAGCATCTTTAAACAAGGATGGCCAATAATATCCTAAATTAAGGATCTTATAGGCTGTCCTCTTATCAACAAAGTGTCCACCACAAGGTTCATCATGACATGCTTTGAGAATCTCAGGCATCTCATCTTCACGAACACACCTCCTAATGATCAAATCTGGACCTGTCTTGTACAACTCATTAGCAACCCATGAATATTTTGCACTGTCATAAATGATTTTTCTTTTATCCCTTGCATTCATTATTGAAGGAAATTTTCCTGAAACTAAATAATTAGCAATATCAGCAAACCATGGAGTTTGAGTAGAAATTGCAAAAAGATATTCATCAGAAAATTGATCTTCAACTGGAGTGTCATCTTTGATATTTTGGAGTCTAGATAGGAAATCAGCCACTGTGTTTTGTTTTCCAGGCCTATCTAGAATAGTAATGTTGAATTCTTGTAAGAGTAACAACCATCTTATAACTCTGCCATTAGTGATTGATTTTTTCATTAAGTATCTAATTGCAGAATGATCAGTATGAACAAAAGTTTCATAGCCTGTTATATAGTGTCTAAACTTGTTTATGGCATGAACAATAGCTAAAAACTCTTTTTCAGTTACAGTATAGTTTAACTCTGCAGGAGTCAAATTTTTACTGGTATAATAGATGGCATAGGGAATCAAATCTTTCTGTCCCAATACTGCTCCTAGAGCTGTATCGGAAGCATCTGTCGAGATATGAAAAGGTAACTTCCAATTAGGTCCCCTTAATATAGGTGCTTCAGAAATTTTGGTTTTCAGGGTTTCAAAAGCTAACTGGCAATCAGAAGTCCATTTGAATTCACAATCTTTGGTGAGTAATTTGAAGAGTGGAGATGCTATTTTGGTGAAGTTTTCTATAAATCTCCGATAATATCCCGTAAATCCTAGAAAACTCCTAACATCTCTTTGACAACTTGGAATAGATAGGTTAGAGATGACTTCAACTTTTGACTCATCAACTCTAATCCCATCCCCTGAAATATGGTGCCCTAAAACAATACCTTCAGTAAACATCATAAAACATTTTTCATGACTAAGTGAAAGGTTTGCTTCTTGACATCTTTTTAAGACTTTTTCCAAGTTTTCTAAAGCCTCTTCAAATGTGTCCCCATAAACCGTGAAATCATCCATGTACACCTCTACACAGTCATGTATTAGATCCGAAAAAATTCCTAATACTGCCCTTTGGAATGTTGCAGGTGCATTGCATAATCCAAATGGCAATAATCGGTAAGCATAGGTACCCCAAGGACAGGTGAATGTGGTTTTGTCTTGGTCTTCAAGTGCTACTTGGATTTGATTGTAACCACTAAACCCATCTAGGAATGAGAAGTACTTTTTACCAGCTAATGTATCTAATACTTGATCTATGAAAGGTAAGGGAAAATGGTCTTTAAGAGTAGCTTTATTCAGTTCTCGGTAGTCAACACACACCCTCCATTTTCCATTTTTCTTTGGCACAATTACCAAAGGAGAAACCCACTCACTATCTGAAATAGGATAGATGAAATTAACATTTAACAATTTTTGTAATTCTTCCTTGACAATTTCCCTAAGATTTGGATTCATCCGTCTTTGAGGCTGTCTGATTGGTTTGCAATTTGCCTCTATATAGATGTGATGAGTACAAGTCTTGGGACTTATCCCTTTCATGTCAGTGTATTCCCATGCATATGCAAAAGAATGTCTCTGTAATACTTTGACTAACTCTTCTTGTTGAGATTTTTCTAGGTTCTTGTTTATGTTCAAAGTTTTACCCGGAAAAATCTCTCTTGTAGAGCTACCAAATTTGTCCATAGAATGAAGAGACATCTGCCTTGATGACAAAAACTCAATATTGGATCCCTCTTGAAATGATTCATGTTTGTGTTCGAGAGATTCAAAGTTTTACTAGAGTATTCGTGGATTTGATTATTCTACACTTCTGAAATTGTGAAGAGAGGTTGTAAGTCTTCTTCATCCTCTATCCATCGAGTATCATCTAAATCTGTAATTGTCCTAGCTGGAGGATACAAAGTGAATTTCTTAGTTGAACTACCATCAGAGATGTACATATCACCGGATCTACAACTAATAAAAGCATCAGCTGTAGCCAACCAAGGTCTTCCTAATATAACATGATGTCCTCCTAGATTATTCTTAGGAGTTAGGATCATGAAATCCACAGGGTACTCCCAAGAATCTAGGGACACTGGAATGTCTTCTATTACCCCATCTGGTTTGATCACAGATCTGTCTGCTAATTGTAATAATGTGGGTGTAAAGAGAAGATTAGGGAGTTTCAGTTTATCCATGATTTGTCTACTCATGATATTGATTGCTGCTCCTAAATCAATGAGTGTATTTTGGATTTCAATTCCATTGATGTGAATTTTAACAACTGGATTTCCTGGGTCAAGATACTTTGGAATAGCAATGTTGCCCATCATAATGTCTGCTATTTTTCCTGCCAGTTGAATTTTCTTTGTTTCTCTTATTCTTTTTCTTGTTTTCTTCATACTCAACTCCTTTATTGTTTTGGCTAAAATTGGAATTTCCTTGATGGCTTGTAATAATGGAATTTTAATGCAAACATTTCTCAGCTCATCTAGGAAATCATAATTAGGCACCATGATTTGTTTTTCTACACCTCTATCAATTTGTAATCTTTCCGAAAAGGGAGGTATAGAAGTAGATGTGGATGGTTGCTCTAATACAGGAGTTGGATTTATTGGATCTTTTTGTTTTAGTTTTTCAATGTGTGGGTCTTGAAAGGATATGTCCTCTTCAAGACTTTTATTCACCCGTAGAGAGTCTTCCTCAGAATTATCTTGTTCTTGTATGATCACAGAAGGTTTCCTCTTCTCAAGTATCCTTCCAGACCTAAGTTGAACATCACTAAGGTCTAGAGGAGTACTTAAATAAGTTGGAAATTGTTGTCCTTCTATCATATATGTATTCTGAGGGTTCTTATTATTGGGGTTTGGTATGGGCTGAGCTGGCAATTGATTGGATTTTTGAGGGAATGGTAATGGAAGTGGTTGATTTTGATGAGGTTGGTTCGGATGATGTTGTTGAAAATTTTGTTGAAGATTTTGAGGAAAATTTTGTTGAGGATTTTGAGGATAAAAATGTGGATATGGTGGATAGGATGGTGGATACTGATAGTATGGGGAGTATCTTCCATAGGGACTTTGTGATCCTTGTGCCCAAGCTGGAGATTGATTTTGAAATTGAGGCCAAGGTTGTTGCCAAGAATTCCAAGGTGGAGGTTGATTATACATTTGATCATGGAATCCTTGTGTTTGAGGTCCCTGCCAAGGCCTTCTAGATACAAAATTGAGAGACTCTGTGGAATCTGTAGGAGTTTCCTCCTGAAAGACAACTTTGAGACCAGGAAGAGAAGGAAAATTCTTGGTCTCATGTTTTTCAGAACAAATGACACAGGTCTCTACAAATTTTACATCCAATGGACACTCCCTCAAGGCATGTTTCTTTCTACATTTGGGACAAAATATTGCCAAGGCATCAGATTCAACTTTTTTCTTGTTTTGTATCTTAAGGGTGTCTATTTGTTCACTAAGACTCCCTAAGATTTCAGATTTAAAATCATCAAGCATATGTCCTATTTCTGATCTACTTACTGTCCCAGAAGCAGACTTACTTGCCCTTACAAGAGCAAGATCTCTTGGGCCTTTTACAGTTTTAGATTTCCCTCTTGAAAGGTTGATACATAACTCAGATATTTCAGGTAATGTGAGCTGTGATATACCCCCTTTTCCCATCATGTTAAGGATATCCAACCATTCATCCCTAATTGTTTTCAACAAAAGAGCTTTTAAGGTGTCTTGATCTAGGTTTTCCATTTTTGCTCTTTTGATGTTGTAATGAAATCTCTCCAACAAATCTTCTAAGTTTTCATCTTTTTTTTGTAACATCTTAAACACTTCTTCCTTATGATTGACCGGCATACAATAATCCAGATACCTCTCTAGAAATGCTTGTTTCATGTCTTCCCATGTCCTAATAGAACTGTTCATCAAACTCATAAACCACTTCAATGCTGCTCCTTTCAAGGTTGAAGGGAATAATTTCAGTTTTTGAGCATCTTGTAAGTAGTCATAAGTTCTACACAGAAATTTGAATTCAAATAGGAAGGTTTCAGGATCTTCAGTTTTAAGTTCATAGAAGTTTGGAAGGACAGAGGGTGAAATGTTTTTCATGGTTGTATTGGTTTCTTCATCAATTATAGGGAACCCAAAAGAGCTTCCTATTTCTCTTCTACCTCTTCCTCCATCTGCACCTCTACCTCCTTCTCCTCTACCTCTACCTCTACCCCCTCCAAATAATGTGTGTTCTCCATTAAAAACTCCTCCTCCTCCTTCTTCTGCCATGGTTGGTTCTTCTGTGATAGTAGGAAAGTTTGTATCCCTAACAAGAGTCCTTGAATTTTCTTCTAAGACAGATTCAGTGGATGAAGTGGAAGGTTTTTCTAATGGAATATCTGATCTTAGGTCTTCTAGAAGTCCAGGATCAGTAAAGGATGGAATGTGGGTCTAAGTTGAAGGTGTACTAACTCTTGGTCTAGATGAAACAAATGTTGTTCTAGAAATCAAATTTCTATTTCTGCTGCTTATAAATCTACCCCTTGAATCTCTCTCTCTACGCATATAATTGTTTTTTTTTTTTTTTTTGAAATTAAGAAACAAAGGTTACCTAGTTTTCACTTCCCCGGCAATGGTGCCAAAATGTTTGGTCTCAACCTAGTCTCCTAAATTGAGTTCATTTAATTGTCAACCAGGGTTGGTAAACTGCTGAAGTGAACTGTATTGTATGTGCCTAGTTGTTTGTTTCCTAATGCGTTTTGTTTAGTGTTTTTATGATGTTTTTGGTCTTTTATGATGATTTATGATGTTTTTGGTCTTTTGATGGTTTTTATGTTCACAAGGAAAATGACTAAAAAGCTAGTGGAAAGAAGCTACTGGTTAAAAACACATTGAAACCTAATTGGTTGATGACAAATGACAAATGAAAATGCAAATACTGAAACAGAATCAAATCTAAAATATGACTAAGCAGAAACAAAGCTTGATAATGAATTTTAAGGAAATGATTCAAAACATAAACTTAACTTGTCCAATTCTTTTATCAAAGGTATTTTGAAAAAAACTTGAGAAATGGTCAGCTAAGTATACAAATTCTCCTAACTAAACAATTAAACAACCAGCTTATAATGATGCAACATTTTATCCATGGTTAAAGATTTGTTGAAGCATATTTGGAGGAAAACATTGATACCATTATAAGATCTCTACTCTAAGACTAGTTCCTAACTCTATTCTGCAACTTAGTTAAACATCACTAAACCTTACTCAAGAGTTATAGATTTCTTTTCAAAGTAGTCTTTTGAGAAAAGGCTTTGTTCATGAAGTAGAAAAGAAGTTGCAAAAGTACTTCAGGCCTTAAAATGATATTGTCTTCTATTCATATGGTTATGAATCAATTATAGATTTGGAACAAGAAGAGGTTTTGTAAATAATGAAGGCTGTATTTTTAAGTTTAACAACTAATTTAATCTAATATGCAGTGGATGACAACTAATTGTGGAGTGAAAATGCAATAAGTTAAGCTAAAACTGAACTTAAGATGTCACTAGTCTAAAACAGTGCTGAGCTAACAAGCCATTATCAAACTTAAAACAAAATAACAGAACATGAATTGAATGCAATTTGACTCCGGAGTACCCTAACTAAGTTATCATGCATTAATCTATGGGATTCTACAGCCTGTTTTGTCCATCATGATTGGTATTTTGGAAGAGCTTCTTAGAACAATCTTGGTTGTACAATTCAGTGCAAATGCAAACATAAAGACTGAAAGCAATTTAAAAACTAAGATATCACAGCTATCTCCTACCCATCATTATGATATTTTGGAAGGGCGTTTTAAGAGTAAGATTAGCTATGCTACTTAGTGCAATCAAACAACTGAAACGTTCAGTATCACAATCATGCCTTAGACATCATAAGGATTTTTTGGAAGAGTTTTCTTAGTATAAGTTCAACTATGATAGTGGACAAAAGAAATTACAATTAAATCCTACAACACTATAGCCATTTCCCGTTCATTATCATGATCTTTTGGAAGAGTTTCTTCTTTTGAGTGCTTAGAACAAGTATAACTATAGTGGCTAATGAAAATAACTACGAACTCAAACTTCAAAAAAATAAAAACAACTAAGATACTTATCTAAATCACGAAAGTAAAGCCGTGCAGGAGGCAGGGGCCCTCTACCACCAGACGGAATCTAACTCCAAATCAACTCAACGCGTTCAAAGCAATACTGTCTTCTTCATTAAATGAAAAATAACTTGAAACAGAGTAGTCTCGGTCTTCAGAAATATAGCATGAAATCTAAGCAAAATCTAGCCTATCTCTCGGTTTCCCAAGTGTTTTTATAACAAATTTACATAACAGAACTTGCAACAATACAGGGATCCTTGTCTTTCCTTATAGAAATCACATTAGGACTCTTGAAGATGGCAACGTAAAGAGAAAAAGGGCATCTGGACTAGGACAGTCCTATTAGAAGTCTGCCTTCCTAAATGTGTTCCCACGTACCAAAACCACGTCCAGAATTCGTTTCTTCCTTCATGGTGAGCAATGAACGATGTGGACATGACGTGGAATATACCCATGTGTGGTTTTTCTTGAGAGGATACCTGGAACATGCCTGAACGTGAAGACAGCTGCAGAATTGCCGGTTAGCTATGGAATGCCTGCATTCTGTAGCCAGTTTGCATTATAATGACAAAATCACAAAACGTAGCAAGTTAGCCATGTTTAATCATTCTAAAAGTAATTTTAACTAATTTCATTGATCAATTGGGTCTGGGATAACAGTGGACAAAGGAAAATGAGGTAAAGTAAGATGAAAGAAAGCACAATCTTGGGGCTCAACACTCTGCAACGATGAATCCTTAAAAGAGCCAGAGCTGGAAAACGGAGACACAAACAACATAGCAGAGCCCATATATTTTAACATAATGGCCACTCTGGACTTAGAAGAAAATGAAGAAGAAACCCTTGGACAGTGCACTGAAATAGAAACCCAGAGTGAACAAGAAACAGAATGCCAATACCTAACCGATCATCTCTCTGAACTACATACACATCATGAAGAACAAAACCCTCCACACCACGATGCAGACCCCATATTGCAGCATAACAATGAAACTAATGCTAGGAAAGAAACCAATGATAAACCCAAGAAAGAACCTTTATGGGAAATGAATTTCGATGGGTCCTGTACTAGAAAAAATGCAGGGGTGAGAGTGTGGTTACATAACACAGAGAGCAGCTATGCTGAGAGTCATGCTTTCAATCTAAACTTCAAATGTATAAACAATATCACAGAGTATGAGGCTCTCATCCTAGGCTGGAATCTGTTGAAAAAATTAGGAGCCCGTAGGATATCTGTGCATGGAGACTCTGAGTTAATTGTCAAACAAGTAAATGGTGAATATACAGCTAAACAGCCTAGGTTGAGAGCGTACAGGAATGATTTTATGGATTTATTGAAAACCTTCATAAAGTATGAACTGGTGTTTGTTCCTAGGAGCTAGAACATAATTGCAAATGGATTAGCTTGCATAGCTAGTTCCTATCATAAGATTCCCAGCGACAAAAAAATCATCATTCAAACCAAATATAGACCTGCAGTTCTCGATAATGAGAAATATTGGCAGGTATTCGAGGGCGATAAGCAGATTGAGGATTTCTTGACAGACAGGGATGAGTTTGAATTCTCCGATTCAGACTCGAAATCTGATGATAGCTGCCTGAGTGAATAACCCCCCAACGAAAAAAAATCACCTTGTAACATTGAAATAATTGTGTTAACTGAAGAAATTGGAAATCCAACTGAAGAATATAAAAACGCTAATAAAGAGGAAATAGAGGTGCTGCAAGAAAATATAAGAACACACCCCAAGGTCTGGAACCTTTAGAGGGTCTCTTTGATTTCGATGATGTAGTGAAAAATCCCACCATAGAACACTCAGACTCTGACATTGAGGAATGCAATATAGGCACTGAGGACAAGCCTAAGATGATAAAATTGGCTAAGTCCTTACCTGCAGACATGAAAAATAAATACATCGACTTATTCAAAGAATTCATCGACGTGTTTTCCTGGAGCTATGACGACTTAAAGGCCTACGACACAAACATCATACAACACAAAATACCTTTGAAAGAGAACCAAAAACCCTTCAGACATAAACTTCACAAGATTAACCCAAAACAACTACCTGCAGTTGAAAAGGAGATTAAAAATATGTACGAAGCAGGAATAATAGTTCGTGTGAGGTTCTCTGATTGGGTCTCAAGCCTTGTAGCTGTGAGAAAGAAAATAGGTGAGATCAGGCTGTGCATCGATTTTAGGAACCTTAACAGAGCCTCACTCAAAGACAATTACCCTTTGCCAAAGATGGATCATATTCTTCAGAAGGTAGTGGTGTCAAAAATAATCTCCCTGTTAGACGGTTTTTCCAGCTATAACGAAGTTTTAGTACTCCCAGAAGACCAACTCAAGACCGCTTTCACCACTCCATGGGGCACTTTTATGTACGTAAAAATTCCTTTCGGACTAATGAACGTTGGTGCAACCTTCCAATGAGCAATGGACATAGCCTTTTCGGAAGAGAGAGGGCACTTCATTTTCATCTACCTGGATGACATAAAAATCTACTCCAAGACTGATGAGGAGCACCTAAAACATCTGAGGAGAGTTTTTGAAAAAATTAGAAAGTCTGGCCTGTCATTAAATCCCAAGAAGAATGTATTCGGGCTGCAGGAAGGTAAGCTCCTCGGCCATATTATATCAGAGAAGGGAATTAAGATAGACCCACATAGAGTTGATGGAATACTACAAATTTCACATATGAGAAACATTAAAGAGTTACAGTCCTTTATTGGGAAAATTAACTTCCTAAGGAGGTTTATTCCCAACTTAGCTGAGCACCTCAGGAATATGAATAACATGCTGAAAAAGGGTGTAGGAGTTAAGTGGACTGTAGAGACTAAAAAATATTTTGAATCAGTTAAACTTGCACTCACCCAGGCTCCTGTCCTAATTAGCCCAAATTTCACGAAAGATTTCCTGATATTTTCATTTGCCACTGAGCATACAGTGGCTGCATTTCTGCTGCAGAAAAATCTAGAGGGAATGGAACAGCCCATTGCTTTCTTTAGCAAAGCTCTAAGGGATGCACCCTTAAAATATAACATAATGGAAAAACAGGCCTATGCCTTGGTAAAGGCCTTGAAAGACTTTTGGTTGTATATAAGGCATTCTCACACCATAGCCTACGTGCCTAACATAGTGGTTAAAGACATTTTGTCCCAAGATCCTGATGGAAAGAGGGGCAAATGGATTGTTGTAATATTGGAGTATGACCTGGAAATAAAACCCAAAAAACTAATAAAAGGTCAGGGCTTAGCTCAATTAATGGCTGAATCAAATTTACAAGCCCCTGACATAAATGTGGTAGATGCCTTGGATGAACAGGAAGGGTTGCCCGATCCTACTGTTGAGGAACAATTTCAAAACTCTCCTTGGTATTTAGATATCCTGTATGTGCTCACAAACCTTAATTCCCTTCCTGATCTATCAAAGACTAAGGCCAGATTCCTAAAGGTAAAGGCCAGAAACTATTGCATACTGAATGAATGTTTATACTGGAAAAATGAAAATGGTCTATTACTTAAATGTTTGCCTGAAACTGAAGCAGAGAGGAATGAACAGGAGTTCCATGCAGGAGAGTGTGGAGGCCACTTGAGCTGGAAAGCCATTGCTAACAAAATACTTAGAGCCAGCTATTATTGGCCCACTCTTTTCAATGACATCCATAAAATGATAATTTCCTACCATAAGTGCCAGATTTTCGACGGCAAAAGAAAACTCCTCCCTTTACCATTGCAACCCATTACCGTTAAGGGCCCCTTTTTGCAATGGGGCCTAGATTTCATAGGAGAAATACACCCTGCTTCTTCTGCACAACACAAGTGGATCCTTGTAGCCATAGAATACTTCACAAAGTGGATAGAGGCCATACCTTATAAGAATGCCACAGATTTTGTCATCATTAGGTTCGTAGAAGACGACATCCTCTCTCAGTTTGGCTGCCCAAGAAAAATAATCACTGATAACGCTGTTGCTTTTGGATCCAAGAAAATGATTGATTTTTGTCACAGGTATCAGATAGCACTCAGTCATTCAACTGCTTATTACCCCCAAGGTAATGGGTTAGCTAAATCATCAAACAAGAGCTCGATGACAATTATCAAGAAGCTGCTTGAAGAAAACAAGAAGTCATGGCATAACAAGTTAGTGCACGCTTTGTGGGCGGACAGGATTACAACAAAGAAATCCATTGGCATGTCACCATATCAACTTGTTTATGGAACAGAGGCAGTGTTTCCTACCAGCCTTGGGGTACCAGTGATTAAACTTGTCCAAGAGATTCAGACAGAAGAAGACAACATGGTGAGGAGGATAAACCAAACAATTCATCTCCAAAAAACAAGGGAAGAGGTCTATAACAGAGCTCTGAAAGTTTAGGAAAATATGAAGAAGTTGTTTGACAAGAGAACCAAGGCTTTTGACTTCAAAATTGGAGACAAAGTTATGAAGTGGGACTCTAGGAGAGAAGACAAAGGAAATCATGGCAAATTTGATAGTTTATGGTAGGGTCCTTACATCATCCAGGCCACTGTTGGTCCAAATGCCTTTTTTTTGCAAGAGCTAGATGGTACAAAGCTGTTTGGGGGTCCTGTCAATGGCAGGATGCTCAAACACTACTACTGATGATTTCCGATTTCTAGTTTGCATTCCCATTGTAAATACCATTGTTGTGTTTATATTTTCAATAAAAAGAGAAAATTTTTCAAAAAACAGAGAGAAAGAAAGGTTCAGACATGCTCAAAACATGAACCTCTGAAGTGCAAAGATTGGCTCTAACAAGCCCAAACCAGAGCTGAAATGAAGAAGAAAAGTGACTCTAACAAGCTCAAAACTTGAGTCACAAAGAAAAGAAGGATGCTTCAAAGTTTCGAATTTCAAGCCTTCAAGATTTTTTTTTTAGTTTTCTACAATTTTAGTCCATGTGCAACTGTCTTTATGCCTTGGATATGCAGCAAACTAGATTTTCTAATCCTAGTTTGATTGTTTTTAAATTTCTGTTGTAGAACGTAGAGAAGAAATCCGCTGGACAGTTTAATCCCAGCAAATATTAGATTAGGTAGAGAAACATGTGAGGCCAACAGTTTAATTTTGTCTCATGGAGTGATAAGGGTAGAATTAGATTAGTGTGTTTTCTGTTTTCAATAAAAAATGATGAAGAAGGTCTGCAAATTCAAATGCACCTTGAAGAAAAAATGTTAGGACTGTAGGATGGGTAGGTAGATTGTTTGGGGAATTTTTTTTGCTGATTAATATTGATCATGTTTTCCACATTTTAAATCAAAGAAGAGAAGATGGTTCAAGGATCAGGCATCTGGCCTACTTCAAAGATCATTTTCTGAATTCTTAACACCTTCAAGAAGATGCCATCGCCATGTGGAGCCAATGTTAGCCAACTATGAATTTTTTTCAAGCAAATAGGTGGCTAAATTGTTATGAGACTTCAAGAGATACATTTCCCAGGAAAATATCTCATCCTTGAAGCCTATGTGTGTTCATTGCCTTTAAAAATATCCTCACTGCTGTTTCCCTCCAAAAAGCCTCACTGACTATAAAAAATTGTGCTCAGAAAGGCCCTCGTTTGCCCCTTGTGTCCCTGCAAAATTTCCCATTTTAACCCTTTTGCCCATTTTCAAAGTTTCCCCTTTGACTCCTAAAATCCCTTCCTAAATCTCCTAAACCACCCAATTCCCCTTTAAAAACCAAGTGAAGTCCTTTCATTTGATTTTAATTCCCTTTTTCCCCCACCGAAAGTCTAATGTTAGCCTTAAAACTCTGTTTCCAAGCTAAAAACCCATTTTCTAACATATTACAGGCTAGCACCTTTTGGCCCAACCCCCAAACCACTTCCCCACATGACTCAAGCACCGAAACCAAGCGCTAAGTTGAAAGGCGCTAATTGCATTGGAGTTTCGAAGCGAAATGCCTTTTACCCTTGTGAACTTAAAATCTTTGATGTGATGGCGCGTTTGTTCCATAAACTCCCGTCGCAATCTGAGCCGTTGATCAACACAGATCTGATGGTCTATGCTATTTCCACAATGCACCCATCGTTCTCCCTACTCACCCCTATGATCACATATCAACCGTCGATTTGTTCTTAGATCCGACGGCCATCGCATCATCGCATTGCCGCTCCAATCGCAATCGCAAAGTCTTGAGGTGCCACCCCCTGTGCCCCATGATTGCGATCCTCTGATTCAATCATCGTCGTCCATCCATTATGATCCAATGGCCCTTTTTTCTCCCGCTTCGCTCTTTTACCCCTGTCCATCTCCCCACCGATTGAGTCTCCGCTGTCGATCTTGTTCCAGATCGGATGGCTGGTGCTCAATCGCGCATCGCCAATTGAAGTTCTCGAATGTGTTCCCTGCTGCCTCCCTCGATTGCGGTCCTCTAATTCAATCATAACCATTCATTCATCCAAGATTTACGACCCATAACGCATCACGCGTTTCCACCATGTTTCTTCGTCGGAACTTCCATTAACTTCAACATCCAATCTTCACCGTCGATCTCCTCCTAAGATCTTACAGACCATGTTAAATCGCCCTTCGCCCATAACCGGGTCCCACCATTCATCCCGTTTCATAGGTTTTCATTGCATTTCCCGTATATTGCATTCAAAGTCCAAATCTAATGTTTTACCTTAAACATTATATCATTCCGCCCAGCATTAAGATTTTAATGTTTTACATTAAATTTTATGCATTTCACTCGACTATCTGAAGTCATTTCATTAGTCAATCTCCACCGTCGATCATTCCCCCCAGATATGATCGGACGATCCACATGCATTCCTCCACCAAAATTTCACCAGACCATTTTTCCCACTGTTTCGCTGTATTTTTCACCATTATCCTGCATTGTTCCACCATTTTCCATTTGCATCCACCATTTTCATCATGCTGCACTGACATTCTCACAATTATCCATAGCATCCGACTCCCATGCATGGATTTCTTGAAATTTTGTGTGTTTTTTGCAGGGTTACAGGCGGTGAACACCGCCATTGTTCACAGTCACTGTCACAGTGGCACAGAAAAAAAAGAAAGACCATTTTTAGAGCCTGAAATTACAGAGAAGAGCCTAGGAGGGTGCTAGGGTGTATTGTTCATTCAAAGAACAGAGTTGAACTCTGTAAAGCCTCTCCAGCACCAATAAAGCTCAAATTTCGCAGACAGAGACAGTCATGAAGCGACAAAGAGTATCAGTATAGAGTTAAGGAGTTCTAATGCACGTTATTGAAGATGTTAAGCCTTAATTCAGTGTTTTAAAGGAAAAGTACCAGATTGAAGACCTCATGAATCACACAGAAGGCCTAACGTGCAGAAAACAATATCATCAAGGTTTCACATCAGCATAAGTCTCCTCCCAAGAAAGGACACAATACTCATACTGTTTAGTCTACATTGTGTCCATGAGAAGGTTTCCACCCTGGAAATAGTCCTAATGCTACTATAGCATTTGTTACGCGATATGGCAGACTTTGAAGTCGTTTATTTACCTTTTGTTTATTCACCAGAGTACTGCGAGTACTGTAGCGAAATCACATCAAGAGCATACCTGGAGTATATTGCATCCTGTTGAAGACCACTCTTTCATCTAAAGAGTACTGAAGATTAATGCTCAGATATTAAAACAGAATGGGTTTCGACCCACTTCTTCTACTCTATTTTTAATGTTTCATTTAGTGTTTCATCTACCTCCTTTGCCTCTCTTTCAACTATAAAACTCATGAAGAAACTCATGGTACGGGTTGTTGATCGGATATCTGTGACCTGTAGGCTGTTTCTCTTGAGATATAGTTCTCTGTGTAAAGTTCTAAGATAGGCTGAGGAGGATGATTTTAGACTGAATATCAAGCTGTTGGAAATGTTGTACATGACTGGTGTTGCTCTCTAATATGACAAGCACATTTCTTTGGATCCTGATTTAAAGCAGGTGTGATGTTTTTCTATCTCTGTCTTTGTTTTCCTTTGTAATTCATCACATTTCATTTCTCTGGTACGCATCAGAAATCTGGCTTAGGATTTACCCTTGCATAGTACCATAAGTTTATGCTCTCCCTACCTTCGATGTTTTCTACTGAGTGTTTTATCTGAGTATTGATTCAAGTTAATTTAACCAGTGTAGTGGCTATATTTATTGCTAGCTGATGTATGAATTAATAAATCTGTTCTTAGATGTTCTTGTTAGGATTTAATTGAATGAATCGGGATACTAGGAGTTTAGAAAATTGTCTCTTTCTCACTAGGGTCCTTTTGAATCAATTGAACCTTTCTAAGTTCCCTTAAGTTGGATGCCAAAGCATTGAGGGTTCAAAGTCTTTCTCTGATCTCAGGCCTTCACCTTTGTGTCTGTATCTTTAAGTGTTCCCTTTGTTTGAAGATTTCACCCTTTAGGAGTTAGATCACAGGTGTCTAATAGCATGCCCTGTCCCTGGACCTGATTCCTAAGTGGTCATCTTGGAGGTTTCCTTGCCTTTCACCTTATTTTCCACCATTTCATATCACACTATCATCTTTAGGATCCAATTCTTTAGATGACTGGCCCAACTGAAAGCCTGCGTATTGAAAAGCAAGTAAACCCTTTCCTGACTCCATTTCCCAATGGTCTCAAGTGTTCTTTGAGTTATCTCTCCTTTTCCTAAAATCATCTTTGCTCATCTTTGTCTTATACTGAACCTTTCCTTCCTGATTCCCAACAACCAAACAACCAAACAAACAAACAAATAAAAAACAAACTTTGTGCCTAGTAACTAGCCTAATATCTTCAAAATTGAGCTTCAAAGACATATAACCTTTATGATATAGAGAGATCCCTCTCTAGACCCAGGAGGGCTAGATCTTGAGGTCTGAAAGTGGTTTTGATGTTGTCTCATATTTTGGTATTGACAAACTTGCCAAAACATGGGGACCCAAACATGTTGTATCAGATGCATCGGAAGAGATGTGAAAGGGCAGTTTCCAATTAGGACCTCGCAAGATTGGTGCTATTGAGACCAGCTTCTTCAAGTCTGTAAAAGCGGTGTCACATTTTTCAGTCCAATGGAATTCAACATTCCTAGTTAATGCATATAGAGGTGCAGCTATATGTGAATTTTTTTTTTATATCTGCAATAATATCCTGCATATCCCAGGAAACTGCATACCTCTGTTTGTGTACAAGGTGTGGCCAATAGAAGGATTACCTCTATTTTAGCTGGGTCTACCTATATTCCAGCTACATAAATGTAGTGACCTAGGATTACCCCCTCAATAATCATCATGTGGCATTTTTCATTGCTTAGACATAGTCTAATAGCAATACATCATTCTAACACTTTGTCTAACGTTTCTAGCACTTGATCAAAGTCTTCCCCATAAGGTGTAAAATCATCCATATAAATTTCAATTCCTTCATTTATTAAGTTAGAAAAAATGCTAATTATGGCTCTTTGAAATGTTGCTGGGGCATTGCATAATCCAAACGGTAAAAATTTGTAAGCGAAAGTTCCCCATGGGAAGGTAAAAGTTGTCTTATCTTGGTCTTCAGGGGATATTTGGATCTGATTGTATCCACTGAATCCATCAAGGAAAGAGATGAACTGTTTTCCAGCTAATGTGTCAAGGACTTGGTCAATGAAGGGAAGGGGGAGATGATCTTTCTGAGTTCCTTTATTTAATTCTCTATAATCTACGCAGATTCTCCACTTCCCATTCTTTTTAGGGACGACCACCAAAGGGGAGACCCATTTGCTGTCTGAGATGGGATAAATGAAATTTACATATAACAGTTTTTTGCAGATCTTCTTTTACAATCTCTTTTAAATGCGGGTTTAGTCTTCATTGGGGTTGTCTAACGGGGTGCGTTCCCTATCAGTATAAATTTGGTGTGTGCATAGTTGTGGGTCCAAGCTCTTCATGTCTTGGTAATCCCACGCAAATGCGCCTTGGTGCTTCTGGAGGAATTTTATGAGTTTCTGATTTTGGTTGTCATCCAAGTTGCTGTTAATATTTAGAACCTTTCCTGGTTCCATCTCAATAGGTATATTGTTACGAACAGTGGTTGTGGAGCTATGTTGAGTCTCAAAGTCCGCCACATGGTCCTCTTGACCTTCATGTTCAAGGACTTTTTTCATCATTTGGCACTTCAAATTTTTAGGTTTGGGTGCCTGATTCGTAACGTTATTAATCATATCATATTCAGTTTGATCTTTGAATTTGAGGGATTGTGCTAATGTCAGAGGTGGACGGATGTTTTTCTCCCAATATCTATCTCGGTGTGTTAGCCACTGATAAATTCTGTTATACCAAAAAGTGGCTAATTTTGTTCTTCAAAAACTCCAAGAGATAATTCCCCTTTGTGAACCTATCATCATTGAAGTTTTTATGAAGATAACTAATTCTTTAGTCAAATCTTCAGTGTTGTTTCCCTTATAAACCTGAAAAATCTGTTGTTTGCTTGAAGAAAAGACTGCTAAAATCCCCATTTTCATCCCTTTTTCCTTCATAGAATCCCTCCATAAAGCCTCATTTTCCCTTCAAAATTCACTCCACCACCCTTTTAAACCATTTGGTCCCCTTTCATTTGGTTTAAAATTTCCTTTTTCCCCTACCGGAACCCTCAAATTGCCTAAAAACTCTGGTTTTAGGCCAAAAACACCCTTTTTTTGTATATAAGTGTCTTAAGCCCCCGAGGGCTAAACTCTGGTAGACCATCCACCTCATAAAACCATAAGCCCCGCAACCGGGCACTAAAAGTCCTTAAACCCCAGTTCGAAACCTTTTCCTCCTTTGTATTTCATAAAACTCCGACTTTCCATTATGTTTTAATAAATCCGATAGTTCGAAGTTTCGACAAAAATTGACCGTTGATCTGAACCGATCAACGATCGTCGGCCAATCGCATCGCAAATAAACATACAACCCTGTGGTTGGTTATTTCATTTTTCCGATTGCGATAATCCCTTTCTCTTTTAAAACCCTCGATCCGATCACATTCTTCACATAACCCAGAGCCCCGCAATCGGGCACTAAAACACTTAAAAACTTCTTCCGGAACCTATTTTCCTTTGTTTTTTATAAAACCCAATGAAGTGATTCGGAACAAATCTTGACCATCGATCTAAAACCTATCAATGGTCATCGGCTCATCGCATGGGAGGTCTGCATCGGGGCTTCCCTTTTCTTCATTTCCTTTAAAAATTTTCCGATGCGATTAAATCCCCACTGTCGATCATCCCTCCGACCTGAGGATCAATCCACAATCGCATCGAAATTTTTCATTTGACACATTTTAATGGTTTATTGCCTCCCTCCGATTGCGATCTTGCGATTGTTTCTCTACCGATTGATCTGATCTACTCCGCCCAGATCCAATGGTCCATATCGCTTCCCTTTTCCAAGCCTGTCTTCCACCTTTGGGCTTTACAATTAAATATTGACCATCGATTTAGTTTTCAAATCGACGGCTATCGCTCCATCGCAAATCGGCAATCACAATTCCTTTTTTCCATTCCCTTTTGTATCCTCCGATTGCGATCCCACTATTAAATCTCAGTCGTTGAATCCACAAGAACCAATAGCTAAGATTTAGTCGCGCTCTACCCATAGCCTCTGACATCGCACTCGCTGATAAAATATCCATCGTTGATCTTTGAACCTGATCTAATGATCAGCGCTTAATCTCGCATCACAAAATCAAAAGCCCCTGAGTTGTGACCCCTTTCCTTTTCTCTAATGCGATTGAATCTTGATCGTTCGCTCCACTAAAATCCGACGGCTAGCATGTCATCGCATCGCGCCCATCCATCACCTGACCTCCACTGATGTGATCCTGCAATCAAATTTCCTCTGTTGATTTCCTCTGATCCAACGGCTCACAATGCTTCCACTTTTTAACCCAGCCCTCCTCTTTGTCCTTCATTGATAGATCTCGGCCATCGATCCTCTAAATCTAATGGCCCACATTCATCCTCCTTCCACCATTATATAAAATAGTGGGCCCTCTCTTCTTTGTGTTTCTTCACCATTTTCCTTTGAAAATCTTACCGTTCCTTTATATCCTTATTTCCGACAGAAGGTTCTAAAGTAAATCATGACCATCAATCTTCAAAGATCTAAGGTCATCAGGCTCCATTTTTCTGCCCTTTTATATTTTCTTTCATTTCCACCCCTTTTTCAATTATAACATTTATGAAAGAAATTCAATGGTCAGATAGCCTTTTACCCCTCCATTGCATGCCAATCTTTCTGATGTCACTTGGACCCCACCTATTATTTATCCCACAGCTCTTCATATATCGCTCTCTACCTGCATCGTTGGATCTGGGTCATCCAATTCGATGGCCTATAATCCATATCACGTAATTTTTGAGCCTGTCTCACAGTGCGCAACTTTTACGTGATATAGGTAGTTTTAGAAATCCACGTGTCGAACTCAGACCTATATCGCATTCCAAAAGCTAAAACCACCTTACCACCTTAGAGCTACGCAAAAACCGCTGACGGTTTTCCGCCAAACCACTGTCCTCCATGATGTTACTTTTGCTTTTAATCCTAGTCATTGATTATCCTAATCTAACAGCTTATATTATAATGTGACCCCTTCGTCTACCATCCACCTAACGCCCCCAAAACATTTCACTAAATGATCTCAACCGTTGATCATTCTAAATCTGATGGTCCACATTTGCGGTCACGCCCAAACTCCATTCTTCACCTGGTTAGCTGTTCTGCCAGGTTTTTCTCCCTTTTCTGCTACATTTTCTCGTTCGCACGACTTCAAACTGCCTCCATAAACCCTCCAAAGCAGTTTAAAAAAATAAAACGTAGGATTTCAATAATATTCGTGTGCTTTTGTGCAGGTTTAATGAAGTTAAATTAAAAATTTCCGTAGATGATTACACTGTTATTAGCCAAGGATGAGGATCCTCATGGCCTTTTGATACTTATTAAAGGGTTTCAAAGGAATAATTAAACGTTTTTAGGGAGATGATAAGTCATGATTATTGATTTTCTGAGCAAAAACTCCAGTAAACCCTCTGCGCACCTGCAAATAGTGAAACACAGTTAGCATCAACCATGAAAGCGTATTAATGTCAAAGACAAAAATTATGGTTTAATCAAGCCTAAACAGTAATCTAAATATAAATCACTGTGTTTAGGAAATAGAGAATCATATTCGGAACACCTCAGAGCCATATTAAAGGGGCTATTTGATTCCCCAACTCCTATATTGCCACCTTGCAGCTCTCTGCCTCAAAGGAATACCCAGATCAGATCTCAATCCAAAACATTAAGGCCAAAGATATTTGAACAGTTATTACAAGCAAAAAAAAATTCCCAACTGTCAGTGGAAGTTATTGAAAAGATAAGAAAGTGCCTTAAAGTCAATCTTTTTACCCATTGAGCCTTAAAAAGCATAAACTGAGTAAGTGAAACAGAATTTTAATTCGATGCATTCCTCACTTATACCTTGCATGGTTTTCGAGGCTAGTAGTTGCATTTAGTGTATAATTTATTACACTTCAATCCTAAACTCTTCCACCTCCTCATTTCTTCTATAAATACTTCTGAAGAAGATGAGATACAGGTTGGTTGATTTTTCACTAGTTGTAATACTGAAACTCTCTGAAATAATACATAGTATGTCTGAAGTTGAAGAAGAAATTGAAGTCTTGGAAGCCTGATGATGATGTTGCATGCTTGTTCTTGACAAGGCTCTATCATTGGATCCATGAGCTTGGCTGTTGGTGAAGTATTCTGAACTATTTGATCTTTTATCCTATTTTCATTTTGTTCCATGAATGCTTACTACAGTAGGATGGAAGTTTTAGCCTAAGAAATGACTCCTAGAAGCACCTTAGACCTGTTCATCCTTCACTATTTTAATGTTTTCTTCTTCTGAGGTATTTTAGAGTCTTTAATCTCTCTCTCTCTTTAGTCCTCATGCTTGTTTGTTTCTCTAATAGTTCAAATAGTTGGTTTCAACATGATTTATGGTTTTCCCTGCTTGTCTGCTACCACTTGAAAGTTGTTATAGAAGTCTCCCTTTGAAGTAGAATTGTTTTAATTTAGCCAAGGAGGTATGTTTCGATCATGCCCTTTATCCTTGCTTGAACAATTATTTTTAAGGTCTTTATAGTTGTGATCATAGATTTTTTTAGGTGTTCCATCTTCTATGACTGCAATTATCAGTGAATCTTTTATGTTTTCTAAGTCATTTGAAATAAATTCTTTGAGGAAATAGGGTGTTCCCCGAATCTTAGATTTCATTTTAAAAGTTGTTTTGAAGTCATTATTTGCTTAAAGTGTGGTTTGTAGAATTTATGGTTAGCCCTGTCTATCAAATACCTCTTTATTGTTCAAGTTATGTTGTCAAATTCCCTTTGTTGAGAATTTAAATTCTCTTTCCAAATCATTGATGTCCATCTCATTCCAAAAACCAAAGGATCCTATGGCCAAGTTAGATTTTCCCTTTTATATCCCATATCCATTGATAAGTTTGTCATAACTTTTTCTTGACTCCATTGCCCAATGAATCTGACATTTCTCCTTTCTACCTATCTCTCTTAGACCTTTCATGTTCTGCTATGTCTTCCAGCCAAACAAACAAACAAACACCTCCACTTAATAACTAGTCTAAAATCCAATACTCAAATCAAACAAGATAAACCTTTGCAAAAAAAATAAATTTTAGAGAGCCCTCTCTTATAACAGGAGGAATAGATCCTGGAACTATAAAGATGGTTTGATGTTGCCTTCTCTTTTGATTTTCCAAACTATCAAAACATAGGACTACCAACATAATGGCGATCACGATGGGACACTGAGTAAACTCCTTAAAACAAAACACTCATTGTCCAGTACAACATAAGTAACTTTCTTCAAGCACTACCAAGAATAATGGTGATCAAGATAAGACTTATTTGAATCAGTGAAAAACTAAGTAACCCTTAGGATTCTCATAGAAACTTATCAAACCTTGAAGGAATCAGTTACCAAGCCATAAGAGTGAACTATGTATGTTTTAAACACCTTAGCTAAGTGTTAAATCAGATTTAGGACACTCTAATAACCTATAAGACCGAAAAATATCAGAAAAACCCAAAAGCATTTCAGTATGCCTTTATAATAAACATGGTGGTGGAACCATCCAATATTTTACCTTCATAGAAGCTAAAACGTTTCCACCTGGCGACTCCACTAGCCCCAGTAGGCCTATTACTCATCTAGGTCTCCAGATCTCCTTAGTACTATGTTAACCAGCCTTGAAGAAGTTTAGAATCCTAGCCCCATACTATATAAGACATCGTGAGAGGTAAAACTTCCAAAAAACAGTCCCTAAAACTTTAACCTCTCTCATTTTTGAAAAGCAGTCTGGCTTCACATAGGATCAACACTAGATCCCATCCATACCATAATCCTTCTTTAATAGTTGACAATCCAGAGAGAATTTTGTGGCAGACTTCTAAGTCTAGAAAATCAACTGCTAATAAGAGCCTCTTAAGAACAAAGTCTGTCCCGAAAACCTTGTTGTCTTAGAGGATTCACACTTCGATTTACATCACACAAAGAACATCTTTAGAACTAGATCTCAAGGGGATTTAAACCAAAGTGATATTGAAATTCCAGATTTGCAACAAAGCATTAGTAGAGAAGTCTCACCTTCCACTCCTCCTGATTCCCAGCTTCTTCATCACTTTAGCCTTTTTCATAACAAATCTGCTCAAAACCAGTTTGCTAGCCCAAGTGTTTCTTCCACTCCAATCCATACTGCCACTGTTCAAAACACCACTTTTCGGCCCACTTTACCCCTTGTAAATCCACCTTTCTTTCTAGCCATGGCAACATGGTATGCTCCATTAGTGTTACCACAACCTCTGCTTCCCTTACCAAATGAGTACCAATCCAAAATTCCCCATTTCACTGGAAAAGATTCTACAACAGCTCAACATCATGTAGATATAATGGAAGACACATTTAATTACATGGAGATAGAGGAGGAAACCATTAAGATGAGGATATTTGCCCAAAGTTTAGGAGGAGATGTAAAGAAATGGTTTAAAAACTTACCTCCTAACAGCATCAATGATCTCCCTTCTTTGCATCAAACATTCATCAACAAATGGGAACTCAAAAATGACCCTCTCCAAATACTAGCAGAGTATAGAAGCCTTATAAGAAATCAAGGAGAGATCGTTCATGACTATTCCACTACGTTTAACAGTGTTTACAATGCTCTTCCACCTCACATGAAACCTCCCCAAGGCATGGCCTTAGTAAGATACCCTGAAGGTTTTGATGTTGAAATGGATTATCAGCTAAGGGAGAGAGATTACTTAACTCTAGAAGACATGAAAAGAGGAGCTGTGAGTGTAGAAGCAAACATAATTGATAAAATAAATAGGTTGAGATCATAGAAGAGGGTAACATATAAAGATGACATTGCACCCTCAACCTCAACTTCTGACACTAAAATTGATAACCTAGTGAAGGTAATGGAGAGGATTCTTGAAAAGATCAATTTGAATGATAGAGTGCCACCAAGAGAACCTCAAAACAACCAAAATAGAAATAGAAATCAGAATTATAGAATAGAAAACAATCAAGACAAGCAAAAAGAAAATGACCAACAGATTAGACCTCCCTTCCAACAAAACTATGTAGATCAATATGAGGAAGATAGGGAGATTGAAAGGTTGGGAGAAGGTCATGTGAACTTGATTGGATCAGACAGTGGGGATGATGTTTTCCTCACTAAAGAAGAACAAGGTTTCTTCTCCTCTGACCAAAATACAAACACCTATGAAGATTCTGATGATTATAGATTGGGTTTTGAAAATGAGATCATGGAGGTGCACAAACAATATGATCTTAGGAGAAAAGGGAATGTAGAAAAATCAAAAGATAAGAACACTAGCAATGTTGTCAAGAAAAACGCAGAAATTCAGCCTAAGAAGACAGCAGAGAAACCCAACATTTTGGCTAAGAAAACAGATTCAAACAAAGAGAAAAGTAGCCAGCCTAATGTTGAGCAAAGCATCCCTAGCACTTCATCTAGTGGACCTAATAAAACTGTCCCAATTACCAGTCCAAACAAATTTCAGCAAATTAAAATTGCTGAAAGGAATTCAATTGAAAAAATAGATGTAAATATGACCAAATCAATTGTTCCTTTCAGCTTTGAGGGAGAGATTGCAAAGATAAAAATTACCATACCTCTAGCTGAACTAGTAACACAAGAAGTATACAAAAAGCAAGTTTTGAAAGCTTTGAACCTAGGAAGTGACACTAATACATTAAACTTGACAGATGACAAGCCTGAGTTGTTGTTTGGTCCAGAAGTTGAAGGAAAATACCAAGAAGGAGTTGTCCCTCCCTCTATGTCAGTTTGAATATTCATGAGAAAATCCTACACAATGCCATGTTAGACTCTGGAACTTCACATAATATTATGCCCAAGGTAGTAATGGAAATATTAGGCTTAGAAATTACTAAACCATACAAATATTTGTATTCCTTTGACTCAAGCAGAGTCAAATTCTTGGGTTTAATCAAAGATTTATGTGTTAACTTATCTCAGATCCCTACTAAGAGTCTAGTAATGCACATAGTTGTAGCTGACTTTCCCCCTAAGTATGGCATGCTTTTATCAAGATCATGGGGAGCCAAACTTCAGGGAAGGCTTCAAATGGACATTTCTTATGCCACCATCCCATTTTTTAACCAAAACAGAAGATTATACAGGGAATCCCACATGAAGTACATGGTGAGAAACATAGATAAACCAAACAACTCTCCAATCTATTATGTTCAATCAAGTTTAGATTCTTTTATCTTCTACAGTGAAGATGAAATCACTCAACAGGAAAAGGAAAACATAGACCCAATCAGTTTACCAGAAAAATCATAACTTCCCTCAAACCAGATACAAAACATTGGCAATCAACAATAACAAGAAAATGAAAATGAGGCAAATATACTTTGGACAATAAAATTTGATGGATATTGCAATAAAATAAGTGCAGGGGCAGGTGTATGGATTCAAAACAAAAATCAGAGTTATTCATATAAGTTAGATTTTCCATGCACCAATAATATTGTTGAGTATGAAGCACTTCTCCTTGGATTACAGTTGCTTAAGCAATTATAAGCCTAGAAAATATCGATCTTAGGAGATTATGAACTTATCATAAGACAAATCAAAGGAGAATATTCAGCTAAAAACCCAAGACTTAAAGACTATCAAAATGATGCCCTTGATTTACTAAATACCTTTGAAAAATATGAACTCATTTTCATTCCTAGAGCACAAAACCATTTAGCAAATGAACTTTCTTTCAATGCTAGCAACTGCCAAATACCTGAGATAAATGAATAGCTTAGTGTAAAGGTAAAACACAGGCCTGCAGTGCTTGATAATGAGGATCACTGGAAAGTGTTTGATTCAGACAAACACATAGATGACTTCCTAAACTCAAAAAATGATTTTGCCATACCAATATCAGAAACCAGCCATAAAGAAAACTGTTTGTATATTGAACAAATCCCAGAAGTTGAAATAACGCATTCTGCCGATATAAATCACTGTGAGAATCCTTTTGAAGTAGAATTAATTGACAACACAGACCAAAAAGACTTGGAAGTCTTACATTGCAAAAATGATGCAATTCTAAGAGGTCTCACACCTTTAGAACACTTTTTTGACTTTAATGATGTAGCCAAAGAACCAAGAATGGAGCCTGTGGAAACAGATGTAGAAGAACATAACATAGGAGGCCTAGCAGAACCCAAGATGATTAAACTGTCTAGCACTCTCCCAGCTCATAGAAAATTGCAATACATAGAGTTGTTCAAAGAATTTAAAGATGTGTTTGCTTGGGGATACAAATATCTGAAATCTTATGATACTAGCATCATTCACACAAGATTCCTTTGAAGGAAAATAAAAAACCTTTCAAACAAAAAATGAGGATAAACCCTGTTTTATTACCTTTAGTTAAGGCAGAAATTGAAAAGATGCATGATGCTAGGATTATAGTACCAATTAGATATTCAGAATGGGTTTCAAACTTAGGTTCTGTTAGGAAAAATACAGGGGAAATCAGGCTCTATATTGACCTCAGAAATATAAATAGAGCCTCCCTAAAAGAAAACTACCCCTTGCCCAAGATGGACCATATATTTCAAAGGGTAGTTGGGTCAAAAAGGATATCACTGTTGGATGGGTTCTCAGGCTATAACTAGGTGTTAGTGCTCCTAAGTGATCAACACAAAACTTCTTTTACAACACCTTGGGGCACCTTTATGTATGTCAAAATTCCATTTGGTTTGATGAATGCAGGTGCCACCTTCCAAAGGGCCATGGACATAGCCTTTTCTTAAGACATTGGCTATTTCATAATCATTTACCTTGATGACATAACTGTTTTCTCAAAAAATGATGAAGAACATTTGATTCACTTGAGAAAAGTTTTTGAGAAGTGTAGGAAATTTGGCTTATCTTTGAATCCTAAGAAGACACTCTTTAGTCTCCAAGAAGGTAAACCTCTTGGTCATATAATTTCAGAAGAGGGAATCAAAGTAGACCCTAAAAGGATAGATGGCATATTGCAAATCAGCCATCCAAGAAGCCTCAAAGAATTACAATCTTTCATTGGGAAGATTAATTTTTTGAGGAGGTTTATCCCCAACCTTGCTGAGCTATTAAAAAACATTACAAATATGCTTAAGAAAGAGGTAGGTGTGAAATGGACTTTACAAGCTAAACAATCATTTGAACTGGTTAAACAAGCTCTTACTCAAACACCAGTTTTGATTAGTCCAGATTTCACCAAAGTCTTTTATATCTTTTCTTTTGCATTTGAGCATACAATAGCTGTAGTATTACTTCAAAAGAATTACTTGGGGCAATAAAAACGAATATCCTTCTTTATTAGGGCCTTAAGAGATTCTCCTCTCAAATATAACATCATGGAGAAGCAAGCCTTAGCATTAGTGAAAGCATTAAAGGACTTTAGAGTCTACATTTTACACTCTCACATAATTTCTTTTGTTCCACATACTGTTGTCAAGGATATTCTAAGTCAAGACCCTGATGGCAAAAGGGGAAAATGAATTGCAACTATTCTTGAATATGATTTAGAAATCAGGCCCACCAAACTAGTTAAAGGGCAAGGGCTAGCAAAACTTATGGCCGAGTCAAACTTCCAAGCACTAGATATGAAAATGGTATATGTGTTGGAAGAAGTAGAAGAATTCACTGCCCCTTTCATTGAAGAAACATTTATGAATTCTCCTTGGTATGGTGACATCATTTATGTGCTTTTGTATTTGAATGCCTCTCCTTCTTTGTCTAAAACTAAATCTAGATTTTTGAAACAAAAAGATTTAAGTTATTGCATCTTAGATGGGGTATTGTATTGGAAAAATGTTGTTGGAATTTTGCTTAAATGTTTACTTGAAGATGATGCAGGAAAAATCATGTATGAGCTGCATGAAGGAGAATGTGGAGGACACCTCTACTAGAAGGCCATAACAAACAAAATCCTTAGATCTGGTCACTACTGGCCCACCCTTTTCTCAGACACTCATAAGTTAGCCATGTCTTGCCATAAGTGTCAAATTTTTTATGGCAAAAGAAAAATCCTTCCCTTACCTTTCCATCCTATCAGTGTTGAGTCACCTTTTAAACAATGGGGCTTGGACTTCATTGGGGAAATTCACCCATATTCATCAGCCCAACATAAGTGGATTCTCACTGCCACTGACTAATTTACCAAGTGGATAGAAAACATACCATCTAGGAATGCTAATGACTCTGTCATTATCAAGTTCCTTGAAACAAATATTCGATCCAGATTTTGTTGTCCTAGAAAAATCATAACAGATAATGCTGCTGCCTTTAAATCCAAAAGAATGGTTGATTTTTGTCACAAATACCACATTACCTTGGGCCATTCTATTGCCTACTATCCCCAAGGAAATGGATTAGCTGAATCCTCCAACAAAAGCCTCATCAATATCATCAAGAAGTTGTTGGCGCAGAATCAGAAGTCATGGCACAGTAAGTTGGTTCATGCCTTATGGGTTGATAGATGAACTACAAAGAAATCAATAAATATGTCCCCCTATTAGCTGGTCTATGACATGGATGCAGTCTTTCCCACCTCATTAGGAGTTCCAGTCATGAAACTCCTTCAAGAAGTGCAGATTGAAGAGAATGATATGTAGAGAAGAATCAACCAAACAATTCATTTATAGCAAACCAGAGAAGAATTCTATGAAAGAACACAGTTAGTCCAAGAAAATATCAAGAAGCTATTTGACAAGAGGACTAAGGCAAACAATTTCCAAGTTGGAAATGTTGTTCTTAAATGGGATTCAAGAAGATAAGAGAACGGAAAACATGGAAAGTTTGAGAACCTATGGAAAGGACCTTATATTATTCATGTTGAGAGGGGTCACAATGCATTTTTCCTAAAGGAATTGAATGGAGAAGATTTATATGGAGGTCCTGTCAATGGAAGGATGCTCAAGCATTACTTCTGCCAAGAGTCATGAGTTTTAAAGCTTTTTAATTTCCATTGTAAATTATCATTTTCTGAACATTGCATTCAAAGTTAGAATAATAAAAAATACAAAAACAATAGAAAAGAGAAAAGAGGGTAGATTGTAAAACAAGAAAGGTACAACCCCATACCAAAAAAGAGAAACAAAATCTGAAAGTTTGCAAGCTCAAATGCCACTCCTAAAAACACACTTCTAGTTAGTCATACAGCCTAATCATGACTGATTAGTTTTTCAATTTATTGTTGATAGGTTAGTAAATTATATTTCCCAAACAACATAATCTTGGCTTATTAGTGAGGTAGATTAGGATAGAAAAACAAAGGTTCAAACAAGCTCAAAATTTGAACCTATGAGATTGATGAAGAACTGGTTCTAATAAACTCAAAACTTGAACCAAGGAAGAAAGAAAGATAGCTCAAACAAATCCAAAATTAGAGCTGAAGAAAAAGAGAAGGATGTTCTTAATTTTCAGATCTTAAGCCTTCACATTTTGTTTTAAATTTTCTGCCAATTTTAGTCTATGTGCAGGTTGTTTTTATGCCATAGATCAGCAACAAGTTAGACTGTTCAATCCTGGCTTGTTTGCTTTTAAATTTCATTTTTTGAAATTAGAGAATAAAAGTCTGTTAGACAGTCTAATCCTGACAGACAGTAGTTAGGTAGAGAAGCTTATGAACTCAACTGTTTAAACTGAGTTCATGAAGGAATAAGTTTAGACTTAGATTAGTTTTTTGTTTTTCAAAAGAATAAAATGTTGTTGAAGAGATTTTTCCAGTCTAAATGCACTCTGAAAAGAAGAAAAAATGTTAGGATCATTAGGAATGGGTAGGTAGACTTGTTGTTTTGACAGAATTCCATTGTTTTAAAATTGTTGCAGAGATCATAAAAAAAAAAGGTTGTTGCCCAATGGATTAAGGCACTGATTTAATGAAAGCCAGATATTTGTAGCTGAGGTTCTAGACACCTAAAGAACCAGTTGTCTTTCCCAAGTAGAGCCACTGTTAGCCACTGATAAATTCTGTTATACCAAAAATTGGCTAATTTTGTTCTTCAAAAACTCCAAGAGATAATTCCCCTTTTAGAACCTATCATCCTTGAAGTTTTTATGAAGATAACTAATTCTTTAGTCAAATCTTCACTGTTGTTTCCCTTATAAACCTGAAAAAATTGTTTTTTGCCTAAAGAAAAGACTGCTAAAAACCCCATTTTCATCCCTTTTTCCTTCATACAATCCCTCCATAAAGCCTCATTTTCCCTTCAAAATTCGCTCCGCCACCCTTTTAAACCATTTGGTCCCATTTCATTTGGTTTAAAATTTCCTTTTTCCCCTACCGAAACCCTCACAAAAACACCCATTTTTTTGTATATAAGTGTCTTAAGCCCCATAAGGCTAAACTCTGGTAGACCCTTCGCCTCATAAAACCATAAGCCCCGCAATCGGGTGCCAAAAGTCCTTAAACCCCCGTCTGAAACCTTTTCCTCCTTTGTATTTCATAAAACTACGACTTTCCATTATGTTTTAATAAATCCGATAGTTCGAAGTTTTGACGAAAATTGACCGTTGATCTAAACCAATTAATGATCGTCGGCCAATCGCATCGCAAATAAACATACAACCTTATTGTTGGTTCTTTCCTTTTTCTGATTGCAGTAAGCCCTTTCTCTTTTAAAACCCTCGATCCCTTCACCTTCTTCACATAACCCAGAGCCCCGCAATCGGGCGCTAAAAAACATAAAAACTTCTTCCGGAGACTATTTTCCTTTGTTTTTTATAAAGCCCGAGGAAGTGATTTGGAGCAAATCTTGACCATTGATCTAAAACCGATCAACGGTCATTGGCTCATTGCATCGGAGGTCTGCATCGGGGCTTCCCTTTTCTTCATGTCCTTTAAAAATTTTCCAATGCGATTAAATCCCCACAATCGATCATCCCTCCAATCCGACAGTCAATCCATAATCGCATCGAAATTTTTCATTTGACACATTTTAATGGTTTATTTCCTCCCTCCTATTGCGATCTTGCGATTGTTTCTCTACCGATTGATCTGATCTACTCTGCCCAGATCCGACGGTCCATATCACTTCCCTTTTCCAAGCCCGTCTTCCGCCTTTGGCCTTTACAATTAAATCCTGACCATCGATCTAGTTTTCAGATCGACGTCTATTGCTCCATCGCAAATCGGCAATCACAATTCCTTTCGTCCATTCCCTTTTCTATCCTCCGATTTCGATCTCGCAATTAAATCTCAGCCATTGAATCCACAAGAACCAACGGCTAAGATTTATTTGTGCTCCGCCCATAGCCTCTGACATCACGCCCGCCGATCAAATCTCCACCATTGATCTCTGGACCTGATCTAACGGTCTGTGCTTAATCACGCATCACAAAATCAAAAGCCCCCAAGTTGTGACCCCTTTCCTTTTCTCTGATGTGATTGAATCTTGACCGTTCACTCCACCAAAATCCGATGGCCAGCATGTCATTGCATCGCGCCCATCCATCGCCTGACCTCCACCGATGTGATCCTGCAATCACATCTCTGCCATTGATTTCCTCTCATCCAATAGCTCACAATGCTTCCACTTTTTAACCCCGCCCTCCTCTTTGTCCTTCATCGACAGATCTCGACCGTCGATCCTCTAAATCTGACGGCCCACATTCATCCTCCTTCCGCCCTTATATAAAATAGTGGGCCCTCTCTTCTTTGTGTTTCTCCGCCCTTTTCCTTTGAAAACCTTACGTTCCTTTATATCCTTATTTCTGACAGAAGGTTCTAAAGTAAATCCTGACCGTCGATCTTCAAAGATATAAGGTCATCAAGCTCCATTTTTTTGCCCTTTTACATTTTCTTTCATTTCCACCCCTTTTTCAATTATAACATTTATCAAAGAAATTCAATGGTCGAATAGCCTTTTACCCCTCCATTGCGCGCCAATCTTGCTGACATCACTTGGACCCCACCTATTCTTTATCCCACAGCTCTTCATATATCGCGCTCTACCTGCACCGTTGGATCTGGATCATCCAATCCGACGGACTATAATCCATATCGCGTAATTTTTGAGCCCGTCTCACAGTGCGCAACTTTTACGTGATATAGGCGGTTTTAGAAATCCATGTGTCGAACGCAGACTTGTATCGCTTTCCAAAAGATAAAACCACCTTACTGCCTCAGAGCTGCGTGAAAACCGCTAACGGTTTTCCGGCGAACCATTGTCCTCCACGATGTTACCTTTGCTTTTAATCCTGGCCATTGATTATCCTAATCTAATGAATTATATTATAATGTGACCCCTTCATCTACCATCCACCTAACGCCCCCAAAAAATTACACTGAATGATCTCAACCATTGATGATTCTAAATCTGACGGTCCGTGTTCGCGGTCACGCCCAAACTCCATTCTTCACCTGGTTAGCTGTTCTGCCAGATTTTCCTCCCTTTTCCGCTGCACTTGCTCGTTCACACGGCTTCAAACCACCTCCATAAACCCTCCAAAGTAGTTTAAACCAATAAAACGCAGGATTTCAATAATATTTGTGTGTTTTTGTGTAGGTTTAATGAAGTTAAATTAAAACTTTCCGCATATTATTACACTGTTATTAGCCAAGGATGACGATCCTCATGGTCTTTTGATACTTATTAAAGGGTTTCAAAGGAATAATTAAATGTTTTTAGGGAGCTGATAAGTCATGATTATTGGCTTTATGAGTAAAAACTCCAGTAAACCCTCTGCGCACCTGCAAACAGCAAAACACAGTTAGCATCAATCATGAAAGCTTATCAGTGTCAAAGACAAAAATTATGGTTTAATCAAGCCTAAACACCAATATGAATATAAATCACTGTGTTTAGGAAATAGAGAATCAGATCCGGAACACCTCAGAGCCATATTAAATGGGCTAATTGATTCCCCAGCTACTATATTGCCACCTTGCAGCTCTCTGCCTCAAAGGAATACCCAGATCAGATCTCAGTCAGAAACATTAAGGCCAAAGACAGCTGAATAGTTATTACAAGCAAAACAAGTATCCCAACTATTAGTAGAAATTATTGAAAATATAAGAAAGTGCCTTAAAGTCAATATTTTAACCCATTGAGCCTTAAAAAGCATAAACATAGTAAGTGAAACAAAATTTTAATTTGATGCATTCCTGCCTTATACCTTGCATGGTTTTCGAGGCTAGGAGTTGCATTTAGTGTAGAATTTATTACACTTCAATCCTAAACTCTTCGACCTCCTCATTTCTTCTATATATACTTCTGAAGAAGATGAGATACAGGTTCGTTGATTGTGCACTAGTTGTAATACTGAAACTCTCTGAAATAATGCATAGTCTGTCTGAAGTTGAAGAATAAATTGAAGTCTTGGAAGCCTGATGATGATGTTGCATGCTTATTCTTGAGAAGGCTCTATCATTGGATCCATGAGCTTGGATGTTGGTGAAGTATTCTGAACTATTTGATGTTTTCTCCTGTTTTCATTTTGTTCCATAAATTATTACTACAGTAGGATGAAAGTTTTAGGCTAAGAAATGACTCCTAGAAGCACCTTACACTTGTTCATCCTTCACTATTTTATTGTTTTCTTCTGCTAAGGTATTTTAGAGTCTTTAATCTCTCTCTTTAGTCCTCATGCTTGTTTATTTCTCTAATAGTTCAAATAGTTGGTTTCAGCACGATTTATGGTTTTCCCTGCTTGTCTGCTACCACTTGAAATTTTTTATAGAAGTCTCCCTTTGAAGTACCATTGTTTTAAGTTAGCCAAGGAGGTCTGTTTTGATCATGCCCTTTATCCTTGCTTGAACAATTGTTTTGAAGGTCTTTATAGTTGTGATCATAGATGTTTTTAGGTGTTCCCTCTTCTATGACTGCAATTATCAGTGAATCTTTTATGTTTTCTAAGTCATTTGAAATAAAGTCTTTGAGGAAATAGGGTGTTCCCTGAATCTTAGATTTGATTTTAAAAGTTGTTTTGAAGTCATTATTTTCTTAAAGTGTGGTTCATAGAATTTATGGTTAGCCCTGTCTATCAAATACCTCTTTATTGTTCAGGTTATGTTTTCAAATTCCCTTTGTTGAGAATTTAAATTCTCTTTCCAAATCATTGATGTCCATCTCATTCCAAAAACCAAAGGATCCTATGGCCAAGTTAGATTTTCCCTTTGATATCCCATATCCATTGATACATTTTTCATAACTTTTTCTTGACTCCATTTCCCAATGAATCTGACATTTATCCTTTCGACCTATCTCTCTTAGACCTTTCATGTTCTGCTATGTCTTCCAACCAACCAAACAAACAAACACCTCCACTTAATAACTAGTCTAAAATCCAATACTCAAATCAAACAAGATAAACCTTTGCAAAACAAATAAATTTGAGAGAGCCCTCTGTGAGAACATGAGGACTAGATCCTGGAACTATAAATATTGGTTTGATGTTGCGTTGTCTTTTGATTTGCCAAACTATCAAAACACAAGACCACCAACACGGTGTTTGTGAATTTTTATCGTGGGCAAACTTGGTTTGGCAGGCAGATAAATAATGATATTTTTTACAGAGTTGCCTCTAGTGATAGTCATGCTACCTACTCGATAGCCTTTGTAAGCATATGATGTGGCCAGCCAAGGCCACCCAAGAATCAATGGGTGCCCTTCCATCCTGTTTTTTGGATTAATGACTAAAAAATCAGCTGGGTATTCCCATGAGTCCACAGAGACCATGATGTCTTGCACTATACCTTCTAGTCTGATAACAGATCTGTCAGATAGTTCCAGAAGTGTGGCCATAGGTTCTAAAATTGATATGCCTAGTTTTTTGCAAGCTCCTGTAGTTATGATGTTAATGGCAGCCCCTAGGTGAACCAATGTGTTTGGAAATGAGTGTCCAGAAATTTGCATGGTTACAATGGGGTTTCCTGGGTCTTCATATTTTATAGGTGATTCCCTACTTAATAGCAAGTCAAATAGTGTTCCTACCACATGAATAGTAGGTGCAACCATTGTTTTCTTAATTTTTTTTTTCCACATAATTCCTTGATTGTCTTTGCATAGATGGGAATGTCTTGGATGGCCTGGGGGAGAGGAATTTTAATACAAAGGTTTCTTAATTCCCCCAGGATGTCAAAATCTAGGGTGATTATAGGTCTGGGTAGGTTTAATCTCTTAGGGAATGGAGGGGGAGTCACTCTAAGTTCTTCAGGTCTTTGTTGGTCAATTATTTCCTTATCTTTACATGTTTCTGTTATATTCGTTGAGATAGGATTTGTGGATGTTTCAACTTGGGACTGAGGTGGAGTTGTGGCCTCTATAGGTAATATGGTACGTCCTGATATTAACCTCAATTCGTTTCACTATTTCTGTTCAGCATTTGGTTTTGGGTCCTCTATGATCTGAATTAGTTGAACCGGTCTATTATTGGGGTTAGGATTGGGTTGGGCTGGTAATTGAAGGCATATGGCAGGCTGTTGTTTATGCTGAATTGGGTAGGGGCTAGAAATTGTTGGGTTCCTACTCCTATTGGTAGATTTCCCATCCCTGTAGGTTGCCGCCACTTCCAAATGGTGTTTTGAGTAGGAGGGTTTGGCCATTGGTTTTGATATGGGACATTCTGCCAATAAGGGGGAGAACTAGGGAAGTTTTGCCAATTACTCCCTGATGGAGGCTACGTAGGCCAAGGTGGCATAGGAAACGCTTGGTTTGGTCAAGTTGGGAAGGGGTTTTGACTCTGCCAAGTTGTTGCAGGGTTTTTCTGGCTGAACTGTGGTAACGGGAAGTATTGAGGCAGGTCTTGCGGTATGTCAGGCCGTGCTTGCCATTGCTGACCCTGATTCATTAAATAGACTGGTTTTGTTTCTTCTTCTGCTTCCTTGTAGACGGATTTTAGCCCGGGAAGTGAAGGACATTGGTCCGTAGCAAGATCCTTAGTGCAGATAGAAAAATTCTGGACCATGTCTAAAGGACATTCCCTCTGGTTGTGCTTCTTCCGACATCTTGGGCAAAATATGGCCAGGTTTTGTTTGGCTATAGCTTGTTTTTTCTTGGCTTGTAAAACATAAAGTTGCGTTGTCAAAGTACCCAGGATGTTAGTTTTGAAATTTTCTAACAGATTTCCAAATTCTTCTCTAGTTAGATTTTCATTGGTCTGCTTAAGATCCTTCTTCATATAATCACGCCCAACAGGTCTATTGTGTGAGCTACCTCGGGAGCATCTAATACATAAGGAGATAACCTCGTCATATTCTTCTTGATAAATATCTCCCTTCCCCATTATTTTAATCATTTCAACCCAGTCTTCCTTCATCCCTTTAAGCATTGTGGCTTTTAAATGTCCTTGGATAACGTGGTATATGGGGATCTTTGTAAATTGTATTGAAATATTTCTACGTATTCCTCTAATGTTTCATTGTCTTTTGCAGACATGTTAAATATTTCATCTTTTAGATCTCGGGTTCGACAATAGTCTTGGTATTTGGTAAGAAAAGTATTATTCATTTGGTACCAATTGTTTATAGTTTCCCCTCCTAATCCCATGAACCAGCGGAGTGCAGTCCATTTTAAGGTAGACAGAAATAATTTTAGTTTCTGGGGATCGGTGGTGTAGTCATATCCTCTGCATAAGACATCAAATTCAAATAGGAATGCATCGAGATCTTCTGTGGTTAACCCATGAAAGGTGGGGATGTTGTGCAAAGGAATGGCTTTCATAAGGGCATTGGCAGCATGATCAACAATAAGGTACTCTAATGTTGATGTCTACCTCTGATTTTGATTTTGATTATTTTCCATCTGATCGAAGAGGTGCCAGAAATCTTCGAGAACTTCTTGATTTGGAGGAGAGATATTAATAGGCTTGGGAGGTGAATGTTGTGGGGGTTTTACAACACTTCCCTGATCTGGGATTCTAATAACTTCTGTTTCGATCACTTCTTTAGGGGACTTAGGTTCTCATATCTCTATGTGAATTCCTCCACTAGTTTCTCCCCCTCCTTGCAGGTTGCAAGAGCCTCCCTCTTTTGAAGGGTCAGTGTCTCTATGAATGACACTCTGCAAGCTTTGCTCAGACCCCTCTTTCTCTCAGTTAATCTCGGCGTAGGCTACAGATGGTGAGGTTGCTGCCTAAGGGAGTGCATTAGGACTTTGAATGGAAATAGTTCTAGGTCCTATATATTCCTGAGATTCAACTTTCCTAATGATTTCGTCTATATATGTTGTTATCACAAGGATCACCGGTCCTTTGGGTTGTGAGGATGGTTGCAAATGATTTCGTGTAATATTCCTACTTAGCCTAAGCTAAGGGGAATATTCAATTTTGTTTTATTTTCTATTGCATGAATAAATGAATAAAGGAGGACATGTAAAACTCCTGCAAAGACTGAATAAATCAATGCCCATATGAACAAGGATAAATCAGGGCCATGTAAATAAACCACTTGCAGGTGTGAAAAAGGTTTGAGATGTGAGACTGGGTCAACCTTGACCAAATCTACAACATTGTCTATGTTCAATGTATCTCATGGAGGGACAACGCAGTTCTAGAAGGAGGCCCCTCATGTGAATGGAGCTAACTCATCAAGGTGGTTTAGGGTTTGCAAAGGCTTTCATCTTATAGAAGGAAGGGGAAGGCAGCAAGAGAACGTTTTTGATTGATTATATTCCTGAGTATCTTGTTTGTTTAGACAAATACTATTCTATGCTGTTTAGTGGAGGATTTTCCTGCTTAGCACTTGGGATTCCTATGCAGGGATTTCACCTCTTCCCTTGAGGATTCTTGGAGGAGTATTTTCTGATTTGATCCACTATCAGGCTTTGGGAAAAGCTCTAATTCCGATTGTAGTGTAGATCTAGTGAGGGTTTTCTTGCTCTTGTAAGATGCAACAAGTGGAATTCTAGATCTGCAGAGATCTAGCTTGTATTGGCACCTCTTCTCATGGAGTGTGTCTTTTAACCTCCTGGAAGAGTGTCTATACTATTTTAGCTATAGATTTGTATCTTGGCATCAGGCCACCAGTGTTATTCAAGCCACAACACAGTTTTCATTGAGGAACTGCGTTATTTTCATTAGAGGTTCTGCAGTGTATTTTGATCCCATTTTTTATGAGAGATCTCTGGTGTCGGGCTTTGCCTTCCACTTTGGTGATCCATGGATTAGATTGTTGATCCATGTTATATTTAGATCTGTTCTATTGTAATTTAAATTCATCTTTAGAAATTTCTGAACCATTTTGTAGATCTGCAACTTAAAACTCAGATCTACTCTTTGTTATTCATGATTTGATCAAAACCCCAAGGGGATCTTGTAAATAAGTCTTTCTAGTTTCCAGATCTGAAATGGATTTGATGTTTTGTCCATGGATCTATCCTAGATCTGATATGTAATTTTCAGTAGCTATATCTCTTAAAAATAATGTTTTCAAGCCATTTTACAGTTAATGCAAGTGTTTTTGCCTTCTTTTCTGAAGATTTCTTACTCTATTGTCTCTTGTATTCTACTGTATATTGAAAGAGCTTCACTATAATTCTGATTTGCTGATGTATACTCATAATTTAATCATATTTTATGGCCTCCTTCTCATACTTTCCAAGACTGCGTTATTTCTGAAGCATTTTATCGTGCATAACTACAGCCCCTCTTGTACGGTGTTTTTCAGCTAGACTAGGTGGTGGGAGATATGTTTACCACACCTAGTTTGATTTGTTTTTGCTCCCCTTTTGGATTTAGACTCCAGATCTATTGATATAAGGGATACAAGGGCTACAAACCCATTTTTTTGCATAAATATCCAAGAAGAGCGTTATTCCAACAGGGTTGCTATGTTGTTCCAGATTTGGAATATTACAGTGGTATTAGAGCTCCTTTCTTGGCACAACCTATGATTTCCTTGGAGCATCGCAACTATGTTGCACTCAGAAGAAGATGAGCCTATTATAGAGAGGGAGAAGAGGTATCAGAACATAAGTCACAATAAGTTTGATTACACCACTGATGATCTTGACAAGGGTCAAGACAAGGGTAAAGCCCCTGAAACTATAAATGATAAAGAAGCAGAAGATTTTGCAAGAACTCTTTTGGTGGCCATGAAAGATATTGCTAAAGAGATCAAATAAATGAGGGTAGACAGGATGAGGGAATCTCCTGGGAGATTTCATCTTGGGGAAAGCTCTGGCATATCTCATCACTGGATTGGTCAACTAGTGAACCATCCCCTAGCTCCACAAGCTCCACAACGCTCCACTATACCTACCTTCTTGGCCGTGGAGACTGAAGGACCACAAGAGAAACTAGCCCTTGAAGACTACTTTGTGGAATATGAATCTCAGAATTAGAGATACAGAGACCACTTTAGTTTCCAAGAGTTTTGTCACCTCAAGGATAGAAGAAGACCAAGGCAGCAATATAAAGATGGTGGGTCCTTCCATAATCAGGATAAACACCACTCTATGGGCAGATTCTATTTTCCCAAGTTTGATAGGTCATCCACCAGTTCTGCCAAAGCATGGGTAGAAAAGCTGGATATCTACTTTCAGTTGAACAAAGTCCCCGAGGATGAGGCCATCAAGATTGTAGTGCTGCAATTTGATGGTGAAGCACACAATTGGTGGTTCCATGGGTTGTCTACATTGGGCCATCCCAATGTGACTTCCTATTCTAAATTTAATAGAAGAGTGGTGGAGAGTTTTGACAGAAAGGATCCAGAAGCACCTTTTATGAGCCTTGCAAAGTTAAAGAAATCAGGGAGTGCAGAAACTTATATCTATGAGTTTCTGAGATTATTTGTCATGGTCCCAGATCTGTCTACAGCAAGGAGGGTGTATATGTTCATCGATGGCTTGGATGAACCTTTTCATGGGTTGGTTAAAACTACCAAGCCCATCACTTTGCAGGATGCCATTGAGAGGACTAGAGACCTTCAAGATGCCTTGCCAAAAGCAAAGGAAACTTTCCAGAACAAGGTCCCTCACCTTTCTAAAGGGAAGGGAGAAAATGCTGCTCCTTCCAAGCAGAGCTCATTCAGTAAGCCTCTTGATATTGATCTCAGGAGGGAGTTGAGAAAGAAGAATCTATGTTTCACTTGCTAAGATTCATGGGCACTAGGACACAGATGTGCTGCTGGGAAAGCACACTACATAGAATTCTTCTCAGATTTTGAGGAGGAAGATGGGGATGATGAACCTAGGAGGGGTCACAGTGCTAATGATGATGAGGAAGTTCCAACACCATCGGGAGAGGGGGATGGATCCTTTGCTCCAATAAGTGGGACTCTTGCATCTTTGAGAGGAGTACCTAAGTACTTGACCCTATGAGTACAAGGTTCTGTCATGAATCAGAGGGTATCTGTGCTGATTGACAGTGGGGCAACCCACAACTTTATTGATGCTCATCTTGTGCAAAGGAGAGTAATCCCTACTGATACTTTTGAGTGGTTTTTTGTATTGGTTCCAGGAGATAGGAAAATGCAATGCATGCAATATGTCCCATCACTTTCAGTCACTATGGGGTCCTATACCTTGGTGGATCACTTTTTTTTAGTTGACATACCAGACACCAATATCATCTTGGGTGTCCAATGGTTTATTACACTGGGGAAATTCACCACTGATTGGAAAGCTTTGTAGATGGAGTGGGTGGACTTGAAGAGTGGGAAACCACAAATGATTCAAGGCATGCACACTTATCCCTCACCTAATACTTCCACACAAACAAAAGAGATGGATTTGCACAGTGGAAGCAGGGATCTCATAGTTCCTTCTCTCATGTTCATGAGAATGCTGCAAGGGACATTCCTATCTAGTGGCAAGCCACCCGGAATGCCACCAAATTTAGATCTTTTGGGGAATGCCTCACAGAGTGCTGCTCAAAATATAGATCCAGGAAGGATTGGAGTAATGAGAGACCAATTTATAGCATTGAAGGGCTTGGGACAACTCAAGAATGAGGGGAATCTTCTTCCTGCATCACTATCACCCTCTCTCTTTTCTGAATTTTCACTGCGGGAGGAGAAGAATTGGAGGATCATCCTTCCAACAAACAAATTTGGCATGAGAAATTTCAAAAAGGAGATCAACAACATGAAAATCACTTCCATGGATGTATCAGCAACGCTATCATTGCTAAGTAGTCTGGATCTGTATTGGAAATATCAACTGCTTATAGAGTATTCCAAAGATCTCCACACATGTATGATACTAGATGACATGCAGCAAGAGGAGGGATACTTAGTCCAAGGGGGAGTCATCTATTATCATGGTAAGGTCTTCTTGGCTAGAGCTTCTGTTGATGCCTCGAAAATCGCTGCAACAACATTGGGGGATAACCGCCCGGTCCGGACCTTAAACATCTCCTTTTCCGTTTGGGATGGTGGCTCCGACTGGATATAATGGGACCAGTTTCCCGATAAAGAATAGAAAGGGGTGAATGAGTGATTGGTTTAATAATAAGTGATAATGAATGGAGTATTTAATCTATAAGCGAAAACGTAAATGACTATTATATCCCGGGAAGCTTCTATTCTTAAGTGCAACGTTTGATGATCTATGTTTGTCAATAGGTATATAGATGACACTATTCAATAAACAAAGATATTCATTTAAATAATAA